>JAVLVB010000236.1:155249-169152 GCA_032876305.1 Orestias chungarensis | reverse complement strand
CACACCCAACACACACACACACACACACACACACACACACACACACACACACACACACACACACACACACACACACACACACACACACACACACACACACACACACACACACACACACACGTTGAGTTAAACAGATCCGGCAAATTGAGGGAGTCGACAACAATTTGTCATTAAAGTGCGTCAGTCAGTATAGTAGGAGTTTCACCATGGTAGTGGTTTCTACTGTGACCACGTTAAACACACATGCAAATACAGTTGCATTCAAAGTAACCTCAGTCAGACCTCACAAAGCAAATCAATCACAAAAAAAAAAGACATGATGTTCGTCTACATAGGAAAATCGTTTACTAGTGGGTGTAGTAATAGAGAAGTAATAGACTTGACATTCAGGACACGCATGCTGCTGATTCTGTGTAACTGAGTCTTTAACTTAGAGGACTTGTTCATTTAATAGCAGTGTGGAAATTAATCAGAGGTCATTCATTCGTTGTTCGAACCAACAGCAGTCAGTCAATCTGGTGGTCTTTATTTAAGAGCGAAGGCTGCAAATCGTATGCCATTTAAAGTCCCCGACAATCTGAGTAAATTGGGTGCTCTTGTTCGGAGGTTGATTGGAGGCGGGGCAGATTTTAAAACGCAGAAACTATGTACACCAAAAATCCTTCTAGCATTAAAAGCGTGATCAGAAAGGCATCAAAACTGATATGTCTCTACTCCAGCAAACCTGATTGAAATGATAGAATTAGCTCCCTGCATGCTATCAAGTGTTGTAAAACCCTTTTTTTCACCCATTTATTCTGGATAGATTAGTAGCAGAAAAGAAACACCTAAAACATGCAGTACGACGGGTCCTCATGAACGGGGGTGAGAAAAACTACGTTAACCTAAAAAAAAAAAAAGATAGCATAACACATTTTAATGGCTGATCAAACCAAGATTGAACCTTTTGGGCACGGAGACAGTTTCTCAGACGACCCCCAAAACCTCAGTTGAAGCCACATTAGACTGGGAAGCATATTTCTCGCACTACTATAGTCCGCCTAATCATACCAAACTACTGTCCGGATACTTTAAAACACTTACACAGTTCATATTAGATAATCCTGAGGAGAATATACAATGATGTTGAAAAGAAAGCAACCCTAAACCCATCTGTTGGTGAAGTATGTTGGTTCATTAGCATTAGCATGTAGTAGCTGCAGTTTATGAGACTTATGAGAATAAAGATGATCGACTCTATGTAAAACGTTTTTGAATTACTAAAATTTGTTCACCGACAAAATAATTTTTTAAATTTGTACCGTTAAGACTATTTTTTTTGTACTTTTTCTTTCTGTAGAGTGAAAAACAAATTTAGTAATTAGGTAGTAAATGGTTTAGTAATAAGTTATTATAGGGATGTTAGAGTTTATTGCCTTTGAAACACACTGCTATTAACTTGAACACAACCGCACGCACACACACACGCAAACTCATACATATAGACACACACAGTACTGGTTTTGTTACTGGTTCGTAGAAATACCTGAACTGGACTTTCCCTCTCCACCTGTGTCTGTAGACTGGGAGCAGGGTGGTGGTGGGGTGAAGTTGGCCTCAGGGAGGCTGCTCTCCAGGGATGGGAAGGATGACAGTGAAGGGGGCAAGAGAGTACTGTTGGGGCTACTGATGTCGCCCTCACCCACCAGGGTCAGGTCGGTGTTGGCGTCCTCCTCGACCGTGCGGAGGCTGGGCCGGGGGTCAGGAAGCCGGGGGATCGGGGAGAGGTGGGTGCCGAATGGGGAGTGGCGCGCGGGAGGCATCAGGCATCTCCTGGCTAAGTGTGCGTTCGCACTGGAGCTCAGGGAAGAGTCCAGGCTCTCCGAGCGCAGGCCGGCCGTGAGGGACCCCCGAGGCGGGATGCCGTTAGCTCGGCTCTGCTTCAGGGAGGCCGGGGTGGAACAGGCCAGGTTGGAGGAGGTGGAGCAGGAGGAGGTGGGTGGAGTCAACCGCAGGAAGTCTGGAAGCACCAGGTCTTCTTTGCTCAAGAGTCCTCGCTGGTCGTTGGCTCGGCTGCTCTGAGCTCGGCTTAGCAGCTCAAAGAATTCTGGGAAAACAACGACACCTGCTTTAGTCTAACTTTAAGACAAGAGGAACGTTGGTTGGTCTACGAGCACCAAAGCCACCTCCCATCATACACCTGTTGAATTAGTCCAGAGGCAAAGCAAAGCACAGAAATCCACCAAAAGTAAAAAAAAAAAAAGAGAAAGAAATCCGAGAAGAAGGGGAGAATTTACCTTCCGCTTCATCTATATTTATCTTTTTCTGTTTTCTCTTTTCCCCTGGGAGTGCTGAGGCTGGTCCAGCCGCTCTCACAGAAATGTCCTTTGGTGCTGACCTCTCATCTCCCTGCAGATGCAACAATAACAATGCATTCTGTTAGGGGATGGAGGATTGGGGCGGCAGTGGGTAGGGAGGGCGTGGAGTCGCAAGATGGAAGCTAAGGATGAGCTGCTAAGCAGAGTCTGGCTTTACAGAGACCCCCGTTCAATGACAAACCTCTTCCATTTGTCATCTTTGTGCTTTTACTGAAATAGATTGCTTTGGTTTTTTTGTTCCTTGTTGTTGCTGATGCGGTTCTTTAAAGCCGGGAAAACGTGAATGAGTGAAGCAGCAAAAGATCGAGCAGGAGTGAAAAAAAAAAGCATCAAGCGAATGTTAATAAAGACAAGCGAGTAATAATGAATGTTGCAGAGGCAGGGCAGCAACTCAAGAGGACAAAACAACACCACCACAGGGCCCTTGTCACTAAGACATAGAGGGGTAAGATGTGTCTGTGGTACTCACTGCAGCGGAAAAACTCCTGGTTGGAGGGTGGCCCTTCAGGGAGGAACACTTGGACTTTTCTATTTGACAAACATGGAGACAGGACACATTAAAATTCATCAGTTTGAAGAGAGAGACAGCCAGACAGAGGAGCAGCGGCCACTTGAGACAGATCCATTTAGGGGAAACATAATGTGGAAAAAAAACATGGTCAAAAGATGGTCATGCAAAATGCTGTGTGGCAAAAAACAAATATAATCCCCATTACCCTAAACATGCTGTTTAAACATGGTAGAGGCAGTAGGATACTGTGGGGTATTTTCTTCACTGAATTTATGTCGTAATTTGCAGCAGATTGGTAAACGGACTGACTCTCAACAGTGCTTTAGAAAAGCATCAACGTTCTCTCCACTATAGCCACGATCCCACGTTTAAGCGTCTTGCCTTGCCCATGGACATGTGGCGATGGGAACCTTTTGTGATGTTTATTGGCACGTTTTGTTTATATTGGTTGTGGTTTGTGTTTTGCTATGTTGCATGTTTTAGTTTTTTCTTTGAATGTTTCTTTTGTTTTTCATTTTAGATTTTCATTGCCACATTGTTTGGGCCCAGACACGCCCACTAAACCTCGCCCAGGTGTTTCCCATCACCTGATATGGCATGGAAAACACCTGGGGAAATATAATGAAGGCTCAGTGGGACGAAGAGAGGCTGAGCGGAGAGAAGGCTGAGAGAGACAGGCGCTGAGGCGCCATGGAGGCACTACAAAGGCCGATATAGAGTCTGACCCAGACACATTTGGACTCCTGTAGCCCATATGTTGTTTTTAGTTTGTTTTATTACTTTTTTTAATCCATTATTATCTTTATTTTATGGACATGAACATTTAAATTACAGTTTTTTTGATGAGTCAAAACTATTTTGAGTTGTTGTATCATCTATCTAATTCAATTAAATAGTTTGTGACACCACAAGAAGGGGGTGTGAATACTTTCACAAGGCACTGTTTAGTAGGGTGTCAAAACAGGACATTTTAAAAATGAATATTCAAAGAATCAGAAGATGTTTTAGGGAGAAACTAAATTAGGTGTGTTACCTTTCCCTGAACACGGGTCCGCCCGCTCCAGCACAATTCGCAGGCCGTCCAGACTTGATATTGGGGCGCCCAGATCCAGCGGCTCGGTCTCTCCGCTCTTAATATCAAACACAGCGTGTCATTATCTCCACCTGTTGCTCCGTAAATACCTCAGACTGCAGTTGACATTTGTGAACGGGAACCTGTGACTAATTTATAAGCCATCCATCAGCTTTGGTCTGCTGCATAATGCCTTAATAATGGCCTGGAAACCTGCAGGGCTAAAATAAACCTGACGGGGGTTTATGGGGAGGGCCGCAGAGGTGGCATGTTTGAGGGGTGTCGTCATTCTTAATTATAGCTCTTCTGCTCCCTCTTCACATGCTGGGCTGAGTCATAGTTGAAACCACCACATGGAGATGGAAAAGGATGTGGTCGTCGTCCCCCCCCCCCACTCCACCCTTGCTGCACAGTCTCAACAACCAGGAGCTTGAACGACTTTAAAGCATTGTAGCCACTGGGGGAAACTTACTATTTTGGCCACAAGATCGCCCAGATTCAGGCCGTACTTGGCCACAACGGGACGGAGAACCTCTGTGACTGGTTTCGTAGGTTTAGCTTTGAGACCCACGGAGCGATTAATAGGCACCAGGTCCAATCTAAGGACAAACACAATGGAAGGAGTCACTGGATGGACGGTAGAAGCAGGAATAAAATGAGAGGGAAATGTTATATACCGAAACAGGGTGCGCTTTTCCAATCGTAGGTCTCGGGAACAGAGAGTCATACAGTCTTGGTCCAACACCAAAGGCTAGGGGAACCAAAAGCGAGACATCTTATTACATTAAACTCCATTTTTATCTGCGTTATCACATTAGAGCAGACTTCTCTCGGTTTCCCAACCTTCTCCCCTCCCACAAGGAACAGATCCACGGCGGCAATGTTGACGCAGATGTTGCGACACAGGTCTTGGAGGACCTCTCTGATGGAGGCGCCGGGCCGCAGACTGATGGAGGAGGACGAGTCGTCGGGCAGCAGCACGCTGCAGTGTCTGGACGAGCGTTCCCACGCTCCCACCGAGTGTCGATTGTCAGACTGAAAGCACAGGATTCATTCAACATTCACCTCTGTTTACAATGCTCAAGGAAGAAAAAAACTAAACTGTGTGGGCTCTACAATAGGGAAAATACATACATTCTAGTCTGTTATGAAGAACTCCTCATTATTTGAGCTCCGTGTTTCCATGGCAATCTGACCACAGGGAACTTACCTCCATCTTGGCAGCAGAGACTGAGTTGGGGATCTCCAGACTGGCGCTTGATGACAGCGATCCCTGGGACTCTCTCCTGCCGTTACTGCCCCAGAAGTCTGCAAGAAAAAAAAGAAAAGAGGATGAGCCTGATAAAGAAACTTCTTTTAGATTTATAACGGGGGTTAGAAGAAGGCTGCCAACCAGGAAAATAATGTTAATTGCATTTAAGATCGCTCTTGTCTTTGTCCCACATTTTATGAGTTTTTCAGGGCCGTTTTCATACATAAAGATACATTTAAACTAAGGGGAAGATTCAGTTAAAGAAACCCTCCTTTCGTAAGCTTCTGATATACAGTTGCTAAAAAAACTATTCATCCCCTTGGACATTTTGCTCTTTCCACCATGCTCTTACGAATCAAACAAAGATTTAACGTCAAAGAGGAAATCTGTTTGTTACAAAACAATTACAATGAAATACTTAACATAAAAAATACCGGATAGCATGAATATGTGTTTAATTCTATTTAGTAGTTGCACCATCGGCTGCATTAAAATTTTCTATAGTATTGAGCTCTGGGGTTTGGCGTGGCCTCTCCAGAAAATCCAGCTTGCTGCCTTGAAAGCCTTTCTTTGTAGCTTCAGCTGTTTGCCTTTCATTGTCGCCTTGCAGGAAAATATAGCCCCCTGTGGCTCTCTTCAGAGGGAAACAAATTGTCCTCCAGGAGTACTGTATGTTTTATTTTATTCATTTAAGCTTCCACTTCTACAAGCAGGCGCCAAGAAGTATCCCCACATCATGCTGCTGCCACCACCATGTTTTGCAGCGGGGATAAGGTGGGTGTAGTGATGAGCAGTGTCTTGCCTAAAACCCTGATTTGATTTCTGATCCAGGCAGACCTACACGTGTTAAATTCCTTGTATGTCTTGATGATGGATTTAAAGCCTTAGATATTTTTTTACAACATATCTTTTAATAAATATTGATTGATTTGCTCAGTGTTCTTTTGTCTTCATGGGGTAATGGTAGTCATGAATAGTGATTCCCCAGTGAGTATGGCTGCATTAATGCTTTAAGCCAAACTCATTACTCTAGGAGCTGACATGGAGGTGATCTCCATCGTACAAAGTACGACAAGGACCAGCAGACCTCTGCCAACCGTCATTTGTGAATATTTCCGTGGTCATTTGTTAGTATTTTGTAGAATAGTTTTCCTTTTGACAAATTTTTTTTTTTTTTTTTTTTGGTAATTTCTTCCCTCAAAAAATCAAATAAAATTTTAACCATTAATGATTTGTGAAAAAAATAAAAAAGGGATAAACATCCGTGGGGGTTGAATACTTTCTTTAGAGACTGTAGATGTATTTTTGGACATCATCACAAACAAGTGGGTCTTTTTTTGTGCCATCATGGAAAAAGAAATCTAAATAAACCAGGCCAGGTTTTAGGAAGTAGAACTGTTGTTGTATAAATCTGTCTAATTATGTTCAAATTTTGTATAAACAGCCTTCAAAACAAAATCTATTTATAATACCATGACAAATACATTTTTATAGATATGATTGTTTCTGATATAATTAAATTGTTAGAATAAAACAAATATTGATACATTTTTAATAAAAAAAATGGGAAATCTTGCAAGTCTGAGAACAAGACACCCAAATCTAAAGTACAAGGGTGGCAGCATCATGATGTGGGTTATCTGTTGCAGGAAGGACTGGTAAACTACACAAAAATAGCCTAAATGTTCGGCCCAAGTCACATAATGTACAAAATAATTCTGATAAATCCAAGGAAAATATATGCATATGTTCCCTGATTGGAAATTTTAAACTTACATAAACATTTTCTATTGTCATTTTGAAATCGAGGAAACTCAAAAGTGATTAGGTAATCTTTCAACAGTATGTAGCAAAATAAATTATTTACAAGAGCTTCATTAATAATCTGAAATGGATCTTGTGCGTTTACCTTTAAAACCTTTAGGTTTTTATTTGTGAATCGCTACTAAAACCCAATTATTTTCATTTCACTTCACATTTGTTTGCTCCATTTGTTGCTCATTTGTATAAGAAGCCCTCTGACGTTTTTGGGTGCAGTGTGATAAGATGTAAAAAAAAAAGAAGAAAAAAAAAAAGGTCAAGGAGTATAAATATTCATCCGCAGCAAGTACTAATTTAACATTATTTTAATAATGAAGAATGATAACGCTTCCAGAGCACAACAGTCACTGACTCTCACCTAGGTTAACATCTCCGATGTCTTTCTTCTTTGGACCCTTTCCAAAGCTCCTGTTACGGGACCAGGAGAAGAAGATGCCACGCTTCTTATCGGCACTTTCGTCCTTGTTGTCTTCATTCAGTGACTTCCCTGATCTCTGTTTTCTGATGTCCTACATATGGAAAAAAACAAAAATAACACATTACCCCACGAGTCTGGCCAGGTTGAAAGATGCAAAGAACGGCAGGCTTGCAGTCGAAGCATTGCTTTCTAACAGGCTACCTTTTTGGGGGTGGAGAGGGTGGAGCGGTCAGAGCTGGCGCTATGCTTGGATGGTGCGGGGCTGCAAGGTATCTGGTAAGGGTCTGGAAGAGGCTGTCCGTCCTCTTCGGCGCGCACGCACTCCAGGTAGAGGGAGGACTTCAGGAATCGCGAGTAGCTGTCGAACTTCATCAGGTTAAAGATCTATGGACACGTCAAACACAAGAAAAAATTATATATTCGCATGAGTACAAAGAAAAAAGTTAACAGAGAGAGAGAAAAAAGCAGCTGATGTTAGGACAGGACCCTTAACCGTTCACATGTAATCACACTAATCTCCGAGCAGAAAAACACACAGATCTTTGACTGCATGTCTGTGGCTGCTTGTCTGAACACTTGTGTGTTGAATTTTCTGTGAGTGTATGCCAGTTCGTGTTTATCTCTCTGGTAAAGCCTCTGAGCCTCTCTGTAAACAAACCCAGATGGCCGAAAAAACAACAACTCAATATGCTTGCACAAAGCGAATGGAGGCTAGATGAGGCCAAAACCCCCTACGAACCACAGAATCCCTATTGCGTTACTGCTTTTCAGAGGATGCCTTCATTTTAACAATCACTGGCGACGTGAGAACAAAGAGTTCTCTGGTACCTGGAGCTGCTGCGTCTTGAACATGTCGGGCTGAGGCGAGGTGAGGACGTCGTCTGCCAGCTGAGCCTGGCTGTCGATGTTCACCGGCATGGTGGACTTGCTGGACAGGAAGCTGTTGTAGATTTCCCCCGCTCTCTGGGACAGCTGCAAGCACAGGAGTTGGTCAGCTTAGCTACTTTGATTTAGGCGCTGACAAAACATCTAATGCAATGGGAAAAACAGTCCAACATCCTACTTTTTGTTTCAGTTTCTATCACATTGAACTTTTTTTTACAGGGTTCCTACATTTTTAGGTCCAGACTCATTAGTTTTTCTGGCTGATATCTGTGTATATTTAGGCCGTTTTTAAAATATGAGACTAAGCTAGGAATGAGTGACTGAAAGAATGAATGGATGGACGAAGACAGACATATATAGATCTAAAAATAAATTGATATTTGTATTTACGTTTTTTCGACTCTGTGTAGGAAATCATGTTTAACAAAAATGTGGCTGATCTGGTTGCTTATCTTTTCCATTTTGAAGAGTTGGTAAGCAATAAGCTTTTGCGTCTTATCATATTTAAAGCCTGAAGAAACAGGAATTCTTCGATTACTTACTTGAACTACAAAAAATGCTTGAGCAAAATTTGGTTTGCATTAATTTTTAAAGGTGGGAGTTGGTAAAAACATGTAGTCCTATCCTGTAACTTGTCTAAAACGTCTTTAGCAAGTGTGTGTGTGGGGGGAATCTGTGTGTCATAATCTTCTGAGCTCTGAAAGCTTTACTATCACATCAGAGATCATCAAGACAACAAACAGCATCTGGTTTCATCTGATGCTGCCCTTACCTGCTTTTTGTCTGTTGCAGGGACATGACTGAAGTATTCACAGGCCTGCCAGAACAAGATATTCTCCTCGCTGAACTCTTTTTTGAGAAATTCCTGTGGAAGAACAGCAGAGGTTGTTTTTTTATATATGTATAATCTGAAGCAGCCGATTGTTTTTCTGTCTCAACCCAGAACTGTTGCTGCCGATGCCATTAGTGAGGGAAAAAATTACTGGGTGCAGTGTAAAAAAGACTGGTGTATTGTAAGTGTGGCCGCAGGATGGTGTGGGCGAGAGAGAAGCTGATCGGTGCAGAAGGGAGGGTGAGGAGGAAGGTGGATCTCCGAAGCCAGTACTTATTACTGGGCTTTCTGAAGGTGTTGTGGGCTACATTCATTGAAACATCTTTAGTGTGGGAGGACAGAGTAAAGTGTAACAAAGGTGTCTCTGCTTAAAAGGATGACTTTTGACTAACTGTTCTAAACTGAAACCATTTGCAAATACCAGCACACAATTATTGCCAATGCATGACTGAGTAGAAATGTGCATTGTTTGCAGACTTTGGCTTAAATCTGGTTTCTGTAGGTACTACATTACAGAAACCAAAGCAAACTACTAGGGATGAATTCCTAACAAAAAAAATGTCTGCACGGGAGTATAAAAAACAAAAACAAGATGGTTTAAACAAATATTGACACAATATTGAATAATTTTTCTCAACAAAGAAAAACAAAAGAACCAACTAAATTAATTCATGTCTGTCCTAGGAGTGTTTTCCTACTTTCCTGTAGAAAGTTGTTCAAACTTAATCCCATCTTACCGAGAAGTAGCGCACACCCACAGGGTCCTGGAGAAGCCGCTCGAAGCAGGTGGACCAGCCGACCACCCGTTGCTCCGCGGCACCTCGGTGTCCGCCGGCTCCTGGAAGGCTTCCATTGCTGTTCAGGCTGTTCTGGCTGCAGCATCCCTGCAGCTGGAGTCCACTGTAGTCTGCAAGAAGCACAATGTAATGGGAAAGGGGCAACCTAAGAATTTATTTTACCTAAAGCCTTTTAGTGTTGTTAGTAAAAGGTTGTCAAAGAAAATATATGCATACAGAGCAGTGCAAAAGAAAAAAAAAAGTTTGGTTAAAATGTGTTAAAAGCTTCAAATAAATCTTTATCATACTAGCATAAGTACGCATTATACTTGGGATAACAATAATAATCCAAATAAGCCACATTTTTCTGAATGTATTAACAGTTGCATTTACACAACTGTATGCATACATTTTTAGACCGAAGTTTGAATTTTATATTTATAAATGTAAAATAAAGGAAACCGAAACAGATCTTTCCTTATAAGACAATTTTAATGTGATAAGTTCATTGATTTGATTGACTGAATTTGTCTGTTTATTAAGATTACATTTTTTTTTTAAATATGGAGTTTTTTTCCCCCCCAGACTACACAGTAATGTTCCCCACAAGATTTACCATTTTGTTTTACAGCTTTTATTTATTTGGACTTTTCAATTCAGGTCAACATGGGAAAGAAAGAATGACTGCATAAAATGTAAATAAAAAAACATTATAAATTATTTTTGTCTTTTGTCATTTCTTTTTTTATTAAGAAAGAGAAAATAATACATTTAAATCAGAATCAGTATGTCAAAAAAATAGTCGGATCCAATGAGTAGTTGTAATAGTTGGGGAGCTATTGTCAAAAATATGAGAACAACACGTGTTTCTTTTAATTTTCCCAGCCACATTTCATATTCCAATGGTTGTTTTTATTTTAGTGTCAACCAGAACCAAATAAATCTGACTTCTGAGTACAAACGGACACGGCTTTAAGTCGAACCTGACAAAGAAGATACACCTTTAAAATGGAAGGTGCCGTTTAAGTGAGGCAGATATGTACTGAGCTTAACAATAAATTAACATGTTTACAACAACTAGAACTGTGACAAACAAGGCTGGATTAGGAACGTTACACACTGTGAATAAGATGCTAAGGGAGGTACAAAAAACTATAGCAAAGTAGAATATGTGTACACACATTTGAGTTGTGGTAATAACTTTTAACCTTTTGGGACTTTTCCTAATGCTAATAAAAAGTGTTCAATTTAAACAGAATGAAGCTATAAATATACTTACAAGTTAAAATGGTCTCCTCAAACGTACAATACTGTCCTTACATGTTACTTTCCTACTGGGGTTTTAAGTTGCCTTATAGCACATAACAGATGTGTTAAAGTGGACTAATAGAAATATAAAGTAAAAGAAAAAGCAGATGTTGCTTTAAAAAAAGCAACATCTGCTTGGGGGTGGGGCGGGCATCATAAAAGGAAAGAACAGAAAAAAGGGGCCGGGGGGTTGTGGTTGATTACAGGGACACAAGGAGTAAGAGTGGGCTAAGTATTTAGCAACTGGTGGGCGACTAAAGTAGCACCTAAGCCTGAGCAATACCTGCTATCATGACGGCAGATGGCCACTTGAGAGCTGTGGGCAGACCAAACAAGGGGTGCTCAGTGAAAACAAAAGGTCACTGGTTACAGATGCAGAGCCGCTCTCCCTCTCAGCAGTGAGCTGGTCGTCACGGACAACGAGCTATAAAGAGTTTGTCCCCGCACTGAGAAAAACGCTTGTTCGTTGACGCTTTTTTGAGAGCTGTGCATTTCTTCACGCTGAGATTCGCACACAGGTGCAGTTCATCTATGCCCTTGTGAAATAAAAAAAACACCATAAACAGTAGCTGAGATCAGAGAGGGTGACCGAGGCCTCAGTGTGACCTTTTAAAACCCAGTCTGCATTTTAGTTCCTTTGAGTCGGTAGGAGTGTGTTTTTAAAACTGCACACAGTAACTTGGTGTGGGTTTATTTATTCGGACACCATAAAACGGTCTGTTAGATTGTGTTACTTGGAGCAGCTGTTTATGTATGGCTGACAATTCGTTTGCTCATGCTTAGTATTTATTGTAGGTTCTGCAACGTTCTTATCAGTATTAACTCCCTTGCATGTAGTAAAAATATGTCACAGTGCTGTGAGTTAACTGTTAAGGTAAATAAACATCCAGGAGTGGAGAACTAGCAGCTAATCAGTCAAGATGTCTCTCGTTTTGGCTGATCTTAGCAGCCTAAACCAAACCTAAACGTGCAATCCCAGTTGCTAAAGCCTTCCAATTGACAACTGTGTTTTTTGGTGAGTTAAAATCACAAATCACGCAGCCTAAGCATAAGGCGTTTACAATAAAAAAGGGAGGAAGCAAAGATATAGAAGAAGCTATAAAAATGAAAACTGTGCTAGGGAAAAGCAAAACCTTGGAGTACACTAGACAAATTATTAGTTCAGTGTTCCCAGACATACCAATTCACAGGTAAATTCACATTATTATTGTTTTATGGAGTATACCTATTAAAAACAATTCTGCCTGGGAAGCTGAAATATTTACATACTGAACCTGCTATTGGCTAGGGTTTGCAAAGCAGCCAATCCAGGGGCACCAGTTATTTTTCTTGTTACTGTACTTTGCCCCCAAGAGAGGAGATGAGGAACACTGTGGATGTAAGATTCTGTAGCAAAGCCAAGACAGTTTTCACTAGGAGTATTAATGCATATAAATGTATATTTGGTGTTCTAACAAACAGAATAGGCAGTCGTAAGCGCCGTTAGATGGGACTCTAGTACTCATTGATTTTAGCTATTCAAAGAGGCTCTGGTCCCTAACACAAACTTGCCATGTTTTATACTTTTGAGTTTTCAGTCTGTGTCTGTACTGAAACCTGGATCTGAAAATTAACATTCTCTTGAATAAACACTACGACACTGATCTTTTTGTAAAGCTAGCTTCACTAATTGCTAATATAAGGTACGTGTTGATGCTTGAACTACACTAATATTACACTACATTGGTATGTGACGGTTACTATCTTCTAGGAGACTAAACAGAGCTGCATTGGGTATGAAGAGCTGCCCCAACCTATCACTTCTATTAATGTAACACTATGATTTATCTCGTTTTTAAGATGTTGCGCAATATCACATCCGTCTACTCTAGGAACGGGAACTAATAAGCACATCCTCTTTATCAAGGAATCCAAGCTATGACTTTGATGTAACCGGACCAACGCTTTGGGATTTGAGCTTACAACCCTGCTCGGTTCAGGAGGCAGCTTTTTAAAGAGGGCCTGATCTACATCAGCAGCACCAAAAGGAGCCCAGCCGAACTCTTTGCCGCAGACTTGTGAATGTTGCCAGAAGTGCCATAAACAGGGATGAGCAGACAGCAAGGGTGCTAACCCGACAGGAACCCCAAACCCCCTCAACAAACATTCTTTGTTAATGAGGCATCCAGCCTACAGTGACAACACCATCCTATCAGGGAGACAATTACAAGGCTGTTTTTATAATCTAACTCTTTCCAAATGAACAATATTCTCAGTGTTAGTGAAGTGGAGAGGGTTTTACTTTTCGTAGTAAAAAGCACAGATTAAATGTTAGTTTTAGGCTTTTTGTTTAAGATGAAACGAAATGCATAAATTGTACTTACCACCATCTGAAGAAGCAGCAGACTGAAAGAGAAGAAAGAGAGACATGAATGAGAGGCTGCCCTCATGACCTGCAGTGCTAAGAGAAGAGAGTGGAGCCTGATCTGGCGGTGGAGTTTCTTTCGGCATCACTACCAGCTTCTTTTAGGTGTGTTTCTTCCTGGTTTGCATGTGAAAGTATGACTCTATACCCTCCACCAGCACACTCATTTGTTCATGGGTGGACCTTTGGCTTCCATGACAAACACACACACACACACACACACACACACACACACACACACACACACACACACACACACACACACAC
>JAVLVB010000236.1:127063-147085 GCA_032876305.1 Orestias chungarensis | reverse complement strand
ATATATATATATATATATATATATATATATATATATATATATATATATATATATATATATATATATATATATATATATATATATATATATATATATATATTTATTTTCTTAGATTACATCTTCAAACATTTGCATATTTTATTCTGATTTTATGTGTTAGACCAAAAACAAAAAGAGGTAAACATCAAATCTTGCCACAAATCCTGAACTGGATTTATCACTGGACTTTGACTAGGCCATTCAAACACATGAATGTGCTTAAAAACGAAAAACATGCCATTGTAATATTGCCCAGTGTTTCATCCTCCAAAAAATAATGCACAGATTTACTTCTCCTCTTGAGGAGAACCTTCATCGTCGACATGTTACTGCAACCACAGGGTTTCCTCAAGGGGGCGGTGTGTTCGAGGTGACAGACAGTGCTGGTTTTTCAAAACACAAAGCACTTTGCTAGTAAACTAGAACACTTTGATTTTGGTCTCAGCTGCATACTTCACATTTTCCTTTTTTCTTCCATTTGTCTATCTCATATTTGACTTAACAGGACTTTCTTGGCACTGAAAGGTTGTCCGTGTTGCTCTAAACGTCTCCAGGCCTTTCTCCCTGGTCTGTCTGCGTGGTTCCCTGACCTTCATGATGTCGTTTTCTTCACTAATGTCTCCTAACAAACGTGAGGCCTTCACAGAACATTTGAATTTATGGTATATATGTATGCAATATTACTAACAATGCTACAAGTAAACTTTATTTTTTCCAGCTATGAAGAATATAACCTAAGGACAACATTAGAGATTAAGTTACTCCCAGGTGGCTAATTAAGCATCATCTGCAAGCAATTTTGCAGTAAATGTACAGCATCTTCTTCCACTTTCCAATCATGTCAGTCTTTTAACTTGTGCTTGTGGTGGTATAAATGCGACAGAAATTGAGAAAAATAATTAGATTTTCTCCCTTAATAAGAATTTTTTGCTGATCAGGGTTACTAATATTTTCTATATAAAAGGAGACAATGAAAAAACACAAACTTTTGTAGAATCTATATATATATCCCTGTTTCAGTTTACCTGAAAAGCTCATCAAAACTAATTGCCCTCTTAAATAGATAGAGATCTTCTTTAAAGCACTTTAAAAGGAGCTGAGTGTTCAGATGTCTGGCGCTTGGCCATGACCCATGTAAACATTCCAGACTTGCATAGAGAGAGACGCGGCTTTTCACCGTATTCCCTCTGCGAACAAATGAGTCGCGCGGAAAGGTGCATGGGAGATTTGCATGCAAACACGGGCCGACGTCATCTCGCCGTTTCAGCTCTTAATCCTTTCCGATCGTCACTAATCACCGTTTCCCAACTGAACCAGGTTCGCCACAGCAGATGGTTAAAGCTCTTCCTCTTGTCCGGATTAAGCCGGAATTATAATAATTGGTGCAGAGCGTTTGTCACTTGTTGAGTAAAACAATCCTTTACTGTGCCTCAGAGGGGAGAAGTGCAGAATAAAAACTAATGATTCATTCAATTAAAAAGAAGCTAACAATGAGAGCTACAGTTGCTTTACAGTGAAAGAAGAAGTTTAGTCTTTTCTTTTTATTCCCCAGTTTGCTGCAGGGTGGGTAACATAATACTTTAGAGTGTAGCAGAACGTTTCAGTCTCACCTCAATGTGGGTTTTGAACTAACAGAATACCTCACCCTGTACTTACATATCCGTTAGCATAATACTCAAAACTTGAAAATACACGCATGAATCCAGCTGTGTAGAATCTCTGCATGCCGCTGGCAGGCCTATTGTAGGTAATGTGAAACACAAACCGAGTAAGAAACAAAAGGGAGACTTCAGCTCCACTTGGCAAACAGAATCACTTCAGAGGGACAGAAGAAGCCCCTCCCACCGGACTTTATTATAGCAGAGAATGGGCTGTGCTGGTATGAGCCTGGAGGGTCTGAGGTGGATAAACCACATGATATGCTACCACACCCTTGTTGTCCTCTTCCTTACCCCCCCTCTAGAAATGAACCTTCCAACCTGAACTCTACACGTATAATTAGCCTTTTTAAGGCACCCCCCCAGGTTTTCCACTGAACTAAACAAAACTTTATGTAGAATGTAGAAAACTTTATCTGAAACATGTACTGCATGTTGTGTAGTGTGACCAGGAACTGTTGATACGCCCAACTTGCTGTGCATTTCTGACCAAGCCTGGTGCCAAATTGTTTTGGTCATGGTTGAAACCTGAGTCATTCCAATAAAATGTGTGTTTAGCTTTGTTTTTCAGTACTGAAGGTATCAAGGGTTCAAGGTAAGGAAAAAAGAGTTTCAGGGCTTTCCTTTCTTACTGGAAACCTGGTATAGGTGACTAATAAATTGCATTAACCTTATTTGTTTTCAGATAGGTATAGTTATTCAGTCAGGTAATGTTTCAATTACTGATATAATGCTTTGGGGATCCCACATTGACATTCCTAATAACTCTTATATAATGAAGTGTATAAAGTTAGATTTTGGTAAGTTAGGCTTTGCTTTTTAAGGGGTATCAGAAAGGCTACAAATATTAATTAGTGAACTATGAATTCCTGTTTCGCTCTTTGCCACACTTATATTTCAATCCCTCATCAAAGTAACTCATTATAAAACTACTGTAAAGGCCGGCCGCACAAGGACCCAAACATCTTTGCTCTGGTTACCAGAAACAAGGAAAAATTAGGTTTTTAAAAAGTAGCTAGGATGTTTCGCCGTATTGTTCTTATTGGATAAAATTATTTTCTTGTTTACAGAGAAAGCGCCCAGATGGACCTGAGATTTTACCACGATGCTGCCCCTCGCCCACCTGTTGCTGCATACTGCCTGCTACTAAGCTCCAAAAAAGATCAATTGGGTGCAAAAACCTACGCTAAATACAAATTCAAACTAACTGACTTAGACAAAAAAAGTCACAATGAAATAAGACTAAACTGTAATGAATAATCCAAAACTACTATTCTATGGATGTGAAAACTAAAGCGGCATTTTACATTACTCCTTTAAAGGGAACACTTAAACTGCAGCTGGCAAATGGTTTTAATCGATTTGTTTCTGTAAACACTCTGATACCATGACAATTTAGTTATGCCATGAGAATCCATGCTTTCACTCGAACTTTATTTTCCTTCCTTCAAAGATAGTGGAGGATATAGTAAAAGGAGATTTGTGCAAAGCCCTCTTTTAAATTATAATAAACTTGTAAACACTGATCTCATCTAACCAGCTTCTTAAGCAAAGCTAATAAAGCCTTCTTTGTGTCTGGCCAAGAATAAGTCAACATTTTTCCAATTCATATAGGAGCTTCTTATAGACCACAGACTTAAAGCTGCTTTTAAAAACTCACCTCTGCTCTTTTAGCTTTTAAATCAAACCAACCTAAAAAGTATTTATCGAAGGCATTCTGTTTTATTGTACAGAATAACTACTTGCCAGTTGTCTATTTTGTCCCCCTAGTTTTATGGACCTCGGTTTGTGTTTTTAATGCTCTAGTGGTCACTTTTATTGCCGTTCTTGTACAGCAACATATATTTTTTCAAAGTGCACTGCATCAACATTGAGACAAAAAAAAATGGCATCTTAGGTCCCAAAGTCTCCCTAACAAAAATTTATGTTAAGGGTTTGTTCCAATCTTTATTTGGAGTTTTAGAAATTACAGTGCTGCACTACTCTCAAAGTTCAATAGCTTAAATACGTCAAAGTACTGCAGCTACATACCTGCTTTTTTAAGTTATTTTTATGACATACCTCCTGAAAATATCATTACATGTGGTGAGGACAACAAGAACACATGTTTTCATTCAAGCCCCAAGATGAAGATGCTCCAGAGGGAAGTTTGTGTCAAGGTGTCTGAGCCAGGCTGCCATCTGAACTATCCAGATTTTTGACTCCCACACCACGAACTATGAACATGACCTTGGAGCTGTTTTTTTAGCATCTTGTCATGAAGCCAATCAGTAAATCCCCCTACTCTGCAAAAGGCAGAAGCATCTGAAGTAAACATATTTTGGCACCATCTACAGTACAGGTGTTGAAGGGGGGAGAGAAAGGTAAAAAAAAATGTCAGCAGTGTACTGTACGTCAGCCATGTCTGAACTAGCAGAAATTCGATCAAAGAACTCTTAAAACCCTTCTGTGTTGAGCAATCTCCATACCCTTGGCAATAGAAGCATAATGACAGCACTAGTGAGGAAGGTAAACAAACAGTGGGGAGTGAAGCACAGAAGTACAGAAGCTACAGCTCTGTCAGAAAGAGAGATCCGAGGGCCGATGTGGTTATTGGTACCACAAAAAAATGTCGATAGATGATGTCATGGTAATAATGAAAACGGGAGCCAAGAGTGGAGCTGCAGTTCGTCTTCATCCAGAGATAGTGAGTATTTTCCGCGTTTACGGTTTGGTCAAACTGCAAGCTCAGCAAAACCATCATCCACATCTGGTAAGCTGGTTACTGGATGTATACACTCAGACGCCGTCCGACCACCTGGACAGTTAAACCCCTTCGAACTTGTGCTGCATCATTGCTTTTTGTTTCTTCTTAGTTTTTGGGTTTGGATAAGCTGCAGCTCTGTGCAATAAATAATTTTCAAAGAGGAGGGAAGAGAAAAAGGAACTACAATGGAGACATTTATAAAATGTCATTCCATAATGCTAGCCTTGGGGACACTTTTTGAGCAAAACAGCCCCCCTACCGGAGCCGGCTGCGTGATGACAGAGAGATAAAAGTCGCCTGTTGGCCTGGATCTGCCGCTAATCCTACAGAACACACAATTAGTCAAATCAAAAGGAGATGAATTAATGAATTGATATTTAAAAGCAAATATAACAAAACATTTTAACTCTATCCTTGTGGATACGTGGAATATTATTTTTTATAGTGAAAACCCAAAGGAGCATCTATCATTATGTAATTTTATTGCTCCAGTACACTATAAAAACCTTTTCTGAGGATTTAATATATACCCAATAGAATGATATAACTAAACCATATGCACTTGTCCCTTAGATTCTTATCCTCACTATTTGTGTGGGTTGCCCAACACAGAATGGTGAAATGTTTATAAAGGTTGCATTATAAATGAAGAACAAAATATTAGGAAAGTTACAATCTGTCAAAAAGATTGTGGATGGAAATCTTTCTGTTTAGCATGTACCAGTTTAGCCCCAGCTCCAATGCTAAAGTCAATCATGCTAACAAACTCTAGGAAACTGTCGAGGAAAATGTTTACATATCATGGTACATGTTTACAAGCTTTTTAGAGCCTGTTAAAAAAAAAAAAGCCTTTAATCTAGTTTAGCTGCTTTGGAAACTGTTTTTTTTTTTTTACTGTCTGAGGGGAAAATATGTCATCTTATTAATACACTTTGATGGGAAAACATTACTTTCATTTAGTTCAGTCTAAAATAAATAACCCCAAAGGGAATTTAAATGTTGTAACTCATATTACTCAAAATATTTGTAGATGAGAGTAAATGCTGATGGCTGTAGGCAAGAGGGATCTCCTATTGCGGTCTGTATTACAGTGTATCTGATGAAGCATCTAACTGAGGACACAGTAGTTGTAAAACGGTCCCATCAAGAGGAGGCTCGGCATTGTCCATACTTTTCTTGAATTTTTAATGAAAATCAAACCAATTCCAGTTAATCTTATTTACGCGTCTTGTAAAATGTTGTTATATTTTTGTTTATATACCTTAGTAAAGTGTATCTAAATTTAGTGCACCCTTTGAATAACTGATCAGTCTAAGCCCATATGTTTTAAATAGATTTTAAAGAGCAATGACTTTTGATTGATACAATTCATACTTTTATAATTTTATTTATGAACCCTGACAATTTTTTTAAGAGTTGCTGTATTTCCTATAAAGTTTAAATGGAGTTGACATACATTGTAAAATCCCTCTAATGTCTCTTTTAAAGACAATAGTTGAAGATTGTTTTCTTTGTGTGTGTTTGTAAGCATAGAAATCCTCATTTTTAGCATACAGGATAAAAATGTCAGGCCAGTTTAACAGGTTAAAGTCAACAGTCCTTTTTATCAGCGGAGTTGCTGTTGAGCTGGTGAAAGAAAGTAGGGACAAGTCTACACAAAGCAAATATGGGGAAGGTAGGAGGAGGACCACAAGCAGCCACTTCAAGTTCAAACCCAAATGTGTGGACTGCAATGTGATCACGGCCCAAATACAAAGCGGCAAAATGTCACGACGACTTTAATCCCATGTGACAGCGACAACCTCTGCATCTCTGCGTCCTTCAGACTGAACCAAAGTTCTCCCGGTGCTGCAAGCTGACAGTTAACGGGGTCATTTTCTTAGGGCAAGCACGGCAGAGTGCACTTCATTCAGAAAAGGCCCTTAATTAATAAGAATAAAAACCAAATAAGAGTCTTTTGGTAAAGTGCATCTAAATGAAACCCAGCTTGGATCCTGGCATATAATGCGGAGAGAAACCCTCCTACTTACAGCTGCACAGTGTGTGTCATGCACCAACAGGGGAGTTCAGCAGGTACTGGTCGAAAACGTTCCTCTGACAGACCACACAAGCTAACCACTGTACACTGTACAACAGGAGCCACACGGAGCCGGAAGAAGAGAAAAGTATGGAAGATGAGAACGGTATTAGCAGAGAGCCTGAATGAGAGCTAATGAGACGATGACTTACAGAGTTGAGAGTTAAAGTTTGCTCCATGTATAGCCCTGCTTCGTTGAGTGCGTCCGGCTGGTCCTCAGCGCTGGTCCCTGCGACTGGCGCGTGTAAAAGAGTCCATCCGCTGGATGTCGGCGGAGCGTGTGTTTGGTGTGTGTGTGTTTGTGAGAGTCTGTGCGCTTTGCAGTGTGGAGACACGGAGCCGAACGGGGGGGAGGAGGAGGAGACGGAGAGCGCATGAGGAGCTTACAAATCCTGACAGCTACTGGGAGTTCAAAAGCTTCCTCTCTCTTCTCTCTGATGCCGGTTCCTCTTTCTCTCCCTCTGCCGTGAGTTCCTCCTCTTCTCTCCCCCCGCCTCTGTATTTACCTCCCTCACTGTCTCTGCATCCTCATGCCTTCTCTGCTACGTCCACAAGACATATCTGTTACCTTCAGGCATGCAAACAAGTGCTGCTAATGTCTCCACACCTAGAAGGAAAGGAGAAACTCAAAGCGCAAGAAGAAAAACAAAATTGCCCTCAGATTTACCAGCAGGGTGAAACGGTGTGCTTTCTCTAGCAGCCCACATTAACAGATGTTTTCATATGCAGCAACAAAACACCTCTGAAGACAGAGCAGAGTCAGCGTGAACACAGACAGCGCGACAGACTAATGGTGTCACCTCTGTGGAGACGAACATACAGTCATCCGCTGAGAGCAAAGCTGTTTGGGGGCTGTGATGAGAAAATGCGCTTGTAAAAACACTGGAGCGCTGTGGTGGGATGCAGATGCATCCGCCTGATAAGCTCTGAAAGGTAATAAGACAAGAATGTGCAAAGCAGAGGGTTCTCTGAAACACCTAAACATAAAGAGGATCAGACAAGCTGCAAGCTATAGGGGGACAAAAAACACAACTAAATTAGACAAAAACAGACACAGAATAACAGCCGCGTCTCCTTCAATGGAGACTCACACACACAAACAGATCACAAGTGAAATGCACTGTGCTTTGTTTGCCGCAGCTTCATTTAAAACCCAGAGAACTAGTTCAGTCTTGCACAAACCATTGCCACACTGGCCATTTAAGAAGGGACAACCAAAACCAGTTTGTTCTGCGCTGCTTGTCTGCGTGCAGCATCAAGGCTGATCAGGGCTTGGCCACGAGGGTCTGCCACCAGGGGTAGTGAGGAAATAAAATGGTTTCAGTATGTCCTTGTGAGTCCAGATGCAAGCACTGATTCAGAGGTTATCGTGCATTTATGCTGACCTTCTCGTCACGATGGCTTCAGTTTAAGGCTGGGATACAAGGTCTTAAAGTCTTAAATCAAGAGTTTTAGAAAATAAAAAGTAAAAAAAATAAAAAGTTAAGAAAAACTTCCCCCAAATTATTATTTTGAAAGAAATCCACTGTATTTTACTGATTCTGTATGTGTTGCATTATCTTAAAGGCGGGTATAGTTTCCTTTCTACTCAGATGGACTCTAGGCTGAGGATGAATGGCCAAAATAAAACAACTGATTGATTGATTCTCTATAGACGTTATAAAAACAGAACCGATTTGGAACGATAAATCACAGGAAATTATAGTGCAGACAGGCCAACTGTTCCTCAAATAGGAGGTGGTAGACGTAGATTAATTGCAAGGACATGTTTGAGTTCTTTTACTGCAATAAAGTATTGTGTGCTACTAGCACCAGGTTAAAATGTCATGCTTTACAAACTTAGATCTGTAAATACCACAGATTGTATGAGCCGTAGGTAGAAGGATGGATGGATAAAACCTTCTGACTGTTGGAAAGGGAATGAAATCTAGAAAACAGAAATATTTTACCATACTTTTTATGGCCATGATTAACCAGACAAGTAAAGAAAAAAAAATCCTGTGTATTTTTAACAACCGTTATAGACTGAATAAGAACCCATCATGAAATCATCCAAGACTTTCCATTGTCTAACAATGGTTTAAGTGTACAAACTCCATCCTCTTAAGCTCCAAACCTTTTAGTTTTTAACCAATGGAATGGCAAAAACCTTCCTCACAAAAAATTTACTTAGGATGGTAACAAAGCAAAGTGAAACTACAAGGGGGAGAAGATGGAACAACACCCCCCAACACGAGTTATGTTATACAGCCACTCACAGCTTCTCAATTAACATTCACCAGGGTATAATCACATGAACATATAGGGATTCCAGGAAAAGCACTACATCAGTTACTCACAAGCAATCCCGCTATTGTTGAAGCATGGCAAATTGCAACTTCTTGGAAGCCATTGGAAATACACACATGCAGACATGATAAAGAAGACAGAAACACTTAGGGTGACAACAACGAATCTTCGACCAACTTTCAAAACTTTTTCTACTGGGTTTTAAGATGTACGTACGGCTGATCTAACCACCACCGAGCAAGCATGGAGGACGACAGCTAAAAAAAAAAAATGTCATCGGAGCAATAAATTACTAGTTAAAGAACTAATGTTAACCTTTTCTAATGATGGAAGCCTTTGAACAGCAGCTTTGTTCACTGTGTCTCGAGACGACTCCAACTAGCAGGTTTGTGTATGACTCATGCGCATTCATACAATACAGCATCACTTGTTTTTGTGTTTTTCGCCACGTACATATAAAATGTTGACATTAGGTAACTGCAAGCGCATATGAATCAGTCATGCAGGGTTGCTGATGGAGCAGGGAATAAGCCAGTTGTTAAGTGTCATTAATACGAAGCAGCGTAAGCACAAAATTCTGAATGTGCAGCAGGGCTCATTAGAAAGACCAAACAAATAGGTCCGTGCCTCTGGCTCGCACAAAGACCACATTGTGAGGCACCTCTCCCCACAAGTGGCGCAGCAAACAGAGTTCAAGGCAACGGAAATCAAAGTTTACAGAGAACTGAAGGTGCAGCAAAAAGAGGGACAGTTAAGCGGAATGTCCAGACTAAAGATAAAAACTGATTTTTGTGCAGCTGAGTCCAGATAGAGAAAAAAAATGAGTAAGTCTCTAAATACAAACACTGATCTAATTATTTTCTATAAGTATTTTTAGTCCAGGGGTGCCCGATATGTCGGTCGCGA
This sequence comes from Orestias chungarensis, assembly GCA_032876305.1. Classification (NCBI taxonomy): domain Eukaryota; kingdom Metazoa; phylum Chordata; class Actinopteri; order Cyprinodontiformes; family Cyprinodontidae; genus Orestias; species Orestias chungarensis. The sequence goes on along the minus strand of JAVLVB010000236.1, from coordinate 137,370 downwards.
GAGGATTGCTGGTCGATCGGACGGCATTAAAGGAAGTAGTCTTTTGATTCATACCAGGCAGCAAACTGACGCGCATTTAAGCACACAAACATTCGCTAACTCGACGTTAGCTTTGCGTTAGCCGCTTTAGCAAATTACTGTGTCGCTTAGCAAGTCTCCCAGTCTCTCTTAGCTGAAATCTACATATACTGTATAGGTATGTAATTATAGACTTATCTGTGTCTGCTTGGGGAGAAACACACACATTCCACAGTGGGTTAATGCAGTTATGCAAAACAAACTCATATGTGTTATAGATTAAATTTAAATTCAAATAAAATATACTAAATCCTGAAAGGACGAAATATACAATAAAAATTATTGTAATAACATAAAATAAATAGGCATTGTGATTTGTTTTTTTTGTGGTTGGGGCGGGGGATCCCTTAGAACTGGTCATGTTTTAAGTAGCTCGCAAGCTCGAAAAGTGTGGGCACCCCTGTTTTAGTCCATATTACTAATGACATTTAAAAATACATATTTACATGTCAATCTTGTATAAACATATCAGACATTTGAAATTCAAAACAAATCGCATTCCATTAAAATTATGTTGCCTGCATTAGTATAGAGATTGTGCCCCACCATGTCTAATACTCGGTCCCAACAGGATTTTCAACAAATTTATGTTGAAATAAAATATATAGCTAGAGTCTGCTGCAGATGTGTTCAGGTGGAAGCTAGCATGTGTACGAGGGCTTCTGTGAGTCATAGCATCTACCACTATTATATGTATTTGAAATTTCAGAAGTTGTTCTCTGTTAGAAATTTATAACTGTGAAATTTCTAAACAGGAAATGCTAATGTTTCAGCTGCTCTCTGTAAAGATCTGAACCCTGACTGACCACAGCACTACTAGCAGGGGACAGACAATCAGGGAGCTGCTGCCAATACAGTCCCTCCTTCACTTTACTATGAGGGTTATATGATATTTCATCTATAAAACCGGAATCATCCGATGTTAGGTCATTTCTTAACATATCTGTATTCGTCCATTAGGTAGAATTGAGCTGATTTTAATTACTGATGCTAACTTCATTTTGACCATTTTGACCATTAACCATCATTTTGCCTTTTGTGTGAGTGTTTTAGAGGGGCAGGCCATAACAGGAATATTAAAATTGGATACATATACTCACTCAAATTTTCATGTTTATGCATTCCAAGTAAATGTTATTACAAAATCGAAAAAAAAACTAACATTTAGGCCCTCCAGCACACAAACTGTGCAAATTATACTTAAAAAATCCCCGGATCAGTCTGTAGAGACATTTCTTGGGTTCGGATCAAGCATCAAATCCTTTATGCACGTAAGATACCCCCCATCGTATATCCTTAAAAATACCAACACCTACCTCAAGGTCATCCAGAGATCTTGCCATACTTAGACGTTTAGAAGAACGACGTTTGGAGGCGCGAGCAACTCCTATGCCCCAAAACCTGGATCCCTATCACAGGAGAAAACAGTTTCAAATGCTTAATTGCACTGCATGAAGAAGAAACCAAAAAAAATCATTGCCATTTTACTGAAATAAAGACAAGAAGGTTCTTCACTGCAATTTTTGTATGTAACTATTATCTGATCTTAATGTTCAAGAAGAAGCAATTACCGTTAAGTCACTCAGTTAAAAGAAAAAAAAACATCTAAACAAAGATCACAAATTTTAAATCACATCAAGGTTAATCTGACCATCTGCAACAGAACCGCCTTAATAGGTTCTAACCCCCCACGGCCAAGTATTATGATAGCATGCGCTTAAACTAGAGTTTAAGAATTGCAGATAATTACCTATATATGAAATGGGCTCTACCCTGTAATTTGCTCAGCTTCCTGTCTAAAGTTCTTTCAGATCTAAGAACGCAGCAGGGACAGAAGAAATATCTCTGAGCTTGAAAATTACCATAATAAATACAGTAAGGGGATAAAGTTTGAATCCAAGCTCATCCAACACATACTTTCAGTTATTTTTGTGTTATATTTTGTAAATGAGCACACATTTGCCATCATGGGGTCTAATTGGAGCCCTTTGTATGCCTGGGGAGAGCGAAGAAAAAGACAGAAACAAAACCACATTGCTTTCTGGAGCTACATGGAAAGGCAGGGACATCTTGTGGTTAAACAAAAAAACAACAGGATGGATTTTTGTTTTTCCTACACAGCATGGTTGGGATGGAACAGTGGGATGCTTTCAGTGGATGTTTTATGAAGTATACATTTTCACCTTTTTAAATAAAAATAAAAAACTTCTTTGCAGTTTTACAAGATCTATGATGGTTAAATTAAACAAAGCAGCCTCTTTGAACTTGGGGTTTATATAAACACAGTTTCAATTTAAAACAAACCTACAGATTTAACATTTGAATTTAATGTTTAAAGAGAAATTAGCGCGTGCTCTTACATTTCTGTAGCTGCAATCTGTCTGCTGTCTCTGTGTTTGCTCAAGAAACCTTTTGGTCCATTCCTCTCTGGGAGGCATCATGACCTCTGTGGACCGGAACCCGTCCGAGGGAACCTGGTTGGGGTGAGGGTTATTGGTGGTAAAGCTACTGTTGGTGGATGTCTCCTGATGGACAGAGTCACTGCTTAGGGCTTTAGGACATTTAGACTTCGAAAACCACCGTTGGCTGCTTCTTAAAGGGTAAGCTAGGAACTTTGGTTTTTTACCCAATGGTAGAGGAGGAGGTGGGGGCTTGAACTGGAACTCCAGCCTGGGTGGGGGACCTCCGTAGAAGCTTGTGAGGGAATCTGGGCCAGGCAGTGACTCGGAAAGGGAATGCGTGCTGGCACTGTCCTCTGGATTAAGTTGTTGGTCGTTCTTGACGAAGTTTATCGGGGTGACAACTTTAGCCGAGGCATTATCCCATGGACAGCTTGGGAGGTGGGTCCCAGAAAGATTTGGGATATCAGAAGGGAAATCCTTGTCCGTTCTCTCCTCAGGGGGGGAACAGTTTTCAATCCCGCTGTCCCCATTGCTGCTAGCACTGCCCAGTTTGCTGGTGCTTTCAATTTCCTTGGCCTGCTGCTGAACCTCCATGTCCAGTTTAGCTCTAAGCCTTTCCACGGCCTCCCCCAGATCGTTATATAGGAATGTTACAAAGTGTAGCACATCTAGGGGACTCTGAGGAAACTCAAGGCAGCCCAAAGCATCTGGGTCTGGGGTGCAATTAAAGCCAAACCGGCAAGCAATTCCCATGTGATCCGTATGGTTTCCAAGCTCTGGGTCAATAAAGAATACGTGGCAGGACGCTCGGAGAGGACCATCTTCAGGCACCCGACCATTAATGACGTGCGCCGTGGTAACCAGACAGAAGAAACGTGGGTCCTCTGCACAAACGGCTCCTAAGACAAAGTTCTCTGCAGGTAAGGCGGCCAAAACAGCTCCTGCGTCGTCGCACAGTCGAATGCAATCAAACATGATCTTCATCATCACCAAAGTGTGGGTATCCTGCTCTGTGCCCAGCTGTCGGATTCTCTCCCGAATGGCCTTTAAACAGTTGTCCTCCGAATCGCTGGTGTTCAAAATGAGTTCTGTGGAGCTGAGGTAGCCCACTACCAAAGTCATGTTTAAAACGGGCCAGTCTGGATTCACTTCTTCAGTGTCTGTGGAAACAGAATTTCTTTCTCTAACCTTTGGCTGTTCCTCCGTCTTCCTCTGAGATAAAACATTCAACTGCTGTGACCACGACGACATGTCGGGCTCTGAAACCGGCCTCTGTTTCGCATCGACATTGTTTGTAGAGTTATAGTATGGTCTGCTCGAGTCATGAGAAATAGTGCGGAGGACGGCAGGCTTTTGGAAAACATTGCCTTTATGCTCAAACCCGAACTTGGCATCGTTAAGGATGGGGTTTCCCATTATTCGTCGTTCTGAGAGCACCACCATACGCAGGGGACCTTTACAGCCACCAATCAGCTGCACCACGGTTTCGTGAGGAACAGCGGATACGTCAGCGTCATTAATGGCCATGATACAATCTCCCTGTCTGAGCCCCACCACATAAGCGGGACTTCCCTCCATGATGCCACTCAGCAGACACGGTTTCTGTCCTGTGATTGTAAAACCGTATCCAGCCCGACCACGGATGACCTCCACGTCCCGGAGTTCACCAGCAGCGTTCATATCCAGACGCCTCCTGGCACCCTCGGGCTGCCCTTGGATCCGCATTTTAGGTCTCAGGGAGAAGTGAGATCAAACAGAAACCCTTTAGATTGCCAACACTACTGTGTTGTTGTCATCCTGCAATTAGATGAACAAAGAAAAAAAAACACTCCTTAGATGTCTAAGTCATATTCTGGCCACATACACGTACAAATATTTTAAGAAATTTGAGATTTGGGTTTCAAAAGTAAACTATATAATAAAATATAAAGGGCTCCAAGCCTGGAGTTTGATATGCATCATTACTGATTCAAAAGCATAAGAAAAGTCAGCTTTAGTTTGCTAATATCATCTGATCCAAACCGACAGTTATGGTATTGGACATTCCTTGTATGTCCAATACCGTACTTGGCAATAAAACATTTTTTTGAATCTGAAACAAAATATTTTCGGTCTATTTGTCAATGGCATGTCTGGAGCAGAAATGCTGAAAAGGACGCTGTGCCTACAGTAAAGCTTGGGCATCAATGGACTGTTAAAAACTACAATAACAATTAGGACTGAAAGTTCACCAAGGCTTGGTTTCAGAAGAGAGAACTATTGAGTTGAACTCCAATAAAAATCTCAGGAGGTTTTAGAAAAAGGCTGTTGAAGCAGGCAAGCCCAAGAATATTAATAAAATAGAGGTCTTTGTCCAAGGTAGTGGGATAAGATGCACTACTAATTTCAAGCTTGATGGAGGGGTTAACAACAGAGAGTTTTCAGTCAGAGGCTCCTTTAGATTTGCTTTAATACAGACCTCCGCAGAAAATCCTTCCTGCCCACAGCCATCAACAGCTATTTGATCAAGCTTAAACGTTAGGAGTAACAACATTTCATTTCCATTTGAAAAATATTAAAGCATTTTTTTACATTGAATTAGAATTTTATTAAATATTACTAAGAGAAAAATACTCATTAACTATGTTTTTGGTATTTCATTTGAAACTAATAGTACTAATAAAGAAAGATGCTGGATAAAAACAACCATATCTTTACAAACATAGTTTTTACAAATACTTAGTAAAAGTTATAAGCAAGATATACCTTAAAAAAACATGGTATCCAAAACTACTAAAATTGTCCATGCTAATGCTCCAACATTGTAAAGACCTGCACAAAATACGTTTTTCTTTTGTTTTTCTCCACCTGTTCAGAGCATGCCGTGAAGCTTATGCCCAATCTCTTTCTGTGCAATTCTGATCTGCTGGATTAAAGAGGGTCAGTTCATTCATCCCTTGCTTACAAGAACACCAGCTTTCGAGACAGGAAATATTTCTGGACAATAAAATTATGATAAATTTCATGATATGAAATTGAAAAGAGCTCAACTCATTGCTCTAATCAACGTAAAAGCTTTAAAACTAGTTAGGGAGCTACAAGCGGCAAAATGTCTTTTAAGCAGCAAATTTATTAACATAACATATAGCAATGTGCATTTTAAACTACCAATGAATTCAGCTTTTATTTAGTCCTTAAATTTACTGAAATATAATTATCTAAGTCAAAATAAAAACGAATAATACGCACAGGTAGTACAATTACAGTTTAATAAACAATATGCAATGGTATTTTAGCACCAGCATGAATGATGACTGCTTTTCTGCTTGTAGGTAAAAACAGTCTCAGTTTTAGTCACGGTTATCAGCACAAGTTACATAATCTATACTTTTCTATTGCTCTGCATAAAAAAAATATAATAAATAAATTCAAAAAAGATCTTTCCATATATTTATACTTAAAACAGAAGTTTAAATGTATTAAACCAATAAGTTGAGTTAAGTGACATCTATCTGACTTTATGACCAGTTATCTTCCACACTCTAAAGAAGGTTTGAGTTAAACTTATTTCAGTCTTATACAGAACTGAGTATTTGCTTAACTTGGGAGGGAGGCTTTTTATTTATTTATCCCATTTGCCTAACGAGTAAAAACCAAGTAACAAAACTGGCTTCAATCTTGTTTAGCAATTATCTGTCAGAAATGAACAGGTGGACCCTTTATGCACAAACGTCGCTTTATTGCTGCTCTATTTTACTGTGGCTCATCCCTCCTCCCCCTCAGAGTGCCAGCTGGCTTTTTACTCACCAGCATTGTAATGACTAACACACGTTGGTTCACAAAAAAGAAAAATACTTTAAAGGTTAACGCACTCCAACAGAAAATAAATACCTACATATCTTTCTCTTACTTCAACGTTTTAATTAAGTCCTGTTTACGAAAGAAAATGTGTATAACTTACCTGTTTAGGCGTTAAAAACTTCCATTAAACCCCCAAATTTGCGCATATTCTTTGAAACAACTCCGCGCGTTCGCATTTATAAACGCCACGCGTCCATGTTTCTTTTAAATAGTGTACTTTTTATAGAATATTTAAAACATTACCGTGCCGTGATTCCATATGGCTACTACTGGCATCAGCACCGCCTCCCTCCCTCGTGAAAAATCACAAAGCGTCTTTCACTGTAACCATGACAGCATAACGTCTCTTGAACACGTGACGCCTTACTCCGTCCAATCAGCACGCGTTTCACGGTCAATATTCAAACCAGCGGAGTGACGCTATTGGCGGACACTGGTCGACAGTTGAAACGTTCATTTTGCGCTAAAATTATTATTTTTTTGATTTCATTTTATCTAATTTTAAAACACATATTTTAATTCCGGCTCATTTCCATCACAATAATAAAACAAAACAAAAAAAAACGTGGATGGGAAGCGTCGCACTAAAATATAAGGTAATACGTCCTAAACATCAGGAAAGAGCATACTAATACCTTTAGATATAAAAAATAAATAACTTACCAGGACATTTTAGGAACATGCCGCATTTATTTGCTGCAAGGAGTCCAAGCTTTAGTCCACTCTCACTCTACAGGTGTTGTGAAAACACCAAAGAGGTCAAAGGGCTTCAACGGTTGTCCACATAGTTTTTCTACACCTGCAGAGCAGCTTCCACTACTGTATGTGTAAAAAAAAAAGGGAGGGACAGGGTTTATTTGAGCTAATGTGATCATCAAGGTTATCAGACAGGCTGGCCCGTTGCTGTGTCCATTATAATGTTTGTCACAGTGTGTTGAACAATGGAGCTTTGTTAAAGTTACAATACATTTTATTTGCTTCGCACGCGAACGCTTTTCCATTCAGCAATTTGCATCTGAAAATTGGAAAGACAAGAGAGTATGCCACATAGGTTGCCTGCATCGTTCCGTGAGCCAGGTGTGACATCCGCATAAAAGTCTTGTGTGTGACTTTTTTTTAAATTTAAGTTTATGTAATTTAATGCAATAAATATGTATTCTGTGCTACTTAAATGTACGAGTACCTATAAGTACTAATGGATATATACACCTTACCCTGCTGCTCTTCCTGTTACGCCTGCTCAGTTTGATTAGTGTTTGACATAATGGGGAAAAGGTGAATCTATAAAGTTGTTTTGATGTAAGAAGCTGCTTGTAATTTTAACATGATTTTAGTGGAAGCGTCGCAATCTTTGAAAAGACTAACAAAACAGTGGTCCCCCGAACATTCCCATATCTGCCGTTTCAAACTTTGAAACACATGGAAGTTTGACAAAAAAGACTGGAAAGGAGAGTACATCCTGCCACCATCCGAGCTTGATGTTGTATTGTATTTGCCTCGGATTTTGAAACCCGTAGATGGAATGAGTTAACGAAGTTGAAGAAGTCAGGATTCCAAAATGGCGACACCCAGATCAGCCAATGTTTTGTTTGCTCCCTATAACAAGGTGGCCTTTTGCGGCTGGATTTTACTGTGAGGATGAAGAGTTGAGGCAGAGTCAGGTAGAACATCAGTTTATTCTTCTCATGGCATCAATCACATTTCACAGGTGAAACTGCAGCCTTCAATAGTCCCAGCTGTAACGGACCAAACCACCCTCAAGTCACAGGGCAATCTCAATTCCCCAAATCTCCTGCTTTTTAAATAAAATACCTTTTACTAAGTACAAAACATTTACACAAAACACATAAACAATACTCCCCAACATTTTCCCAATGGCCTCTCCCAGAACCTATAAATGCTGTCTGGACCCCAGGGCAGTATTGGTCCTAAGACCCTGGGGAGGACACAGAAAAGACAGGTGAGTCACTTCATATTAGCACTCCACACTTAACAGATTATGGACAAACATTTGCTCAGTTTTATCTACCAGTAGCTCATTGCTTTCAGTAACAATTATCTTCCCTTCACAGGCAATCACCTCACTCGACAAGGAGGAGCAGCTGTGTAAAGCCAAGGCTACATGCTAATCACTCAAAATACTCAATAAATACAATTAAACTTCTTGTGAGCAAATTGTTATTTATGTGCAAATCTATGCTTAAAGTGCAGTGCTAAATAAAGTGCTTATTGATAAAGTGCCAAAGGGCTTTTAAAGTGCTATACAATGGCTTAAATAAAAATAGTGTAATGAAGATTTCTTCATTACAATACCAGAAATCAGACGACTGCCACACAAAAACCCAGGTACATGTTCAAAAGTATTTCTGATGCAGAAGGTCTCTGTTGGTGTTTCTACACTTTGATTTTTCCTCCACCGCTTACTATTTTTGATAAGAGCCACCATGCATGATCCCAAAGTTGGTATTAGAATATTGCAGTCCTTAGTATTGCTCAATACCGATATTGAGCCGATACGATATTGGCATTAATCATACATATGTAAATATTACTTTTGTAGTGTGAAATGTTAGAAAGAGTTTGGTAAAAAGATATTACTCAAATGGAGAAGAGTAGTTTACAACTCTACATTCTGGATACCGGGTGCTGGAACAGACTGGTCATGTTGTCGTGCCTATATCATAGATTTTAGATACAATTCTTTTACTGATATCGGAGTAGGCCATTTCTAACTTGTGAAATGTTTTAGAAAATCTGTACATGCTGTTCTGTTGCAGAAGGGAGATTGTACAAACTATTAATACCGTAGATGCCAACAGGAATATCACAAGTAACAAAGAACCAGTGAGCTTTACATGTTGTCTTTTCACTGGAGCCTTTTAAAATCTGAAGACACCGGACAAATAGAGAACAAAACAAGAGGAAGTGCACCATCATAGTCTTTGGCAGGTTGAATTTCTCCAGCTACCGCAGGAAGTAAATCCTCTGCCGGGCTTTCTTGTTGAAGAAGCTGATGTTTGGCTCCCACTTGAGGTCCGAGGAGATGATGGTTCCCAGGAAACGGAAAGATTCCACAATGTCAATTGTGGAGTCACAGAGGGTGATGGGGGCAGGTAGAGCTGGGTTCTGCCGGAAGTCCACAACTATCTCCACTCTCTTTAGAGCGTTGAGCTCAAGGTTGTTCTGGCTGCACCAGTCCACCAGATGGTCCACCTCCCACCTGTAGGAGGACTCGTCACCATCAGAGATGAGTCCGATCAGAGTGGTGTCTTCCGCAAACTTGACAGACTGGTGACTGAAGGTGCAGCTGTTGGTGTACAGGGAGAAGAGCAGAGGAGAGCGAACACAGCCTTGGGGGGAACGGTTGCTGATGGTCAGAGAGTCTGAGAAATGCTTCCACAGCCTCATGCGCTGTTTCCTGTCAGACAGGAAGTCAGTGATCCACCTGCAGGTGGAGTCGGGCACCCTCAGCTGGTAGAGCTTCTCCTGGAGCAGAGCTGGGACGATGGTGTTGAAGGCGGAGCTTAAATCCCCAAACAGGATCCTGGCATAGGTTCCTGTGGAGTCCAGGTGCTGGAGGATGAAGAGAAGGGCTAGGTTGACTGCATCATCTACAGACCTGTTGGCTCTGTAGGCAAACTGCAGGGGGTCCAAGAGGGGGCCGGTGATGTCTTTCAGGTGTGAGAGCACAAGGCGCTCAAAGGACTTCATCACCACAAAGGTGAGGGCGACAGGTCTGAAGTCATTAAGGCCTGTGGTCCTTGGCTTCTTGAGAACGGGGACGATGGTGGAGGACTTGAAGCAGGCTGGCACATGACATGTCTCCAGTGAGGTGTTAAAAATGTTAAGACTGGAGACAGCTGATCTGAGCAGTGCTTCAGGCTGGCTGGTGAGAGAGAATCCGGTCCAGCAGCTTTCCTGGGGTTCTGTCTCCTGAAGAGTTTGTTGACGTCCCTATCCTGGATGGAAAGAGCCGTCAAAGGTGTG
>JAVLVB010000236.1:80381-126963 GCA_032876305.1 Orestias chungarensis | reverse complement strand
GGGGGGACTTGACGGTGGGGGTTGGAGGTGCCCTAGCTCCTCCTGAGGTTGGGGAGGTGTCGTGGGGGATGGTTGCAGGACTGTCCCTTTGTCTCTCTGTCAGTCGGTCGTTGATGGAGTGGGGGTTTTCCGGCTCGTAGTTGGTGATCTGAATGAGCCCTTTCCAGACAGACGCAGAGTCGTTGGCTAAGAACTGCTTTTGGAGCTTCTCAGAGTACAGTCGTTTGGCCTCTTTCACTGCCTTGCCAAACCTGTACTTTGCCTCTCTGTATCTGTCTTCGTCCCCACTCCTGAAGGCCCCCTCCTTATCCAGCCTTAACCTTCTGAGTTTGGCTGTGAACCAAGGTTTGTCGTTGTTGTAATTGACCCTGGTGCATGATGGTACACAGCTGTCCTCACAGGAGCCTATGTAGGAGGTCACAGCCTCTGTCTACTCATTCAGAATCTTGGTAGCAGCCCTGATCACATCCCAGTCTGTACAGTCTAAACACGCCTGGAGATTCTCCACAGCCTCACTAGTCCACTTCCTTGACATCCTCAAAACAGGTTTGCAAAGCTTTACTTTCTGCCTGTATGCAGGAATCAGGTGGACCATGATGTGGTCGGATTGGCCCAGTGCAGCATGGGGATGGCGAGATTAGCATCTCTGATGGTGGTGTAGCAGTGATCCAGAATGTTGTCCTCTCTGGTCGGACATTTAATTAACTGTCTTTATTTGGGGAGTTTGTGGGTGAGATTACGTTCGTTAAAGTCGCCAACGACGTAGCGGTTGGAAATAATTCCTCTGGTGTCGTAGCCCTGATGTTCACGAGTTCTGCTCTGGTGAAAGAGCTCCGGGTACCATTGCAGAAAACCGTTTTAAAGCAAAAAAAAAGAAAACAGTACGCCCCAACACGCCGAGGCGACCATCTGCGACGCCTTCTTGATCTATATTGCATGGTATCAAACATTAAATTATATGTGACGAAAAACTGATCTACAAACGAAATATGATTTTAAGTGGCTGCTTTAAAAGCAAAAGAGAAACATTGATGAAAATAGAAAGAAATCACAGATCTTTTACACACTCGTTATTCTGCACGAATGAGCGGGACCTTGAATGCTCTTTTCAAACAAAATAACTCTTCTGAACTCACAGCAGATACTCTGAAACTCTTATGTTTAATGACAAGGAACCAAGGTTAACTGTAATGTTATCTAATCTGATGTTTTCAAGGACGATTTTGTCACACTTTCAACAAATCTTTAAAAAAAAAAGTATTTCCTGCTAGAAAGAATTACTTTTGGTTCTTCTTTTCTTCCAGCACTTCAATAGCAGTGAATTAGATGATATCAATACATAATAACAAAGGCCCAATCAACAATAAAGACAGGATATCAAGACTGTTTGTATATATTTTAATTGGATACTTGGCAAGTTATTGAGAAATATTTTACACAACTAGTCCTAAACAAAAAAAAAAAAGACTACATTCCAACCCAACGTACAGTGGATGCTAACGTTCGAACAAAGTCCATTAAAGTTCTTAGTCTCAGGCAACCCCATGGAGTTGGTCGAAGCATACTTTGGCGGTCCTTATTTTGTGGAGTGCCAACAGTTTACTGTATCGTTTTTAATGGAATAATGCCGTTAATGGGAGACCTGAAATACATACCCAAAAAAAGAGTGAGAAAACTCTGTGATTTTTTTCCCACCCTTTAAGGTTTCCCTGGATCTTTTGACCCGCTTTGACTCCACACTGCTGACGCAGAGCTGGGGAGCTGTATCATTTTCTCCAGGAGGTTCATCATCCTCTCTTGCAGCTGCAGACACTGGACCTGCAGCAGGTTCTGCTGGTGCATCGATCGGCGCAGCTCCCGGCACGTCTCTTCCATGGCCTGGCTGGACTTCTTGTGTTGCTGGAGCATGGCCTGCATGACCCGCAGTTTCTTCCTCTTCAGGGAAAGGTACTTTTTGGCTCGCCTCTTCCTAGCTGAGATGGGGTGTGAGCTGAAGCGCAGATACAGTAGAAATATATATAAAGGTTTCTGGTGATTTATATTTGGTGGAAGTTCTACAAAACAAATATAAATCTATTTGTTCATTTACACCGATCACGAAAGTATGGTCCGAAAGAGACGAGTGGTGGAAAGAGAGTAAAGTTTCACACAAAAATGTATCATGTGATGCTTATTAAAAGGCTGGTGACGTATTTAACAGCATTTGGGTATTGATTTTTTTATTTTATATATATTATTATTTCAGCCATCTCTGGTGAAGTAGATCACCAAAACCTCACGATGATGAGAGCAGGCATCTCTTATGGACCATCCTGCATTTTTGTGTTCATATTCTTGTCGATCGACAGTGTTTAAAACTGAGGAGCTTGGCTTTTACTTAATTTGAATATACGTTATAGCTATTTTTATTATTTTTACTTTGAGCATTAAGTTTAGCAAGATTTTTGAGATCTATTTTGTATTTTATCTCCACTTTGCTTTAGTTATTTGCAATGTTAGATAATGTTTTATCACCTATTGGATTGTAATTTTACTTTCTTTGTTTTGGCTTGTATCTCAAACATTATAATCTTTAACTTTCTAGATTTAGGATCTTTTATTTTTTTTTACAGTTTTGAAGTGATGAAAACCAAAAAATAATAATAATAATAATAAACCAATGCTTTTTTTTCTGAAAACAAGTAGTGGACTAAAATTGTGTGCTGAAGCTGCAAAGTTCACATATTTTGAGTTTATCAGCAAACCTATTGTACAAGAAGCTGTTAAGCAGTTGTAAGACGTTTGCTGTCATCACTGTTGGGTATAAACATTTTTCGATGAGCTATTCTTGTTATTATATTAAAACTGTTACTCTTGTTGAATTGATTTTATTTATTATCATATGAACATTTTCTGTCTCATTTTGTGTCAGAGGCTTTTGGATGGACACCAGTCATTTACCATTGGAATAAAAATTAAACATTGTTTGGTATTAAACAGAGTTAATCTGTCTACTGTATCCAGGTAATACACAACCGCTAACAGCATAGTTGAAAGAGCCTAAAATGTGTTGTGTTTGGATAAAAGGACACTTGTCTGTGGGTGTTGGTGTTCCTGTTACCTGGAGCCCAGCATGTGCTCGCTGTCTGAGCTGAAAGAGTCCAGCTCTTGTTTGATCTCCATGTCATCTGAGGAGCCAGTGTACTCCGGCAGGAATCCAATCACGCCCTCCTCCGACTGGGACAAGGGGTTATCTGTTGACTGGGAGGAAGTGGAGGGACCCGCGGCCGAGGCCTGGAACTCCAGCGAGTTCACCCTGCCGTTCTCCAGCGGTTTGGAGAGGATCTTCTCGATGGGCTTGAAGTAAGGCCAGTCCGGTGTCTCAACCGATTCGCTGGCAGTGGCCTTCAGTCGTCTGTAAGAGTAAAGAAAGTTAAAAGTTTGTTTGTTTTTCTATTTCCAACTCTTCATGCAACATCCCAGCATGTTGAAGCTCAGCACTTGCCTGAACTGGAAGGACATGTTGGTGATTTTCATCTTGATCTCCTCTTTGAAGCGCTGCTCTCCGGTGAGCTGGAAGAACCTCTGGGACATCTTCTCGTAAACCTTGGCGTTCCTCTTGCTGGTCTTCAGCTCGTTGTGGAATTCCTCCCACACGTACAGTAGGGCCTTCATTTCGCCATCCGTCCAGTTCGGGGCCCGCCTGTGTTTCTCGCTGTGGCCTGGCATCAGGTAGCTGAAACTATCGTCTGCTGCCATTTTGGAGTTGGCTTTTTTCTCTGTTTATCTCTGTCTCTTTTGCCCTATGCTGGCTCTGGGCTTCTTTTTTGTTGTTGCAAAGATAGGAGCTTTAGAGGTTGAATTTGAAAGACTTTTTACTGTGCTAGGAGCTGAGTTGAGACTGCAGGGAAGGAGGGATACATGAGAGAGAGCATGTTCAGCCGTCCTGCCTGCCTCTGCCCTTCCCCCTAGCCTAGCTGAAAGAGGACTCAAAATGGGGCCTAAGGCAGGAGAGAAATCCGGTTAAAAGCTTTTAATACTGTGTGATGTCACCGTGACATCAAGTTGCCTTGGCAACGGTGAGAGAGGGCCTTTTTAGCCGCCCCCCAAGCCCACTCCCTTTGCTAGCCACTCCCATCCGCTCTCGCTTTTGCCCTCCATTCTGCTCCACTAGCAGCACAAAAAGCTTTTAGCTGAAAGGCAGCAGTGTGAGCACAGCAGACCGCTGACACTCTTGAAATGTGAGCCTCAAGGGAACGGATGGGGAGGGGTGGAAAAGGGAAAAGGAAAAAAAATTAAAAATACAGCAACCGTGAATGTGTTTCCCTGGCAACAGGGCAATGGATTTGGTAGCCAGCCAGCATGCTGCTCCATTTAAAAGCTTTTAATAATAGACGAGCCGTTTTGAGAAGTCGCGGGGAGGGTTTGGAATCGCTGCGTCTGGGTTGTAAATGCAGAAAGACGGCGCGAACAGCAGCTCAGGTCCTGAGAAAGCGAGCAAGTCGTTTCAGTGGAGGAAAGTGGGAATCTCTGATAAGGCTGGAGTTCACAGGGAGAGACATCAGGCAAAAATGGCAACATGTGGTGATCAACAGCGGAGGAATACAGCCTGCTGTCCTTTAATCAGCTTCGTTTGCACAACCATGGGTGGCAGACAATAGAGCCCCGCAGGAGGGGTGTTTGTGGCCAGTTTAGGACCCCTCCCCCCTTTAAGAGGTTTTCAAATCCTCTCACACCTCAATCTTCTCCTTTACATGCATTTCTTTCTCTCTTTGCAGCACCTCCCATTCAGTTTTATGTCTATGCTTCATGTTTAGACCAGCATTCATGAAGCGTTTTCTTCAGCCCATTTCCCCTTTGCTGCATCTCTCAAAGACAGAACGATCCGTTATCACGTCATCTTAAATGCTATCACTGTTGCTTAACAGAGGAGAGGCCCGATTAGATCCCTTGATCAGATCCCTAACCCATCTGCTTCACTTAAATCTAACATGCGGCCTTGTGCTTTTGTTTTTGTTTTTTTACCTCCCCCACATATCTCTGCTGCTGCAGAAAAAAAGAAAATGAAAGTCGATCTGAAAGGATTTCAATGTGAAGGGTTTTATATCGTCATCAGAGCAACAACATTCCTGGAGTTCTTGCTTAAGTGGCCTGCGTTTGCTGAAATGTCTACAGTCTCACAGCTGGTCCCATGTCTGTTTTCTGACCTTTCTTGAAGGCTGGGGTCCTTTATAATTGTGTTTAGTTGCTTCTGTAAATTCCTCATTCATTAAAGTGGAAGTAATCCCACCAGCTAATCCAGAAACCAGACTAATCTGCAGATAGCCTGCTCATCCTGAAAGGCAGAAATCGGGATTGGGAATGATCTACATAATCTAGCCATTAATTTACATCCAACTGTACAAGAAACACTGGCCTGGAGATTTTCATCGACAACTACCATAACAATGATTACCATTTTTGTGTGTTTTTTGACAATTAAAACAGACAAAATAAGATCATTACAGTCTTCAAAAACTCAAAGCCGTTGTCTTGTGAAGTAAATTTAAATGAATTTCTATCGGCTTAGAATCAAGTAAGGCATCTGATTAAAGGGTCTTCTCCTAAACCCAATCAGATTTATTATTGCCAATTATTGCCCCATTCTCTTCGCACTAAGATTTTCTGCAACATACAAAAACACAAACGGCTCTGAATTTGGAATCAAACTTTTGGAGCGGACAACCCGCAAATTTGAATTTCCGGTAGAAGTGCCACACATATATCATGTGGAGAAGCTGGTCAATATGAGAATAAAACAACGTTTATATGAAAAATATTTGTGATCATTAAAAATATTATTTTTATTTTTGGTTTAAAGCATAAAATTGGGAGTACAATATAATGGCCTTGTCCTTGTGTTGCTTGTATTTTAATCACCATAAAGTTTTAGTATTTCACAACTTGCTTTTAACCCCTCAATGGGGTTTTAACCATATCTAAATGACAAATGGCTGTAATCAGCAGCTCAAAGATGTCTTTCTTTGCGTCCAATCCCAGGTGGATTATGAAATTACACATCATCTCTGAAAGGTTGCTGGTTTACTTACATGGGTCTGAATTATTTGTGAAATATGTCTTCAGGTAACAAGGAAAGTGTCTCGTTCAACATTTAAGTCTTCTACTATAGAAATTTGGCCAGAACTTTTAGCCACAGTCTACTTCTTGCCTAATCTTCTTTACTGGATTCATGGGGAAAGACAGTAGGAAGGTTTTTGGAGGAATCAAAAGAGCACTATGGATAGAGTGTAGTATGTAATATATGTGGCCCTGGTTCTCTTTAATAGATGAGATTAACATTTGGCTTTTGGAAGGAGACCTTATAGACAGGTCCCTCATAAAACAAATGATAAGTAGGTGGAAAAGTCTGTCATACCTGCTGGTAAGGGTTATACAATAGCTGTTACTCAGTGAAACTGTTCATCTTTCTTATATAAGACTAAGATTTGGACACTAGTAATGGGTACAATGTAGAACAAAAGAATATGTCCACAGTTAAGTATAGAGGAAGATCTATAACACTGTGCTTTTGTCTCTTTCTTTTCCCGATGTGTCTGAGAATAAGGTTTATAAGCAATTACCAAAGGCCTTACAAATACTGAATAAAACACAACATGCCTATAGTTTGATACAATAATGGGTCTAAAATGCCCCGGGCTTATTTTTCTTTCCAAAACTTAATGGAACATTCTTGTAAGGTGAGGTCATTTTAAATAGATATATGTTGGCCATTGCCATAAAAAAAACTCTCACTGTAAAATGTAACCCTAAACGTCTTTACTTAAGCACAAACATGTTTGTACTGCATAAGGGTAGACCACATCAAGACTTCGGATTGCTTTCTGAATCTTAGAAAACAGTTTTAATTGAAATTTCTGCACATAAAACACATACATAAAGTATCATAAAGTATAAATGGCAACCCAAGTTAGCGTGTCCGCACATATCTCCAACACACCTCACAGTAAACCAGTCCACTTAATGCAAACTGGCTTTGGCCAAAACGGAATACAATATGATAGTCTTTTTGCACCTTCTAATGATAAAAGGTGAGTATAGCACAAAAAAATAAATAAATAAAAACATTGACCGCATTCTGTAGTGTGACTTAGGCCCCCATAAACAAACAAATAACCTTGTTTTCTTTTGACACCAAGTAGAAAGCTCTGTGCAAATCTGATGCCAGGCATGGGGTCTAAATCCTAGCTTTTTGGTGAATTTGCTTCTTTTCAAGGGACTATAATCCACGATTCAAGGCTTTCCTCTTTAAGTCCTGAACAAGAAAATACAGGCTGCTTGTAAAAGCACACATACTTTGAGAAACAAACTATTAGGGAATGTCCATTTGTGAGCTTGTCAAATATGGAATACTTAAAATGGCAGTTTATGATGAAAATAAGACTGTTGTACACCATTGGCACAAGCCAATAAAAGAACATATAAAATAATATGGTAAATAAAACATAAAAACAAGAATGAACGTAGCCAACATCATAGGTCAAGTACATGAACACATTTATAAATCAGACCAAAACAGGAATGCAGTTCTGACAAAGTGCCACTAGAGGTCAGCAAATATCCATGCTTAGAATTCCTGTTTAAACATTTTACTTATCAAGTTAAAATGCCTTTTTTGACTTAGATAAAAACAAAAACACACAAAAAAACATTTACCATCATTTAAATTCTCTCTCCGAAAAAGCAGCAAGATTGGTAAACACGTCAAAATTACAAAAACAAGAAAAAAAATACCTTTGTTACATTCTCATAGGGCCTCTCTTTTACAAAGTCTCTCAGTAGGAAATGACAGATCTTTTTAAACTTTCCGGACTTATGCAAGCCATGTGGTCTTGATGCTTCGTTAGCATCAGAACAGAAAAAAATATATATATCCCCTCATCAGACACTGAAACAATTCCAGCAAAGTCTCTTTGAACAATAGTTAATTTACAAGCAATCTCTTCCCTTTGTCAGAAAACTGCTCAAAGGACCTAATTTTCACCCTCGTTATGACATGCGTTTGTGCTTCAAACATCTATCGGCTCAGTCTCTGGGTAGACACTCCTCCTCAGTGATGCCCTGAGCCCTCAACTCCTCCAGCACATTGTCCAGGTGGCCCGGATCGGGGTACCCATGCCCCGTTAGGTTGGATCCGAACTCGGTCTTGTGGTGGACCTCGTTCCAGATCACTGTGTCGGACTCACCGGTCGTGCTGGACGTGCCCACGGAAAAGATTAGCCTGCGGTCCCAGGCCACCAGGAGCAGTCTCAGGACCTGAGCAACACATTCAAAGGTGAAAATGTGTCACACGGTAATCATAGCAAAGTTGTGGGAAAGAGGCCATGTTTCTCTGTTTACCTTGCGACCCTTCTCACTGTCAGGAAGATAACAGTGTCTTGGGAATCCCCGTGCCGTAAATGGTTTTCCTGGATTTGGGTGTTCTGGACCCTGATGCAATCAAAATCCCACGAGAAACATGAGCACTAAAAGTCCTCTTCTGATTGTGTTTCTGCTTGTCATTTATGTTAAACCGCTTACCTGAATGCCAGGTGGGATGTTGTAGATTATGCGGATGGTTTTGCAGTCCGGATGTCCAGGCAGCGAATGGGGGATGACATGGTACTCCATTTTCCCTGGGGGCTGATTGCCTGTCTTTACCCCGTAGATAGTCTTGCAGGTGGGGCACTGCAGGCTGCCGTCCTTATTTCCATTGTTGTACATGGCGACAAGACACTGGAGGTGATACTGGTGGCCGCACTGCGCCAGACGGCCCACCGACTCAGCCCGGGAGATGCCTCCCACTCCGGGGCCCTTGTAGCCCGAAGGTCCTGCCAAGGCCTCCATGCAGATGGTGCAGTCCTGACAGGAAAAGAGCAGTCAGGTTGTATCATTAATCATATTTTTCTGTGTACATTTCTTAATTTTTGGAGGCTATCCACAACATACATCCTAATGATAACGGATGCAGATTAAATGAAAGCTCAGCTTGGAAAATTGATGTTTTACCAGACAACTGTATGTAATCTATGTAAAAATGAATTGAGTAATTGTCTTGTAAAGTCCCTTGAGTTGACACATGCTCTGAGTTGGCGATGCATAAATTAACTGAATTGAAATAAACTCGCCAATTTTAACATATTTTAAAAAAATCCCCATGACTATTTCTTTTTGTTATGTTTGTTTGGCAAAACATGTTAATCTCTGTACAGCTGTATTCAGACTGGGGTCATGATACCCCTGGGTGGACTTTCATGGCTTCGGAAAGCAAATTAATAGTGAATATATTCTTTAGGATATTACTAAAGGACAGGGCGTCATTAGACTCTGTTACAGTTTGCCACAAATGTATGTAGGTGACACAGCAATCATATGGAAGAACATATTCTCATAAAACGAGACCTAAGTCTATTGAATTCCCCTAAACAAATCATTCTCACTATGAAACATCATAGTGCATCATGCTGTGGGGAGTCTTATCTTCAGCAAAGCCAGGAATTAAATGAGAGGGTGGATAGAGCTAAAAGTCTGGATGAGCTAAAAAAAACTACCAACTGAAGATGTGCTCAGTCTAAGGCAAACTCACCTCCTCTGGAGGATTACGGACTTTCTGAAGGTAACGTTTCACCACTTCCTCTGGTGTCTTGCCTGCGAGTGAAAACATTAACGGCAAATGAAGGTTATAATAGATTTTTATCACATCAGCAAAGCCACACCGCAGTAAAAGCCTGGAGGCCAACCTTTCCGGGCCTGCTTCTTTGTGGTCTTGCGGCAGCAGTGGCCCAAGCCGGGCACAGGCTTGATGTCACTCTTGCTGACGGGTGGGGGATGGAGCACCAGCTTAGGGGGGCGGGTGAGGCAGACAGGAAGTCCCGCTGCACTCATCAGGATGCCTGTAATACCTGTGATCAGACAGTAAAGCAATGTTATGCTTATGCGTCTCCTCACGACAGCTTCCTAAATTTGTCACAAGTGGTGCATACTTATAGAGTAGATGGGAAATGACACAACTTTTGCTAATAATAACTAAAAAAACACATCAAAAGTGTGATGTGTCTTTGTTCCCTGACTTCAAACAATGTTGGTGTTTATCTCTTCAAACATTCTTTAATCTACAGACTGAAATTCTTCTTTCCAAGATAACTTAAACTATTCTAGAGAGGATGGATAACAGCAATTTTGCTCCTTATTCTCAACTGAATCATGACTTTGACTTGGCCCCTTCATGCTTTGTGGCAATTGCCAAAAAAAAAAAAACACCAACATCTTATGGCTTTCTGTCCATCAACTCCATAAACATGCACCACTAAAAATCTAGACAGTTTAATCTAACTGATGAGGTTGTGTGTATTTTGCTACCTGCCAGGGCAGGATGCACAGGGCTGGATCCATTCAGGTTCTTTACTGGAACCGTCGGCACCCTGAAACACACGAGAGACACGCACTTCTATTAATCCAGGGACACGGCTGCAACGGAAAGAAGCCATGGGCAGGATTGTCCGGGTCAGATCGGCATAACGGCGAGCCATCAGATTCTGATGAGTCACATGTAAACAGGTAGGGCTGGAGCTGACTTCAGCAGATGCTCTCCTCCGGTTCAATACGTGTCATCAGGTTAAGAGGCTTTTGCATCATGTCATGTGGAGACACGAGCAGATGCTTTGGTAGGACTCGCCATGCTGTCCTACAATTTGTCCACCACTGTGGAGATCAACGTTAAGGTTCATCAGTACCATCGAACACTTGGCTGATTGAAATGCTACAGAAAAGGACATGATTTTATCATTTATTTTGCTCATTTTAAAAAAAACGAAAAAGCTAACCATGCAAAGCTTTTGTAAATCACAGTTCCCTATATCACATGAGACAAAATGACAAATTTTAAGTCAACAAAATCTGACATACCAGCTTTGATTTAAGTGAAATTTACATCACGAACATTATAAAGCAACATAAGCATCTCTTTCAGCTTCTCTGCTCAGAATGAGATGTAAAATCCACGCAAATCTGAAAATGTGTCACACAGTCAGCGAGGGGAAAGCACCTGTACTGTCTGAGAAGTGTACTTACGGTCTGCCATGTTTAATAACAGTCATCGTCCTGGCTCAAATGCACCAAGGAGTCTAGATGTTCCAGCCACAAAAATAAATGGTGGGTTGCTTGTTTTTCTTGCCCTACTGTGGTATATAAACCCTGTCTTTCTATGTTGTGCCGTTCTACCGCTTATGTGCTGGTGTCACACATTTCTTCCATGCTTTTAAAGGGCTAAGCCACCTGTTCCCATCTGTTGATTGAACCCTGCTTGGAGGCCAGGGATTGGCAGCAGGGGGATTACCTGTGAGTAATCGCGTCACTCTGCCAGGCGGCCCAACGGCTGGCAGATACAGGCTCAAACAACAGCATTCAATCCCCAAACCGACACAGACGCAGGGATATTACGGCTATAAACATAAATGAATTTAAAATATTTTCACCATCCATTGAATGTTACACTGTAATAAATAAAAATCTATCCTATTTACTTTGGGTTTTGTTAGTATTTTCTTCAACTGTAACCATTTTTCAAATCTTTGCTCTAAATTTTCTTCTCTAGTTTCATACATCTCTCAAAAATGCAGTAAAAAACATATTGCTGCTATATTAAACGCCTGTTTTTGTAACAATTATCACACATAACTCTCACCGATCACTCTGCACATCAATAATAGAAGAACTAATTTAACAATTCAAACTGCTTTTCTCCAAACAGAGGTAGCTGGTTTTAGTCTCCATCTAGATCTGTGAGAAACTCGTGACATCTAAACAACTTTGACCCATATATATTATAGTGATTATGTTGGATTATTTTATTTGTATAGCAATGCCTTAAAAATAAATGTATGAATCAATTCTTATTCTTTGAAGTTGAGAGAAATCTGTAGATATTTCCATTGTTTCAAATTGTGGAATTCTAGAACCTTCAACACAATTTAATTGACCTGTTTTTTTTATAATAAATCTACATTGCAAAAGGAATTATTGCAACAGTATGAAAAAAATAGATTCCTTTTTTATGGTGAAAGAGCAACATGTTTTCCATTCGAATAAATTATATAACAGTGAGTTGGGGAAAAAAATTCCCATACTGTCCAGTTCCTCACTAAATGTTTACTAGTGAGGCATCTCAGTTTTGACATTGACTCCTTGACTATTTGCCCCTTCCTTACGTGACTCATCCTGGCTGCCTGACATTTTAAGGTCAGGCAGGAAGACGTGAGCAACATGAGCCGGTCATTAGGAGGAGGGGTAGGAAAATGAGAGAAAGGGAGATAAAAAGGTGGGAAACAATATCACCCAGTCACGTTTGCCTTGATCCTGAGCTAATCCTGCTGCATTCGTGCAGCCTCCATCTGCAGCGCTGGTAGATGGCTATACACAGGCTGCTATATGTGGTGGCAGACGCTTCTCTGATGCGAAGCTCATACCTTAATTTAACTCAAATTAATAGGATAACCACTGGCGGCAGAACAACCACTAAGCGTCAAACGATGGAGGGACGCACATGCACACTTCAACAAGCGAGAGAGAGAGCAAAAGTGTGTGCAACAGGTGCAGCAGAAACAACTTTCGTCACTGTAATACTCTGTGATGCTATACTGACCCCCCCCTTTAGGTTTACCAATTCATTTACAGACCATCTGCTCCATTTAACTCCACTTCCTGTCTCCACCAGCCCACCTTTAGAAGCATTTGTTTGATTTTTACTACAGTTTTTAAAAGACATTTCAGTCTAATTCGATATGATCGTGCATTTGCAAATAATTCAATTTTCACTTTTTTTGGAACATACATTCCTCTCATGCTTAAAAGACATTGATCATTTTTAGTGGACGTAAGGTTTGGCATTCCAAAATAAACCACATTGCCACCATAATTTAATTAGACTCAACTCTAGGGGCATTAGAGAAATGTCTCTACACATGAGTTAAACCCAAAGATGTACTCTAAACATATCCTCTAAGAGGTCTACCACCCCCCCCCTTCTATTTTGCACAGATGTGGTTCGAAGATATAATCTCATCAATACTACTAACCACAGACTTAGTACATTAGAAGAACTGCGCTCTGTAGTACTATGAAGCCAAAACCTGTATTACTGCTTGTGGAAAAGGTTTATTCTTTCAAGTAACAAAAACAAAAAAACTATTTTGCTATTACTGAAAACAAAATATATACACCAGCATGATTTCTATTATTCACATGTGCAGTTAGTTTTAACTGTTTATAATAAACAGTTTTTGAGCCCCTTACCCTGATTCTCTTTACACTATTACAACAGAAATTTAAAATGCACCTTGCCTTTCTGTACTTTATAAAGACATGTTTTAAATAAATAAATTTGGCCTTACACATCTGATTGTAAACATCTAAGTCAATTTTTATTCGACCGCTAAACTTTTATTCCAATATGGTCTGATGAATGAAAAAGGAAAAACCTATATGGTCACATGTCAGCAAAAAGTAACTTACTCTATGCTGAGTAGCAATTACCAAAAGTGTTACCATCTCAATATATTTTTAATCAGCAAAAGCAGTATATACATATGTTACAGGACATTGATGTTCTTATGAATGTGTTTTAAAAATTACTTACAACTAACATGTGAATATGCAACATGCCTTACTGATTCACTTACTGATCTATCATTAGTTTGACTTGTCATTCTGATCAATAGTTAACAGCCCTGTCTCAACTGTTTGTTGTCATTAGGACCACAGTTACTAATTAGGGAATTTATAAACTCAACAGTTTAACCTTTGTACCTTATTTTTTTAAATTAAACCCAGTTCAAAGATACTTTATTAATCCCCAAGCGAAATTAAATGTTGTTGTGGCTAATATTATACATGTTTGATTCAAAAATGTGTTGTGCATACTGATGGTTTCTGGTAGGTATGATCTCCTGTAGCACTCTGTGTTACTGCAGATCTCCTGAAGCCTCTGATAAAAGACACTGTTGTTTTGTACGAGTCTGATGAAGAGGATGCTCATTGCTGTCCGTAATGTTCTTCATTTTATTAAGGCTCCTTCTTTGCACATGTTTTTTTGCAGATTTGTTAGATATAGAGAACACTTGTGCATATAATAATATAATGGAAGACATGGATTTAAATTTCTTGTCTCTCTGGGGCACAGTCCCCCTTTTTTAACTGATCTCTGCTTTATAGCAGCCGTCAAAGTATCAATTGAGCTCCTGTCATGTCAACCGGACATGTAATGTAGGAGCATTAGAAAAAATGGGCCCTGAGCTAAAAACTATGCCTCTTATTGAATTTGTATTTGTGAAACCTTACATATAATGTATAATTTTCATGTAACTACTTTTAGTTGGTATAATGCATGGTATAATGCATAAAAACCTCAGTAAAGCGCATTTAAGCTTGTGACAAAATGTAAAATGGGTCAAATGGTGTGAATAATTTTGTGAGGAGGTGTATTTAAGAGCATTTCTCTCTAAACAAATCCTTTTTCCTTTCCAAATGAGCTTCACCAAAATAGTCAAGAGTTTTTGTACACTTTACAGTTTATGTTTTATTTAATTTCTTAATTTATTCATTGAAAGAATAATTTACTATTGGTAAAGAATCAAAAGGCTACTTAAATATGGTTTCTACAGCAAAATGTCTGTATTGCTTTCCTGATTAACATGTAGGAACTGTGGATTTAAATGCTAAGACTTTGCCATGTTAATGTTTATTGTAGGATCCATAGATACACCAAAAGCAGTGAATGCTAAATCTTGGAACAATGAGATCATGCTTTATCTGTGTGGTCCCATGGGGTTTTACTGCAACAGTAGCTATGACCATCTGCTGCAATGATGAACGCTCTCACCTGTAACATTTAAAGACACGGGCCACCACACAGTAAACCTGACACAAACTTCACAGACTTTAGGCCCCATGTTTTTATGTTATGTATTTGAGTGATTAGTGGTGTGCTATCAGGGCCGCTTGGTGTAATGCCAGGATTTGTAAGTTGAGTCACTGTGCCGTGGTGGATGTGGTGGTGTATTATGTTCGATTGGAGCTGCTTTGTACAGATGCCAAAAGGACGCATGTATCTGAATAGTGGCAGATTAAACGTTTTATTATTTTATTTTATATAATGTCCTGCATTGGACCTGATTCTGCAGCCCTATATTAATTCAAAGCAATATTTTCCTGTGAAACAAAAGATTGGGTTTTAATTAAAATCTGTTAATATGGAGATAATAGATATTTTAACATAAACAACTTAAACAGCAAAAGCTGTAAAGGAGGAGTCCAAGTGCCCCCTGGCTGTGGCACTTGGACTTATCAACAATACCTTTTAGAGGTTTTTCTTCTTTTTTTTGTATTTACACTGTCCCTAGTAATAAATTAATAAAACATTTAAACAACAAATCATATTTATGGGATTCTTACTATTTGTATTTTTTTATTAAATACCTTTCCCTTCTTGTATGGCAACAATGCAGAAGCACACTATGGATTTACACAAATACTTTTATAATGGATGGATGGAGGACTTGATTGCTCTTGGACAATGGAATAAGGTAGAAAAACGTTACTTTTTTTTATCTGCATGTCCCCTTACTTTTTAACTCAATGAATGACAAACAGATTTTCTTTGATAAAATTGTTTATCGTTGTTGCCTTTTCAAATATGCGTCAGAACCACGCCCATTCTCTTTGTTGGACACAAGATAATTGAAGCCACTCCTGTTCTAAGAATCCGTGTCTGCTCCTCGTCGCAGCATTCTTTGCAACTCCTCTCGACAACAGTCAATTGTTCCAAAGGGATGAAGCAGACAGGTAATAATCCATAACACCGGACTGTACGATTGCCTTTGCAAAGAGACTGTGAGTAAATTCAAAACTCTAACACCCCTCACTCCTTTTTTGTTAAATACATTGACTGTATAGGTCCAACACCTTTTGTTTGCCAGTGCAAAATATACTTAAGAGAGGAATAAAGAAACAAAGGATGACCGAAATTTTTTTCGCAAACTGTTCAAAACATGGTCAACTATCCACTTGCTAAGCTTACATCAGCCTTGGTTTATATTTATAGTGGTCAACCGCTTTTTACTGTCTTTCTCTCTATTGAGGACTGTGATTGTGTTTTTCAAGTCGTATCGTTAGTGAGCATTTGCATTACAAATGAAAGTGAACCACTCGAGAACTCAGCTCCTTCAGTCTGAATGCCTATCACTTTTTTTCAAGATATGAACGAGCCTGCTGAACTTTCAACACTGATGCAAAACCCTGTGTACAAAGGACTCTAATTACTAGAAAAATCTTTTAATTATAATTCCTCACATGACTTGCCGGTTCTCTGACCTACCTCTGTTTTTAGACATAAAAAATTAAAATGGGATAAAACATTTCTTTTGAACATGGAAAATGTTCTACAAGCAACTTAGTTCACAGGCAAGTAAAAATATACGTAGTCAGTGTTTTTACTTCAAATTTCAATTTTTTTTTTTGAATCTCTTCGGAACTAGTCAAACTTTTTGGAAATCAGGAAAGTACAAAGACATCCCGGTGAATCTGTTTATGCATTAAACTTGGACAGGGGTTTAACAATACAAAGACAGTGAGGGTAAATAGTTTAAGGATTCAAATGTCAAGTTCTCAGTTTGTACATACTTTTGGTTTTCTGAGTAATTGCTTCTTCCTTTAGGCCCACATTAGTCCAAAATTCATTTTAGTGTGAATAAAGAGATTTTTCACAAGGAGAGTTAAGTATTTTTGCTTCCTGTCCATTAGTGTGATGCATGGTTTTTCTCATGCTGCTTAAAATTGTGCTAAGCTTCTAAAATTATAAAGGGTCCGGCCTTTAGGCATCTAGAAATTGTACCCAAGGAACAACAACACTTGTGGAGGTCCACAGAATTGTACCTATTATCCTGGCTTGTTTCTTTTGGTTAGATAGGAACATAACCATAGATCACACTTTTTGAGCTGGCGAGCTACCTAAAACATGACCAGTCCTAAGGGATCTACTATACCCCCCAACTCAAAAAAAAGCACAATGCCTATTTCTTTTAGATTATTTAAATCATTTTTATTGTATATTTGTCATTAGGATGAAGTATAATTTACATTTAATCTATAACACATATTAGTTTGTGCATTTTTTCCAATGTGTGTGTGCCAAGTTTTTTGGTTAACTTGGCACACACACATTGGAAAAAATATTTGTGTAAGTAAATAATCTAAATTTGAAGAATGTGTCATTTAAAATCAGACAGTAATTTTTTTTTTTAAATTTGAATGTATGTAAATATCTTGTTTCAGTTTCACATTAAATACTCAGGAATAAATGAAGCTTTCACCTCAAATTCTCTTTAATTTTAAGCAAGGTGAAAAGTATTGTAGCCTTTATAGGCCAGTTGACTGGAAATATGCAAAACATGTGGGCAGCGTGTGTTGCCCTATGCTGAACACAGCTTAAGAAGACTTTGGCTGGTGCAGCGCTATATATGGCATCTTGTTTGAGGGCATTAGCCCTTTTAGTATCGCCATAGTGCCAGCGCTGTGGCTCACTACGGGGCGTTGTGTCTGGAGTAGTGCTACTGTAACTCCACTGAAGTTCAATCAGTCTGTAAAATTCCAACACTGACAGAGGAATTCTTATCTGCACATGCTGTCGATATATGATGTTTGTGACATGAAACAGAACGTAGAAATAGTACCGCAAAAACCATTAATGGTACAAAATCATATTCCAGGTGTGGGAAAAATGTACAAAAGTAAATGAGACCAAAGCTCTAAGACTTGTGGAATTTCTATGCCATTTCACACACATACCAACCATATATGTCCACATAGCAACTATGACCTTGGTACAAAGTGTGTAACCTCAGGAACGGCTACTCAGAAAATGTTAGCGTTTGTAAGCCTGGAGTATAGTAACACCTTGACTGTGGTAAATGGTTCATGCTACACATGATTCACAAAATTTCCAAAACACATTATAGCTCGAACACAACCCTTCTTTTCTATAAGCGACATTTGGTTTGTTTGAGAAGGCTTGGAAAAGGCACATTAAGAACCAGTGATCCCAACTAAAGGAAGCCAGAAAATATAAACTAAAGCACATTGCACAACTAAATTTGATGTTCTTCTACTTACCCAGAGGCAATAAGTGCTCGTGACTGAGCCATTGCGATACGCTGCAGGGCAGGTCGACTCAGACCGGCGAGGCTGGACCGAGGCGGCAAGGGGGCCGCGCAGGCAGCACCAGCAGATGAAGACACTGGGCCGAGAACACGGGCAGAAGGTGAGGGAGTGCAGGTGGAGGCGGCTGTGGAGATGAGAGGTGGGGCCAGGGTTGGTTGCATTGGGGGCGAAAACGAGACGGACAGGGAGGAAGAAGCTGTGGTTTGAAGTGGAGGGATTGCAGCTGGCATAGGAGTTGTACAGGGCGGAGGAGGTGGTGGAGGAGGCGGTGGGAGAGGAGGAGGTGGGGGTCGAGTGGAGGAGATGGAGAGAGCGGCAGTAGCTGGCCCGAGTAGGGAAAGGGAGTGTGTGAAGCTACTTCCAAATCCGAAGGTGTTGCCGCCACCAGTACCAAAAACACCCAGCCCTCCTGTACCTCCCATACCAGTTACACTGTACCCACCAGTCGCCCCAAAACCAGAAGTCCTGTGAGGAGAGAGCCTTGCTGACTGCGAGAGGGGCCGGGGGAGAGTCAGAGAATAAGAACTTCCTGGGATAGGGCAACTGTTTAGTTTGGGACTAGGTGGCTTAGGCGGCAGTGGCCTTCGCCCCAGAGTGTGAGCAGTTGACATTGTTCCTGCTTTGAGACTTAGCACCAACATGCACTGCTGACATGCGCAAGGTTGTCCTAAAGAGGTGATTGCTGAAGCAGGAAGAGCCCCGCTTGGGTAGGCACTCCCATTTCCAGTCCCAATGCTGCTCATCCTCATCCCCATCCCTATGCCGGAAACATCAACCCCGAGCAGTCCTCCATAGCCGGGTATCGGTGCAGGTCCCCATGCGTGGTGGGACTTGGGTAAAGGTCCCGACACCAGCGGGTATGCCAGATCGGAGCGCCTCTGGATTCGTCGGCAGCGCTGCGTCTGCCCATTGATTTGGGTCATGCTTTCAAAGTCAATCAGATAGCAAAACCCCAGAGGTGCCAGGTCCAACCAGGGCTGCTGACGGTCACAAGCTGCCTGGATGGCGATGCCCACCTCTGTGTCGTATCCGGTCCAACTACCAGAGTCGTTCTCCCACTCCCAAAACAAGCCTTGGCCTGGTGCTGAGGCGGGATCGTAGTAGCAACGTCGAACAGGTCGAAGGGTACCTTAACCAAGGATCACACCAAAGACATAAGATTGGGATTAACAGATATTTCTTATCAAAGCTGGATGTACTGTACCTCTGCACATTCCAACATTATTGCAGATATTGCTTATAATCTTTCTTTTTCTTTACCCTTTTCTTTCATTTTTATTTTCTTAATGCTAACAAAACTTCATCTGAGCTTTAGCATTTTACTTGAGGGCAGAAAGAGTAGTTGAAAGACCAACTAGTAGGATACATAACACATTTTCAAGGAGAGCTTCAATGCATGACATACGAAATCTAAGTATACCAAATATTGCAACCAAGGAATATTTCACACTTTGAGTCAGTAGATATTATTACCTATTCGATTTCACAGTTTCTTACCTTCGGCCTCTATTTCTCGACAATTTTCTTTGAATTAGTCAGACTGTCGGAGAATGTGTTAAAGTCTTGCTCTTGATCAATAGTTTTTCCACATGTATTGAAGGTATTTTGATGTGTTTCTTCTTTCTGTTTTCACTCACTGAACAGTCTTTGTAGCTGAGAATCACATCATATTCTGCACAATGTAATCCACAAACAGCATTGCATTATCCCAGAAGGAAACAACTTTCTTTAGTTGATCCAGTAATTATGATAATTTTCCTGTGGGAAGGCCTGAACATTTTTTAAACTGCAATTGTTTTCATTTTCATAGATTAAAGTAAGAAATTAATTATTGAAAGAAAAATCCACAAAAAAACATATTAGGAGTGTGCATAAGTATTTCTTGAAAACTCTCCAAAACTAATGTAAAATGAAGACGGCTCATAACTACTCCACAAATTCTCACTTCAAACTCTCCTCTGCTGCGATGTAATCTTTCCTGACTATTAAACAAATGGCATGATGCTGTATGAGAGGAGGTAGACTCAGTTTACTGCGCTGCTCTTTGCACTTAACAAGGAGAGTGTAACCCTGACAAAAAAAAAAAAAAAAAAATCAACATTGTTTTTATTTACTTGCGGTGATTCTGGGTAAACACGTTGCCCCTGGTAACAATGCTCAATGTTCTGGATTGTGACTGGCTCAAGGCTTTGATTTGTTACAGATGGATGAGCTGGTGAGGTAGTAATCTCTGAGAATACAAAATAGTGTTTTCATCCCAAATGTCTTTCAATCTGCTTCCTGTCTTAATGTTTTGTTTTCAACATGTTAAGGACATCATCTTAAACAATGTTGTGATGTAAATTAAGATTTGTACCAGCAAGAGATATGATACAACCAGCGAGGTATGAATTTGGCTTTTACACTATTTGAATCAGTAGTACAAGTTCTTTTCAAATATCTGTGTATGTCAACCTCATTTACCCTCAGACTGCTAACGCTTGCTTAATGCTTTGTTTTCTTTGTTTAATGCAGTTTAGTATTTTGTCAATTTTGTGTTTAATCTACAATTAAACAGTCACCTTACTTTCACACCGTGAGCCTGGGTTCAAATCCAGGCCTAGGCTACACCAACAGCATCCAGTGTGGGTCCTTAGGAAAGACACTTTGCGCTACTGCCTACTTTGTAAGTCGCTTTGGATAAAAGTGTCTGCAAAATACATATACATATTTTTTTTATGAATTAGCATGTAGCTTAAAAATAACAAGTTTCTCAGAATATTACCTAACATATTATATCCCTATTCAGATTTAGGTTTCTTTTCATTTGATCAGCTTGTTTTTTCTGACTTGTAGAGCTCCAACCAAAGCCCCCTTCTTCAATATGAAAAATAGGGGTAAAAATTAGGGTGTTTGCAAGGAGGCATTGCAAAGGGTGTGGTTGCTTTAATCCCATAAAGTTTGCTATGAATCATTAAGAATTATTATTATTTTTTTTATGAACTGGCAATAAAATCGTATTTTCCTTTTAAATTGCTTCATTGTCTATTGATATACAGCTGTCTCATTGCCATAAAGAAAAAAAATCTTTGTTGTTGAAAGATTATTTTTGCATGAATGTGGTTGCTCTTGAAGTACAGATGTCTCATGAAGCCACTTTACGAATCGTTGAACTGAAATGGGTTTGCAACATTTTTAAAGGTCACTGTTAACACATTCATGCACAAACCTTTACCTTGTACTAAACTTTCCACCTTAAGCGGTGGTGGTCACTCGCTGTCTCCTGGACATCTGTCAAGGCAGTCGTCTTGTATTTTGTAAATGATTACATGGCTTTAAGACTTACTTGTTAGGCTAATAAACGGAATTATTTTTTCTAATAATCCACATTACCAACAACAAAAAACACTTAAACTATACATCTACATGTGTGTACTTTTGTGTAGTAGTAGTAATAGTTTGACTTTAGATGTAAATATAATTTAACATGATGGATCCTGTTTGTTTGTTGGTCTGAAATGAACATTGGGGTTATGGGTTATGTAATCCCAAATAAGGGTCCATTCTCCAGATCATATCTCCCCCCCCTATGGTTCTTATTCCTAAATATAAGCTGTGTGTTTTAAAAGCAAGCACTTAACAAATGATGCAAATCATTTGAAAACGAGCCTGAGAAAGAATGAAATCCTGACATCCGTGCAAGACAAAACATTTCCAGAGAATAGACCTAGGAGGGCAATGAGAGGCCTTTGACTGCTCCACCCTCAGCCCCGCTCTCCGCCGAGCATCACCTGTGTCCTGTCGGAACTGGTGCATGGACTGCAGGTCGATGATGTAGGGAGAGAGGCGAGCCTCCACCTGGCCGAGGACCGCGCTAGCGCTGCGCGGGTCGCTCCGGATGGCCGCCTCGATGTGGTGACACACAGCCGGGCTGTACGGCCGCCAGCGTCCGTGCTCGTTCAGCCATTCCCAGACCACCACGGCGGACGCTAGTAACATCCTACCCCTGCAGACACACACATGAAAAAAACAATTGTAATAATATAGTTATAAGCGCTGTAACATCTGTGGGCGTGTTACATCCTGCAGCCGCCTTTGCGCGCATCCTTTGCATCCATCTTGCATTCGTTTTTTGTTTTTTTGTCCTCTGGATGCGGATCTAAGCAGGCATGTAAAAAAACAAAACTATAAAAAAAAAAAACGTAAAAAAAAAAAAAACCCCACCTTCCATGTTTTGCACTCCCGATGTTACGCAGCAAGCGGCGGCTCCGGCGGTTGTTTGTTCCCCCTCTTCCCCCGGAGAGACGCAGAGGTTGGGAGCTCGCCGCCCGCCCGATGGTCGCATCTTTTTACTCCCCCCTTTATGCAGATGAGTGACGTCTGCTGAGAACTAGGACTCGGGGAAACAGTCAAGTTTGGCTGAGAGAAGGGAAGACGAGGCTGTGGTCGCTCACAAGTGATGGAGAAGCGTGTGATCGTGAAACGGGCACGTTTCTGTTTCTGCGCTTCACTCGCGATCGTGGCTTAGCTGCAGTTCTGTTGCACATATTTCCGTGTCTTTCTTACAGGATTTTTTGTCGATGTATTTTATTCGGAATGCAAGTTTATTAGTAAAAACAGTAGCTACCTTGCCATAACAGCAAATGTCCAATCAGAATCGAGCAAATGGCCTCCATAACCAATCAGAAAAGAATAGCTTTTTAAAGATTTTGTGAATAGCATTTCTACAAACAGGGTTAAGTGCTGATCACAGTGTGTTAAAAACTTGCAAATTCTAAAAATTGACAAAAGGAAGATGCTAAAGTTTGGAGATGCCGGGGATTGAACCCGGGACCTCATACATGCGAAGCATGCGCTCTACCACTGAGCTACATCCCCATAGAGCAGTTGTGTGTCCGTTTGGGTATATAATCCCAGAATATTATTTTTTTATTTGTCAATTGTGAAATTCCTTTTATATTGTTTTTTTTATCTTTTTGTCTGATTGCCTTAAATAAAAAGAAACGTCTTTGTTATAAAATGGTGGTGACTTTGCGAGTGTAGACAGTGGATTCTCGTGAAGCTACTTTACAAAATGTTGAGCTCACCTTCATCAAATGATCAATTACAAATAACTATACCATTTCAAATTGTTCGTAACAAATAATAGAGGAAACCAGCAACATTATAAAAATATCATTTTTGGAAACATTTAAAGTTAATGATAAATATTTTCAAAAGCATTACAACTATCCTAACACTATCCTACAATACTTTCATTTTAAAGGTGGGCAAATATAATTTACGAGTTTTAATAGCTTCTAATAGCCAAATAAAAAGAATCAGGTTATTAAATGATAATAAACCTTATACTTTATTTTCTTTCGTAGCAACATATACATCATGAGAATATAGGGTAACAATCAGTTTGAGCATCTTGATACCTTTCAAAGTGTTACTCTGCAACAACACAGGAACATAAAGCTTTTTTTTCATTTATAAATTGTTATCTTTTCAGTAGCTGTTTACTCTTTCACCATACAGTCGAAGACAAGTAATCACAACTCATCTAACAAATAATAATAAAAAAAAAGGGTTCTGGAGCATTTTCACATGTGACACGTTAAACAACAGCGACAATAAAAATTTGGATTTTATATTTCTATATGAATTTGCAATACACATTTAAAGCATTTAAAACATTTTTAGGTTTAAAATGACAAACTTTACACGAACTTTACAAGAACCATTCAAATTCCTATTTAAAACAGCTCATTTTAGCCATCATGTTTTTCTCCTGATGCCCTCAGTACTAAAGACATTAAGATAAAGGCTTACAATGAAGCTGTGTTGACACGGTTTTATTCCCATCTTTCAAATGTTTGACTTTCGCTTTGCCTTACTTTGAACTGTGATCTCTTTCCTTATGGAACGGTCATTTTCCAGCATCCCTGATCACACACACTGCTTGTGTGTTTACAGCGCAGTTACATCACCGTGCTGACCCTCACCTCCTGGCTCTTCTGACCAGATAGCGCTCCCAGAGAACTGCTTCAGGTCTATCAACAATCCAGTTCCACCACTTGCTTCAGCTTTGCCTTCTACTTTCACCTCTGCTTCCTGCTTTATCTGTTTGTTATCCACCACCTCCTCCTTCACATGTGTGTTATTATCCACCAACCTATCTTCTTCACCTGTCTCTAAACTATCCACGCTTGAGTCATCCCCGTTTTTCTCCTTTGTGCTACCACTGTGGTCCAGACTGTCCTCCTCTTGTTCATCCTCTCCATCCGTGTCACTGCCCTGCTCACTAGCTCCAGCCTCCAAATCTCTCTCCTCATCCTGAACTTCCTCCTCTTGCTCTTCGTCACCGCGAGGCCACAACTGGATACCCACAAGTGCTTCCACAGCAGATGCTGCGCCTCTCACACGGTCCCTGACCCCGCCTTCCATGTATATTATGCGTTCAACAGTGTATTGGTTATTTGTTTCCTTGTTCAATTTCTTGTAGAAGAAAACCAGCGCTACGACTAGGATCAGCAGGGTGAAAGTAAGAAACAGCACAACCCTGTTTCCGGGTGACATTTTCCTGAGGTGAGGAGAAGAAAAGAGATTTAGAGTAAGTGTAACCATGAAAACAAAGATTTAAAAACTTTAGTTAAGTCATATGCTTCAAAAAGATTTTTATTTGGAAAACACATTTCTAGATATTCTCTTTGTTCCACAGGAGAAGTGACAACGGTCAAAGGTTTGCTTAAAAAAACTGCTGGATAACCTTTTTTCTTTTACATGTAACCTATACAGCTTTAAAAATTAAAAAAAGGAAGCCAATATACTCAGTCCCCCCCTTGAAATAATAGTCTTCAACAGTGACAACCAATGCAATAAAAAAGGGCAGAGAAATTGGTTAAGACCAAAGAAACGGCTTCCTAAATTAATTTAGCCCCCCCAGCAAAACTCCCATGGAAATTAATGCAAGCATTGATTTTTAAACTCTTTGATTTTTAACATTATTTTGTTGAATGGTTATTTACAGAGAGGCTATTAGGGGCTGGGAGGTTGGAGGCAGTGGCTTCTGCATGAAGCAGAAATTGAGACCAGATCATCTAAAGCATTTTCAGTCAGAGTTCAGTCCAAACTCAATTTTCAGTGAAGGTATTCCTTATCTTACTTTATTAGAAAAGAAGTAATAAAAAATTTGTACTGCCAGTAAGATTTGAATGGGTCATAAAGTCTTGCCAAGCCCTAACTTTGAAAAACAAAACACTTTTCAAGCCACACCAAAATTGTCTTTACAAGCAATAAACATTAACACCAACAACCTTAATCTTGAATAATATCCACAATAATTAGATTTCATACCATTCTTATTCAATGTGTTTTCCGGAAAATGGCCAAGAACAGAAATATTTTCATACACTGAAAACAAACAAATGTTTACTAAGTAAATTTCCAAAAGACGTGGCCATGAACGATATTAAAATGTTTTCAAGAAACTGTTACTGGTAACTACTGATTCAATGCATGCAATTTAGTTAGCTAAATCCAGCTTCTAGCAGGCTTAGCCTCGTCTTTAGGCTCCGACACAAAACTGCACAATTGTACAGTTGGAACTAATTGCAATTTAAATTTTATGCAACTAGACACTAGTTTCTGAATTTAGATTTTTTAATACTTTACCTTTGCAATAATATTTCTGCGACTTAAAAAAAAATTAAATGGGTTTTCCTCAGTTGAACTTCGCAGTCAGAAACTCCTTCAAGGGATCCTAGAGCTTGTCGGACAATCCATCAGTATGTTTTCATTTAAGGCCTAGAAAAAACCAACATCACAAAAGTAAAAAATCAGCTGACTCTCAGTTTTTTGGATTAAATGACTTTGATAAACCAATTTTTAAATTAACAGTTTTTTTGCATCATATACAAAAATTACTTTGGGGTTTCTTTTATTTTATTTTGCACATTATCAGCAATAAATGTTCTTCTTATTTGAAAACAAATGAATGGTAATATACATACTGAAGATGTCTTTGTCGTCTTAGCACTTTGCACGGTCTGCAATGACTTGAAAGACAGGAAGCTCAGCAGATCGCTTTCTGTGCTGCTGGTTTCCTGTCAAAATGATAATTGAGCAGCCTCAGTAAGCCTGCCATGGCAGAACACATTCAACCATGGCTCCTCAGAAATTATGAAAATAAACATAAAACCTAGAAATACTGTGAATAAATAGCAACCATAGAAGTAGCAGCAGTAGAAGGAATGTCCCAAGATAAGTGACACATGATTAAAATTATTAAAATCCATAGTTTAAAATAATTAGATCACCTATCAATCAACACCTAAGTCAGTAAGCTGAAAAAAATGTAAATAAATAACTTACAGAGGTCGCTTCAATGAGATAAATCTACAGTTTGTGGCGGCAAAGTCTGATGGTCTGTCAATGGAGCTGGGACTAACTTACATGTGAGAAAGGGTGTGTTTGACAAATGTCAGCACAGATATGCAGATGAGAGGAAGAGAAGAAGAAGGAAAAAAGCTGAAACTATCTGAGTTAGGTGGTGGTTGGGGGAGGGTGTGCTAGCGGGGGAATGCACAGATATGAAAATGCACAAATATTTATAGAAAGAGGAACATGTTGGTGGGATTTTTTTTTTCTCCTATTAAGTCAGACTTTCATCAGAACGAGTTGGCAAAACTGGTGCAGGTAGCCTCTTAGGACATATGAAAAGTATATTAAAAGCTTGCAAACCCACTGCAGGTTCTGGTTTAATGGCAAACAGCTCGACAATACAAAGGAGAACAGAACTCAAAGTTATGCATTTCCAGCTAGTCTTGTAACTGCAGTGAACACCATGGATTTCTAATTTCTAAATCGTATTGCATTATATTGCATCTGTAAAAACTGGAACCTACTAAAAGTGAATACAAAGTTTACATGATGTGCAGAGCTTCAGAAACAAGTTGGCCACATCCTGTTCCTGCACTCTCGGCCAGGCTCGCACATTCTCTGCACTCGACTATAATGGTTCCATCAAAATGTGTACAGTAAGCGAACACTGTACAACTCTAAATTGCAGTCAAACTAAACTTATATTTACCACAGTTCAATCAGGGCAGATCATTTTTTTAAGTTATATGAATATTGTATGATTTTAGTTCAAAGTTGCAAATGTTGTGGATTGTTCTAATTTCATTTTTTTCCAACTACATTGTTCACTTTTCATTAAAACCAAAAATCTTAGTTTGATAAGCTAAAAAAAGATCCTGATTGAGCAACTTCCTTTTCTGATCTTTTTTCCTATGTAAAGCACTTTGAATTGTCTTGTACACAAAAATGTGCTATACAAATAAACTTCCCTTGCCTTGCCTTGCCTTGCCTTCTTTAGTTTTAGGTCAAACAAAACAGCTTTCAGATGGACTGATTTCTAGAAATGTTTCTAAATAGTTGTAATTTTAATGTGAGGTCAGCTTTAAAGCTTTCATTCTTTAAAACATTGCCTTTAAGGATGAGGGAACTTGAAGTCTGTTTCCGTGGTTTGCACAGTTGGCTGACTATAAGCTTGCATTTTTTCAAAACGCAGCATTCTCTTTCCTTCACTGTTAAGCCCATATGAAAAAATAACATACGCTTGAGGGTTTACCTTGTTCTTTGTATTGATTGTTCATTGTTGTTTATTTCCTTTTTTTCACTCAGTACTTTCGCCAACCTTTGCTCTCTAAAACCAAGTCAGAGCTGAACTTTGTGTTTAATTTTCGTGTTCTTGGTTAAGAGTTTGACCAGTAAAGGTGCCAGACTGGAGTTTCAAGCAACTGTATTTCTCTCAATTTTAGAGTTTCAACAGATTGATGTTGACATTTTCTAAATTTGTATGAGAAGACTAATCTAGTGGTGAATAATTGCAGTGCTACAGAACACAAATCATATTATAAATTGTGCTTATTTTTATCTTTATGTGGTAATCAATGCAGAACTGAAGTATTGATTTGAAAAAGTTTAAGGTGTAAAGGTGTACTATCAACATACCTGCAGTTCATCAGATCTAACTCTATGCAGATGACACCGTGTTGAAAGAACATGTGGATTCAACATATTCTACTTTCAGTGAGTTTAGCCAGACACTGCATGTAAATAATTTCTATTAAGAATGATAATTTTGGATTGTAAAAAAATAAACACTGACCTACACAGTGTTCATAGGATAGGTATGGTTAGATCTTGAACTGATTACAATCATCTGAAAAGGAAAGAATTGTTCTTATTTTAAAAGTCGTGATCTTATTTAGCAGCACAGCTTACCGATATTTATAGTCAGTCAACTTAACCAGAAATGTTACTTATGGGATATTTTATTAAGAATGACAAGTTTGATTAAAAACAAAATCCATGTATTGTCTACTAAACAAATACCACACTCAAACACAGTATATTCAAGGCTCAGTCAGAAGTACAACTGATCACAAACACTTGAACATGAAAGAGAGCATTAGTTTAGAACAAAGGCTTTTTTTATACAAAATATGAAACAAAGTTTAATCAATTGTTATACTGTAGTCTAGGTGAACCTGTTGTTCATAGCATGGGTAAGAGGTCAGTGCATAAAGAGTTAAAATATAAAAGGGCTAAACTGGAATGTAACGTTTTTATCCTACAACTGACTGCTACATAAAACTACACGTTGATTCCCCAAAACAAAGAACATTCAAAAACATTCAATTAAAATGAAAGCAACAGAACAAAAAGTGTTTTACATTTTTGAACACAGATATTTATGTTGCTGCAACCTCAGGGAAGTGATAGATGTTAAGCTTACGCTTCCTGTTGATCAAAGTTTCAAATGCATATGTCTATCCAATGCTTTAACTCAAGAGTTGCACAAAAAAAAGAGTTGCACAAATAACTTTTCTTGTTCAGCACACAAAATCACTAGTGTTTTACCTTTGTTGTTTACTGCAACATGGAATAAAAATACTCAGAAATATCCGACAACCTTCTTCCCACCCATTACTCAAAATAGTTCTCACAGTTTTATGCTGAGATTTTAGTACATCGGAATGGAAAAAACTATAAGGAAAAAGAAAGAAAGAAGGGAACTAAGCAAAACTCATTGAAAAAGTTAGGCAATGACTTGACAGTTTTGCAGCTTAAACTACCAGAATATTAAGCCGCAGAGGTGACATTTATGGATGTTCTATAGGAAAACGAACAAATGTGAGGTAATTAATTGCATTGCTAGAAAATGGCAACCATCAGCAGAGATATGCATTATGCTTATTATTACCTTTTGCATCAATTTAAGGAAGTCATTTCACTGCAACTCCTCTACTCAAAGCATTAATCTAAAAAAAGTTGAAAGTTGCACCATCCATCAACTGCTACGAGTTCATTTAGTCTTGCTATAAATTTCACTCTTTGCAGATGACACCTTATTTACCTTGATCATAGCAGCTGGAAGCCACGGTGATTGACGGTCTTTACACACACTTCTTACACGCACAAATCATTAAGGTACTGTTAAAGACTAGTAAGACTACAGTCTATAGTTTCTTCAGGAAAACGGTCAGATTGTAACGAACGTTGTGCCTCCTTCACACGTCACCATCTTCGATCCGTGAGAGCTGCTTCTCCAGCAGCTCGATTCTCTGGTTCTGAGCGAGCACAACCGCTCGTAAGGCCTTCATCTCTGCTAACAACTCGCTTAACATTTCATCCTGACGGAACAAAAGAGCAACAGATGAGAAAGCAGTTGTGAGAACAAAGACTTACCATCTGTGGCTGCCCAGAAAGTTTAGGACATTATTAGGAAGGGATCTTTACCTCTCTCCTCGGCCTCTCAGTATGTCCATCCGTCTCCCTTGGGGTGACTTGTGGTAGCGGCGTTTCTTCGTCCGCTTCTTTGGCGGCAGAGGTAGGCGTAGGTGGGGAAGTTGCTGCTACAGTTTCTGCTGTTGTGCCACCCCCAGCTCCAGAATCCTGAGAGCTTAGCTTGGGCTTGCTTCTGATGGTGTCTCTGTGTTTGGATGGAGGGGCCGCATACCCTCCGCTCAGAGAGACGAGCATAGGTGGTGCATCCTGACCGGCGATCCATTCATCTGCCGGGAGGGCTGGCTCCAAGCCTGCAGTGTCTGGGTAGAGGTCTCCTTGGAAAAGATCTGACTGGTGGGGAAAAAACTTAACAAGGTAAAACCAAATCCTTTTTTTTTTTAGATCCTAATAACAGAGCTTTGAAACTTACTTTGCGCGGTACTGTCATGGAAATGGGTTCCACTTTTCTTTCGTGCAGCTTATAGAACCTGAAGGTAAACAGGAAATTATTAACAGAGCTAAAAATATATATATTTTAGATTTTGATAGTTCAGTCTTGATTACACCACAGGTAAATAAATATTTACTTTGAAGTGGACTCAATACACATTAGGCCAACTTTTGAACACATTTATGGCAGTAATAACAGTAGATGCTGTTTGACATGGCAATCATAGCACAATTCTGCACAGGGCCATGTAAGCCATAGGAAGACATTTTGCAAGTATTGTTTTTTTCATCACAACAAACCAAGAATGCCTACAGAATGCATATATAAAGTCAACAGGGTGGTTGTAAACCAAGGTTTAACAACTTAGACTGCACCAC
The DNA here is from genome assembly GCA_032876305.1 of Orestias chungarensis. Lineage (NCBI taxonomy): Eukaryota > Metazoa > Chordata > Actinopteri > Cyprinodontiformes > Cyprinodontidae > Orestias > Orestias chungarensis. Next base: position 96,150 of record JAVLVB010000236.1, on the reverse strand, counting down.
TTAATACAGCACAGTCTGTAATTGGTGGCACAGCTAATATGAAAAAACAAAAGCAGTATTGATAAATCTTTTAAAAAATCACCATTACTTTATGATTTAGTTTTTTTTTTAAATCATAAAAACATCCAATTCAATTACATTAGACTGAAACATGAACTTCTTACTCATCTAAGCAACAGCATATCAACAGTCGGAGCAATAATTAAAACATTAAAAAAGAATAGAACTGAAACAAAAAAGGCTTAATGATGACCCTGACTCTATCCTGCATCCACACATACTGTGGAGGATGATGAAGAAGGTTGAAACAACCTCACTTTCAGAGAACAGCAGCCCAGAGAGCCATCTTGGGGTCAACAAAGTATCCATAACACCTAATATGCTATCCAAATGTCAGTTCTTTGAGAGGAATGCCAGGATAATGAGTTCAACTTGAACTATGTGCTTTAGTGAAATGACGGTGAGATTAAACAATTTAACAACAGTCACTTCACTAATGGTTTTTAAGCTCTTTGATATTAAGTTACTGATATAAACCATACATTTATTTTGAATGCATTTAACAAAACCTTGAGGTTGTATGATGGTTGGCATTCTTGACATGGTATTTATTACCTTCGATTAAAGCGAATGGAGTATTTTTGCTTGCTTACCTGGCAATTTCACACTTGTTGACATCCACACCTCTTTTACAAAGAAACCCCGCACCCCTCTGAGGCTCCTTGCTACTGTATAAACTGAGGAAGTGAACGTAGGGGGATTCGTCTGTCACCTCAAAGTATCGGATGGTGCAGTCCCCCTGAAGTCAAAGAAAAAAATCAAACTGATTTACTTGAAAATCAATGTGAGACTGTGTTCTGCACTCAGAGTTAATATCTGCTCACCTTTCCACATAGGTAGACCATGTTTGTGTCGGAGTCATAAAAGGGAAGAAGAACTCCATTACTTGTATCCATTTCTTGTACAGCCATTGGCTCAGAGAGATCTTTCTGTAGAAACAAATATATATATATATATATATATATTAGTACGACAAATACCGGATGTATTAAATAAACAAATGAGGTGGCATGTTGCAACAGATCTTAACTAGTGATATAATTAGTGAAAAGAGTCCACTTGAATAACTCCAGTTGTTTTGTGAAGGCGTCAGGGTTTCATTGAACATTAGGCAACAAACAGGAACACAAGGACCAAGCAAAAGCGCGGGTGGGTTATAAAAGAATATATGCAGCTTTGAGCATCTCACAGGTTCCACAACGCCAACCCCACCAAGACATGAATGTCTGTGTGACAGGCAAAGAGAGGTTTAGTCAGAGGCTCATGCTAACTCTGGAGGAGCTGCTGAAATCAACAGTTCTGTTTCACAGTACAACTATCAGTCTGGCACTATGTTGATCTGGATGTTATGAAGCACCAAACGGTGGCAGCATCATGCTTTGGGGATGCTGATGTTGATGTTAGATGAATAAAACTGTTAACAAGCTTGAGCTGGTTTGCACAAAGAAAGGACAGGGTAACAATTTGGGTGAGAAAATAAAGTGAAGTTTGTGAAAATAAAGTGAAGTTTGTAAAAATGAGGGGGAAAAACAGCTCAAGGGGAGTGAATGCATTTACAACCTGACGTATAACTAGAAACGTTTGTCTGGAAACATTTACAGCTGCAGAGCTGTGAGGTGGGGTTGTAAACCGTCAAAGTTTTGCGCTCGAGACTTACGGTGTCCCACAAAGCGAGCTGCCTCTCGCTCATACGGCTGAAGCCTGTGGTCAGGATTTTCCCATCAGCGAGGAAGACGGCTCTCATGGGCCTCGTACCATCATGGACCTTCTCTTTAACCTTTTGGGAGAGTTTACTGGTTCACGCGTTTTGTACGTCTCTACACACACACATATTTATAAGGGAAACTGTAAAGCTACCACGAGGACAGTGCCCCTGCGTGGGTCGATGATGCGCAGCGCCTTGTCCTTGCACACCGTACACACAACGCTGCCATCCTTGTTCCAGCTCACGCCGTAGATCAGGTCTGGGTGGGCATCAGCAAGCTGATACACGAGCTCGCCCGTCCCCACGTTCCACACACAGACCACGTTATCGAAGCCTGGAAAGGCGACAGAATAAGAAGCTTGTGATACAGAAAGGAAAAACACTATAAAAGCATAAATATGTGCTTTGGTTCATGTTACGTAGAAGGCACTGTCTTTCTTTATTTCTTTCTTTACAGCTGTAGTTTTATGTTTCTATAGTTTTATGTTCAAGACGATGTTTTCCATCGTCTGGAGTCTGTGAAACTGAGCCGGGTGAAGCGGAAGCTCGTCGTGTCCAAAGCAAGCGGTACAAGGACGCGCTTCAGACAAAACAGAATCTGGCTGCTTCAGCACGAGTTTAACACTGTAATTATTTATCAGGCCGTTTTCATTCTCCTTTAATTCTTGCCACATGTTATACATCTCAGAGATTAGGAAATCCTACTCCCTGCCTTCATTATGCAACAGTATTGGTGCAGGTGGCTGTCACTTAAAACCAACACAGGGGGAAACGAGACGCTCTTTTACTCTCACTTTTGTCGGCACCCAGTTAAAAAGATATAGAAGAACACTTTAGAGAAGTTGTATTAACGATATTTAAAAGAACAAACAACAAAAAGTAAAATCTATCTTTTAACTTGAAAACATTTGTTCAGTGTAGCAGGTGTGTTGAGCTCCTTGTGTTTTAGTTAAAAGCAAGGACGTGCTATTGACAAAAGGCAAATCTATAGTTGACTCTTCAAAATAGGAAAGACTAGAGAGCCTGTAAATAAAGCTATGCAGTTGTAAGCTGAGGCCAACTTAAAGTCCTCCTAAAAAATGCAAGAAAATATTTCCTTTAAAAAATATTTGTGTTGATCTATTAGAATTGGCTAAGTGAATAAAAAAGATTCAAACCCTTGGATAAACTGGATAAAGACCAATATATATCTTGCTACTATATACAGAGATTAGGACAATAGAGATTAAGAAATCAAATAAGGTTAAATGCTATAACATAGCCTTGATTTCTAATCATGAATATTTAATAATCAACAAACCTACACAGCTTAAATGGGTCATATTGTTTTTGGAAATCTTTGCAACCGTAATAATAAGCTAAAGCTTAAACTTCCCCTTAAACTTGAGAACAGCAGAGTTACATCAGTGCCTCTCAGACATGCTAATAGGGAGATGGACGGTGAAAAAAAACACAAAAAAAACATCCCACCTGCAGTTAACAGGATGTTGAAGGCACATGGGTGCCAAGCCAGGATTCCCACTCGTTTGCTGTGGCCTTCCAGGGTCACAATGGGTTCGGTCATGGGGCCGGCCAGCCCCCCTTCCGGGATCTGCCACACCTTCAACAAACAAAAACAACAACAGAAAAACAATATAATTTAATATCAATGTAAGTAGAGTTCCAGCTTTTTTTGGACGTTTCTCTCACATCCTGTTTTCTGCCTTAAAACAGACACGATTAGGCTGAGTGAGTTGAAACCCAACTCTAGTTAAAAAAAAACTAAAACATTTATCTACATTTTCTTGCGGAAGTGGATAGCACTTTATCTTGAGTGTGCAAACTTTTTTTTGTTTTTTTACTTGTACTGGCAAATGTTTAACTTTTTGCCCAAACACCTTTCCTGTCTTTCACAGTTTTCCTGGTTATAAATTACCTATATTTAATTAGGTTGGATATGTTTATCAGGAAGGACTGAAGTTATTCAGTAACTATTTAACCTCAGCCACAGAACTTCTGTTGACTTCTATTTTTGACCAATAGATTTTTGTCCTTATTGGCTTCTTGTTTCTTATCAGTGCTACTAGTTTCTCATTATTCAAGAACAAAAATAACACAAATAGTTCAAGGGACTACTCTGCATATATGTGTGCTGAGCATGAATGTGATGCAACTTTATAGCGGATTTTCATTTATTTTTTAAATTGGAGACTTTACTAAAATGCACCACAAAGATATATATATAAAAAATAAAAATAAAATTACTGTAAACTGACATATTGAGACCTAGCTACTGATTTGAGGTCCAGGTTTTGAAGGTTCAGTTATGACTTTGTACAGTCTGCAAATAGCACAATCAGTTAATGAGACCCACAGAAAAATGCTGCCACCACCATGCTCAACAATTGTTCTTTTTTTTTTTTTTATAATCCTTGAATGAATTATATTGTTGTTTAGGTTAAACATCTCAATCCCAACACACCTTTCTCCAGAAGTTAATTGGCTTGTTCTGGTGGGCAGTTGCTCGAAGGTGTACATTTTTTGCCGCAAGGCCTTTAATTCTTTAAAATCCTTGCAGTTCATGGGAATATAGATGATGCCTGACGTTGGGCAGCGAAATCGTTGAACCATAGACCGTGACAACTTCCTTCCCTTAGCAGTTTCCTTTGATCAGACTGCGGCGGCTGAACTCAATCGTGGTCACTAACAGGAAGGTTCACACGGGTTGCTCTCCTTTATTAAGTTAACACAACTTTTCCTACAAGACTTGTGTAAGAACAATGTTCAATTTTTGTTGCATAATTATTCCAGCCTGGGTAAAAATAAATAAATGAAAGTTGTTAAAAACCTATACGCGCCTAGAGTATCAAGACTTTTGATCTTAAAACCATGCAGCTAACTTGCGGTAAGTCAGTCAAGCCAGTGACTGAACGAAAATCAGCAGATAATGAGCCACAAACCACCTACTCTGCCAGAGCCTCAACTTGCCTTGACTGTGCAGTCCTCCGAGGCACTTGCGATGATGTTGTCATCGTGGGGACACCACTGGATGTCCAACACGGGCGCTGCATGTCCGCAGACCGTGGGACAGGACTGATCGATTCTGCCGCTCTGTTTGGAGAAAACAAAAAGCTCAGATCCGCTGGCCTGAAAGGCTGCACTACGGCGCCGTGTCTGGACTTCTGCAGCGGGCTGTAAAAGTGCTTTGTGGACGTTTGTGGGATATAAATGGGTGACCTCATGGTGAAATCTGACCAAAAAAAAAGCTTTTGCGCTAAGTGAGACGTATTGATCCGTGGTTCATCGGATCCGAATGTAATGCAGAATGCCGAACCTTGCTGATGGGAACGACGAGGAAGGCCCCTCCCCCCCCAGCCTCTATGATGACCGCGATGAACTTGGGGTTGACCGCGCAGAGGGGGCCGTCCCACGTCACGCGGGACACTCTGACGTCGTCGAGGCAGTGCTCGGCCTTCCAGGCCTGAGCGAAGACGTGCCGGAACTTGCTCTGCCGGACCACACCTCTACGGAAAGACATCTCTGCGGAGTGATGGACGAGGAAAAGGCCGTTACGAACCCGCTGCTTCATGTAAACATACATTTAAATGGTTTCATTTGACCGGATAACAGTTATTCATCAGTCTTTGTTCCGTTATTAGCAGCAAATTAATAGTTTTTTAATTTAGCCATTATTTTTATATTTAAAAATTAAATATTGAATAGAATTGTAATAATTCTTGGCAATAAGTAATTTTTTTAAATTAATCATTTTAAATATATAAAAATGAGCAAATAGAGAATTATTTTATATTGTTGTAAGACAAAGAGTAGTAATTTAAGTCAAATTATGTCAGCAAAGGTCAAACCTGAACATTTCTTGCCTATCATGAGTGTTGCATTTGATTTGACCCATAGCTATTAATTACTGACCAATTTAAGAGCATATTTAAAAGCAGCAGAGCATAATCTGATATAACCCATTCGATGGATGGTGCAGTTACAGTAGAGCTGTCTATTGATAGGAACTGAATGGAATCATTGGAGTTTCGCACGTATGTTATTTTTCCTAATTTTGTATTTTTCATGGACCTGTTTTCTCTGCCATGATATCTAATTAAATCATTTCCCCAATCAAATGTCTATAGAGTCCAGAGGAAATCAGTGTCCTTTTTCTTGTATGCTGGGTAGTTTAAATTGGAAGGAAAACAAATAGATAGGATAAAATAAGAAACTGTGAGACAAATCGCTGATTCTGCTTATTGTTTTGAAATGATCTTAATAGAATAAGAGTTTAATGCTAACATTTTAAACAAACTCTTATTAACTTCTGTCTTTTAGTGAGGAAAAAAAGCTTGGCTGTCAAAGCAGGCAAAATACTTTTGTGCTTAGACTTTGTCCTGGCAAGCCGGCCAAAACATGCCGTGACACCCAATGGAAGGGGGGAGGGGGGAAGTAGAAGCTGCTGGCACCCAGCTAAAACTTCACTAAAGGATGAAGTCTAGAGTGCATTACAAACCTATTCATCACACTACGTTTTTCACATTTTCTTAAGAGTGCATCCGCAAGCTTCCATGGATCTAATCGGGGGGTTAAATGCGATGGGTCGACACGAAGCAGTGCAGAATTATGGGGAACATGGTGTACTTTGGGATTAAAGGCCTTTTATTCTGACGTCACTGAACAAAATCCACAAGTGGAGAGTGAAAATAAAGGTATTTTTTGAAGGCCTCAGATACGTTGGTCACGAAACGTGGAAAGCATCGTGAAGTCAGAAAGCTCAGAGACAGATTACAAAGAGGCTACTGAACATTCATAAATTAAGAGTAGTAACATCTAAAACCACCAAAAACTAGCACAATTGTCATCATTTACTTTTCCCCCCCCACTGTTTGTTCCATTAGAGCGATGACAAAAACAAAAAAACAAATGCAATCACTGTCTGCAGTTAAGTGAGAAAACACACTCCTCTATGCGACTAATGTAATAAAGTGGTATTTTTTCAAGAACCAAGACTGCGTTTTCGTTACCTTATCGTTACTGTATAGTAAAACAAGATATCACAACAAAATTCTGTTTTATTTTTTCCGTATCGCCCACTGCCATTAGGCAGATATAAAAACAGATGAATACATTCCCAAACTTTTAAAACTCCTCACATAGGAATGAAAACAGACAGATAACAACACAGCTGCACAACACATCGACTCTTGGCTGGTTTTTCACCCATACTGTGGAAGCCAACTCTGTTAATGAGAGGACTATAAATCAAGATCTTCCCAAATCTGGCTTTAACGAAACAAAAAGGAAACATACAGACGCATGGTTTTGCAGTGGTCCCTTTAGGAGGACAGCAAACATGAGAACATTATTCTCTTTAGGTCAGGTGAGAATAACTTTTTGCATTTATGTGCAGAAACTGACACCCCTAAAACCCAGATCCACACCGTAAAGCAACAATAAACCTTTTAAAGGTTTCAGAAGCTGGGGGCCTCATCGTCGGTTTATAAGTTCATGAGTGGGATGGTTTTCAACAAAAGCGTAAACGTGTGTTAGTACGGCACCACTTGAACCCAAGAATCTGGGGCAACATTTAAAGTTGATGTTGCCAAGTGATCTCCAGCTGATGCTTCTGTGTTTGAGCTATTCTGCAAATAAGGACTGAAGGAGACGTTCCACAACAAGCCATTTATCTTTTACCTTCCATGTCCCAAATATAAATGTCTTTATTGTTGTAACTTGCAGAAAAACAAGAGAGAAAAGGCTCCAGAGGAATAAATAGTTATGCAAAGCTCCGTTCTGCATAAATTGCAAATGAAGATACCACCTCTTCAGAAGCCTACAATAGTCAGCTTCATGTTGGAGTTAACAATGTCCTAAAAAAAAATGATGCACTGTTTTACTGAACAGCTTTGTTTGATTATCTTTCGTAAATATAACCCTCCTTAGATGATGAGACCAACACACACACACACACACACACACACACACACACACACACACACACACACACACACACACACACACACACACACACACACACACACACACACACACACACACACACACACACACACACACACACACACACACACAGCAGCGCAGCAACAAAGGAATGGCGTCACGGAGACGTTAAAGAGAAACGCTCCAACATTATGTTTAGCAAAACCAAAACCTACCTGCTTGTTTTTGTCTTTCCTTCCTTTCTTTTGTCCTTAATTAGAAACAGGATCACCGGAGGCCTGGTGACAGCAGGCCGATGAAATAATCCGCCGCCGAGCAGCAGTAACCTAATCTCCTCCCGAGTCCAGGCAGGCGTTCGAGGCTATCGCGCAGACCTGCAAGAAAACATGATGCTGGATGAAGAGAAGAGAGAGAAGAACGACGGAGAAACAACAAGGCTTCTGTGTGTTGGTTTTTTGATCCAAGATCTGCTGCAGGACAGACAATAATCTGACCTCAAACAGCATGTCCGTCGCTGGTGGAGCTTCAGTGAGACGCTGCAAAGCGACGCAGGGAGAAGCCTCCCTGTCTAACCCAGCGGAATCCCAGACACTTCCGGTCCTGGGAGGACATCAAAGACACGGAGGCAGGACAAGATAGATACCTTCCTGTTGCTGTATATATATATATATATATATATATATATATATATATATATATATATATATATATATATATATATATATATATATATATATATATATATATATATATATATATATATATATATATATATACATATAGTGTGAACAAAACCAAATAAAAGAAAATTTGGTGGAAGAAAAAAGGGAGCAAATCGAGTGCAAACCTTCAAACTAGTGATTAATTTAGTAACTATGTCTATTTAAGACAATGATATATTATAATAATAATGACAACCATAACAATATTATTAATGATAACAACGACAATAGTTATTATAGCAACAATAATAATAATGACCCAAAAAAAAAAACAGAAAAAAAAACTGATCATATGTAACTGTAACATAAATAACAATAGTAATAATTACAACAATAAGAATAAAAAAAATTGTGATGATAATAATGATACTGATGAAAACAACAACAACAACAAAAATGAAATAATAATTATGATAATACGATTAATGAATAATAATAATAACACGATTAATGAATAATAATAATAACAATAATAATAAGGAAACTAGTATCATCTATTGCCACCATGTTTTTATTTAGACTATTGTGTGTGTTGATCTCTGGCTCTATCTAGTGTTTTATACTGGCCTCACAGGTCGTATTAGTTTCCGACCACATGGAGCTGTTTCCTAAAAAGGAAATCCTCAATAGGGTTTTTATAAAGGTTACAAGACTAGCCATTAAAAAGGGCACCTTTAAGTTTTCAGTTTCACTTTTAATTCTAAAACCTCGTCCTTTCAACAGGTGGCTCCGTGGCGCAATGGATAGCGCATTGGACTTCTAGGCTAATACGTAGTGATTCAAAGGTTGTGGGTTCGAGTCCCACCGGAGTCGCATTTTGTTGTCCGGGCTGGTGATTGGCACTTTATTTTCTGTTGGTTGAAATATATCATGTAAAACCTGTTTATCATTGATTTTAGTGAGAACAAAAGGAAATATAGCGAATAGTAATACGTGGTTACAACCTATGAATATATAACATCCCCACTCTACTGTAGAAAAAAATGTGGTTTTGTCATTCCTTAAAAAATTAAAGATCAACTTAAGTCATACTTTGGTCGGCTGGGCAACGGTGGTGTTTACAACTAACATAAATTGAATATTTTCCACTGTGCGATTTGTCCTGTTGACGCATTACTTCACCAAAATGTAGAATAATCAGAAAGTTGAAAAAAAAAAATTAAGGCTCGAAACTTATTAAAACACAGTTTAAGAATGGAAATTAAAGTGTGTGAAAGAGACAATTTTGGAGAGCGAAAGCTGTAGTTCAAGTTTTCACACGGACGTTTAATCGGGTTGCACCGGGTGTCTCCTACAAGCTAACGTTAGGCTAGTTAGATGTAGCCAGCTAGCTTTAGAGAACCACCATCGTACGAAGTGGTGCGGTGACCATTTAAAGAACCTTTCCGCTGAAGGACAGCGGTAACATTTCGTAGCTTAATTTTTTTCATTTTAAAGTACCGCAGTGGTTTTCGTCAACGTCCTCTTGAGTTTTTAGCCGAAGCCGCGTTAGCCTAAGTTAGCTCGGCTAGCCTGGCAGCGTATGGGGCGTCAGAGCTAGCCGTGACTTCACTGCCTTTCTGGTTTCCTCATCTTGGCATTTTGGACACGTCAAGGTAAACATTCAGCCGCCAGAGAGCTTCCTAGCTAGCTACTTCTGAACAAATGAGCGTGATTCCCACGCATAGTTTCCATGGCAGTTGGCGAACTTCAATCAAAGGTGTCAGGTTGTGTTTTTCGACTTCAGGTCATGGTAGCTGTGAGCGGATATAAACGCAGAAGTTGTTTTTTTCTTCAATCAAACGCTGTCAGGGCATGCTAGCTTCTGTATGTCAGCCTCGTAGCTGCTTGGACAATTTCATTAAAAGTGGGTTTGTTTTATTTAGTAGAGATGCATCTTCATCTGCTTAACATTTGGCACATTTTCCTTTAGAGTACAGTCCTCTTTTTTTTTTTTTATTGCTGTTTATAATCCAGGATGTATATTTCAACACAAACCCCTGCACGATTGTTTTTTTTTAATTTATAAGATAGAGTTTTACTAAATAAAACAACAGCGACAAAAGTTGGTGCTTCAGGTGTTCAAGAGGTTTTTATGTTTATGAGCACGAGTTGTTTAAATGGGAACGTGTGTTCATTCATTGACCTTTGACCCGTGATTCTGCATACAGAGCTCGATCAGAGCAACCAGGAACTGTTCACATTTAGTTTGGAAATGAGACTGCAATCAAAGCTAGAAAAATAATGATAATAAGCAGAAGCTTTGTCAATAAAAACGTTTATGACATGTTTGATAATTAAGAAAACCACATAAACCCTGAGCTGGAATGAAAATGTCTGTGTTAAACCAATGTTTGGTCAAAAAAACGTTTTGCACCAACTAAATAAGCATATTTTGTCACATTTGACTACCTTTATCACTTTTTTACCTGGACAATTATGCAAATTACCTTTCATTTCCCATCCCCAAACAAACCCATTGTATGCTCCTGTAGTTAATTATCGCTCATCGACACATTTCTCTCTGCGGGTTAAGTATTTTTTATTAGTTATGCGTTCCAATGACAATAAAATAGCATTTGTCTTATGTTTAATCTGATGTTTTTAAAGACTATACTTAGAGATGTTCAGACAAGAGATTTTGTGGCTTATTTTAAAACACAATATTTTGTTTCAAATTTTCTCATAAATCACAAAATGTTTTTGGTAAATTAAAATATTATGCCAACATCTACACAGCTTCATCAAATAAACCTGGTAAGGTCCTAGAGATTATAAGACTGACATGTTTAAAATTAAACCTACCTAAGAACAATTTCAGCTTTAAATCCTGAGCAACAAAACCTGGTCATTAAACATTATATTAAGCCTTATTTTTAACATTTCTTTTTGACCCAACCCTCGTTTGAGCTGAATCGCTCATATGACACTTGAGAAATCTGATCTTCACAAAATGACGCAGAGGGACATCGATCTATAGAAAATTCTGCATAACCACATCATTTGAAATCAGTTGCCAAAGCAGGGGCGAAGCAAAAACTTATAATGGCAAGAGGATGAAAGTGACTAGTACCGAAGTTTTCAAAATCAGGTTGTAGAAATTAGTTTTACAACCTGATTTCAAACATGATTTCATTTTGTTGAGAGGAGTGGGGTTTTTCGACCTGTCTGCTCCTGTCTCCAAAACAGAGAAGTGAAACATGCACACATCCACAATAAACCCAAGTGACAACTTCTGCTTAAAAAAACCCTCCAGTCAGCACTTTTATTTAATCGATAGAAACCTGTAAAGTGCTTTTATAGTGTCTGAATCTTCTGGAGGACGGGAAATTTCCACTCTGGTGTTTATTTATACTTTTTTTTTTTGGACATGTTCCTTTTTAAAGGTTTCTCACATCTGAATCCTGATTTCGGGGGGGGGGGTGTGTGTGTGTGATGTCAGAACCGAAGAGCCCCACTCCCACCCCTGCTGGCGACACATACAAAGGATGGGTCTTCAAGTGGACGAATTACATCAAGGGTTATCAGCGAAGGTGGTTCGTTTTGAGCAACGGCCTGCTGTCGTACTACAGGTGAGGTTTCCTTGCCGAAAACACGTTTAGGTTAGAAAAACAGCCACAATCTTCTCTATTTCCTTTTTTTTTAATACACCTATTTTGTTTTGTGTCGGTCAGATCCACCATTATCATTTCTCTGAAATAAATACAAGAAACGTCGTTTTTAAAGTGACGTTTGTCTTATTTGTGGTTTTTAGGACTCAGGCTGAGATGGGTCACACGTGTCGGGGAACGATCAACTTAGCCACGGCGGTCATCTCTGTGGACGACGCCTGCAACTTCGTCATCTCCAACGGCGGGGCTCAGACGTATCACCTGAAGGCCAGCTCAGAGGTGGAGCGTCAGCGATGGATCACGGCCCTGGAGCTGGCGAAAGCCAAGGCGGCCCGCATGCAAGCCGAGTCAGGTACATTAGAAATGCCTCTGTTAAGATGATTTGATTACTGGAAAAGATATGCTTGGTTTGACTTTTAGGGGTTTAAAATGTGTTCAGTCATTAGCAATAGTAATTTAATTCTCACAACAAGCAGCGTTGAGGATAAAGTGACATTGCTGAAGGGTAAGAATTACCATGTTGTTTGTTTACTACACACAAAAGATTTCTCCTCAGGTGAGACCAAAGGTTTTTGGCCTACATGCAAAAAATCGACACCATAAAATTTATTTAACTATAGTTGTGTTTTCAGCATTGTTTCCTTCCAGGGACAGGAAAGTTAGCCATAGTTCATGGGATATGGATGGGGGTTAATTATAGGACATTATTAGAAGAAAAACATAACTCTTAGTCGACCCCAAAGATTCAGAACCAGGTTACGATGAAAAGGTTCATGTCAAATCATATTCACATGTTTTAGAAGGAATATAAAGAAATAAAGAATATTTTCCTTCCACTACACAAACGTGCGGCTTTGTTTGTGCATTACATCAATAGGATATATGAACACTTGAGCCATAAAATCTTGCCTGTAGAATCTGGCATCACTTAGTATTACATGAATTTGAATTACTAGCTGTTTCATACAACATAAGCTTTTTACCAGTGAAGAAATTAAAAGTCAACTTGGTTTGTTCGTTTTGCCAGTCCGGCATCAGTCAAGGCTGCTAAAGGCAAACGCACGATTCTGTTTTTAGATATTTAGTTGAGATGTTTGAGAACAACCAATGTTTTTCTTCCTCTTTACAGTTTTCCTCCATATTGTGTTGTTTTTCCCCCCCGGATAAAATCTCTATAAAATGTATCAAGGTTTGTAGGAAAAATTTGAATGGCTTTGAATATTTTTGTAAAGATCCGCAAGTATTTCAGCAAATGTAAAATAAACAGAATAATTAGCCAAGTGAGGTTGCGCCCCATATACATTCTTTTAAATGGTGTCAAAATATTTTTTTTTCTTACGTCTCGCTTCACTTTAAAGACATAATTAAAAGTAAAACAATCGCCGCTTCGTGTTGGCCAAACAAAACCAGAAGTGTGTTAATACTCTGTCCTGGTTGCTACCAACATTATTAAAATAACTAGTCATCTCTGAACTACGTTTTATACTTTTGATTGTGTATCGTAAAGGCTTTTCTGAAAATCTTAAACTCTGATCATACATGCATTAAAAAAGTTTTTTTTCGGGCCGTTTTCTTATGTTTACTTTCTTACAAGTCATAACACATTTTCTGATAATGGTATAATATATATAATTGTTAACAGATGACTCGGGTGACGACTTCCCCCCGTCGTCCCTGCCCTTGGGCGGAGGCCAGGCCGGGGGTGCCCAGAACTCGGAGGTCCAGTCTACCCTGAGGACGCTCGGCAGTAAGGTGGAGGATCTCAGCACCTGCAACGACCTTATCTCAAAACACGGCTCTGCCCTGCAGAGGTCAGTCTAACACAGCTGTGTTCACAAGCAGCGACTTTTCTCGCTTTTCCGGTTTCGCTGCTGCTCTGGTCCTCATTCCACATCCGTAAGCTTTAGGGAAAAGAAGGATTTATTTATTTATTTATTTATTTTTGTAATTTCTCTTGATGCTTTTGTGTTCCAGGTCTTTGTCTGAACTGGACAGTTTGCGGCTGACCGGAGAGGCCGGAGATAAGATACGTCAAGTAACAGAAAGGGCCACTTTGTTTCGAATAACCTCTAATGCCATGATTAATGTGAGTGTCAGCTGTTCTGCGTATTTACCTATTGTTAGTAGAGACTGACAGTGAAAATGAGTCATAAACATACCTGACTAGAATTTAAAGTATTGGCACTAATACTGTCTTAGTGGAACCAAACAAATTGTACCTTTTCACTCACAAATATGGTCTTTCTTACAATTGCTTTGATTTTAATAAAAAAGTACTTCTATTAACTGCACCTGCTCTCATCCCTGCTGTTTTTTTCTTTTTATTAAAATTGTCCTGTTTTGTTTTGTTTTGCTGGATCCAGGCCTGCAGGGACTTCCTGGCGCTGGCACAGAGTCACAGCAAGCGGTGGCAGAAAGCCCTGCAGGCCGAGCGAGAGCAGAGAGTCCGGCTGGAGGAGGCCTTAGAGCAACTGGCCAAACAGCATAATCACCTGGAGCGGGCTTTCAGAGGAGCTGCCCAGTCTCACGCTATTGCCGACAACAAAGGTTTGGCTGGGTCTCTGAGTCTGAGTCATGCTCAGGGATTTCTCATTTTAATCGTCTATTAACATATTGTACTTTGTCATCTTTTATAAACAGCATTGATTAGTCAACATGCAAATTATTTGTTTATCATAATTAACCGCCTGTTATATAAACCCATTGCGTAGTTACTTAAGCATCGCCACTAGGAGCTCTTATCAGACTTGACGTCACTTATTTAAGTTGTTTCCTTAATGACAACTGCTGGCGTCATTTTCAAGTATATAGCCAAGTCGGTACTGTTTATACACTGACAGTGATTAGAGTGAAATTGGCAATTGGCTTGTTGTTTCCTTCAGGTCCTGCTGGGTCAGGAAAAGGCGAAGGGAGCGACGAGGATGACGACAACGAGTTTTTTGACGCCATGGAGGACGCCCCCGAGTTCATAACCGTACCTGCAGACCCCAAGTTCCACAAGTCGGTGTCCCTCTCTTACATAACACCATTCATATCTATTAAACGTATTTTAAATGTGTTTTGCTTGCTTGCTAACATATCAATGTGGAATAGGGATCAAAACATGATTTCATCACCTAATAACCTAGAAATAAAAAGGCCTCGGTTTTATTGGATTTACCCTAATTTTATAGCTTTTAAATGCTTTAAGAGCTTTATTCTTACTGTGTTAGAATATTAAAACACATAAACTATTGTTATATTAAGGATAAATCAGGCCCTTTTGACTGCATTAGTTTTTGTGACTTCCAAAAAGACAAAAACTGGTAAATTTGTCTTGTCGGAAGGGAAAAAGTGAACCAACTTTCTTTTAGCCAGCTGACCAAAGGTGTGCAGCAACATGTGGAAAATGGTACATACAGTACGATCGCTCAATGAAACCTAGATGTCTGGTATCCTTTAAAATGTTATTGATAGTGGAGGAACAGCATGTTAAATGTAAATGTATGCAATTTCTTACAAAATATTCTCTATCATGTTGTCTTTTTCAGACGCTCAAGCAGCAACGCGAGCGGGCTGAACACCGACATGTGTGCAGACGATCAGTCGGTAAGTCCTGTTTCAGCTTGCTTCTGTGCCCCACTCACTTTTGTTGTTGCAACGCAGCGGTCTGCTTTCAAAGTCATCATTTTCTATTAGCTTCTATGATCACTGATGAAAGTTTCCTGCTTTTTTTTTTTTTTTTTTTAGCTCATGGAGGAACCTCTCGCAAT
>JAVLVB010000236.1:58299-72039 GCA_032876305.1 Orestias chungarensis | reverse complement strand
TGTAGAAATTCACAATATAGTATTGACAACTGTATATTTTTGTTTTGTTTGTTTTGTTGTTTTTTTTTGTTCCCCAAAAGTTTGGTTCTTGTAAAGTTGGGGGGGGCTGTCTTCATTTTCCAGAAAAAAAAGGGAATTATGTGCTTGACTCAGAGTAGAGACTTGGCATTGTTCAGTATTTTGTATTAACAAAAAAGAAAAAAAGGATCTGTAATAAATACTGCTATGTCAAATATTCTCTCTTTCTGCTCTTTTATTTCAGTTCCTTTCAGTGTTTAATTAAAGCATAATTTCATCTATTTATAAACGACCTGAACACGTAAAATCTCTGCTGTTAAACCTTAAAATTATTAGATTTTCTAAATTAGATTATTTTGATTGTGGTCTATGTTCCACAAATGTTTAATTGGTAAATGCATCATTTTTATCTTGTTTTATAATTCCTTTAAAAAGAAATGAATCCATTTAAACCAGAGAACACATGTAGAAATCCAATTAGGTATGTTTACATACTTATTTTTAAAGTTTGTAAAGATGTATATAACATTATAACAATTTATTTTGTACATTTTAAATTTTGTTGAAGCTGCCACACTCTTTGGATTACATCGTAATCTTTTAAATATGTTTTTTTTTTAAGTGTAAAACCTCGGCTTCATAGTATTAACTCGTGAATTCAGGGTATTTTACTTTAACCCTAGAAGAGAAACATGTTTCTACTAATACTTCCTTTTAAAAAGATAACAATAGTGGCATCTATGGTTGATTTAGGTTTATGATGGATAGAAATGAGGCTACTATGTTCTGAGTTTAGTTATAGATTTGCACCCTTGCAGCAGAATGTCAGATGTCGTATTCACTTGACATACATACTGGTTCTTTCTTGCAAAATGTTTTTTTGTTTTTTTAAACAACCATTTGTGCTTGGACTGTTTCCAATCTGCAACGATCCATTTTTTTTTTCTTTTTTTGCAGGAACTGTTTTCTGTAGAAAAGGACAAGAGCGATGACCTTCAGAGTCCACTTCATTTGCCAGCTTTGTGCACACAAACAAGGAAATTGACTTAATTTCTGCTTTGATTTCCGTAAAGACATTTAAAAACATTTTTTTAAAGTGCAACATAAACCAAATTAGGGGATTCCTTGTACATAAATTGTACATAAACAGGTCAGTACTGACTTGATTGATGCTGTAACAAAGTACTTTGCAGGTTTTTTCACTACCTTATGACCCGTCTTGGTGGCAAGATAAACCTTTGGTCCTCCTCCTGTCTTGTGTGAAGCATTTTCTTAAAGCAGATTAAAAGGTAAAAGTTGTGAAAGCTAAACCTTTTCACAAGTTCTTTTGTCTTTCCCACCTTGAAGTAAAACCATTCAGCTTAAATAGAAACTTTACATGCATTTGAATTTGTATGCATTACTTGTTGGCATTTTCTTTGTAATCATCTTTTTTAATTATAAGATTATACCACTGTGAGAGATGGATTAATTTATTTTCTTGTTTTCCACATCTTCAACAGGACTCCTGAGGTCTATCCAGGACGCTGCAAATCCTCGTTTACTCCATTGATGTGATGCTCTCAGCTAGAAGAGCTGTTCCTTCCGCTCCACTCATTGCAGGCGCCTCTCTTGTCTTGCTGTGTCATGCCTGCCGGTTCACCTGAACAGCCCGCTGGGCAAAAAAAACATCCTGTGGCCCAAGGATCCTGTAGAGAAAGCGGCGAGCTGGAGATAAGGTAATTGTCTTGAACTCTCATGTGTTTGTGGCCAAAGGGGAAAAAAGCAGAGGGGTGCTCTGTGTTACCACACCCTGCCTCACTGCAGTGTGAGAGACTGAAAGAGAGAGAGACCATGATGGGCAGCTGCAGCCTTATAGAGAGAGAGAGAGAGAGAGAGAGAGAGAGAGAGAGAGGAGTGGGAATGCTGAGTCAGTAAAAACCACATAAAAGGTCCAGGAGAGGGTAAACCAGTGGCTAAGTGGCAGGGAGAGGGAAGGTAACAGTGGGGAGGTTTAGGTGGAGAAAGATGAGCCGCATGTTTTCTTTTTCACTCATTTCATCGATGATCTATTGAGTTTACCAGAGTTTCGGTTATGTCTGTATGTCCCAAGGAAACTTTACACTAAAGTGGCTTTCGTTGACTTTTGTTTAAACCCGATACTTTATCTTCACAGTTCCCAGCAGCGCTGACAACCAAGGTAATATTTCACAGATCTATATTTCTGCTTTGTCCAAACCTGGTGTAACATTGGCAGCTTTTGTTGTTGTTGTTTTTTCTCCTGCATTGATGCACACTGAATGAATTATGCAAACAGAAGCTCCACCCCAGTGACCTCTTGTTCCAACTGTGGTTTCCTCTCGTCAGATGCAGGTAGATGAACCGATGCTTTCGCCAAGGTTGTCCTCCGTCGCCGTCTGTGGTGGCACCCACGGCAACGAACTATCAGGAGTCTACTTGGTGCGAGAAATGCTGAGGGCCGAGAAAGGCAAGAATAGGGAAGCTGCTTCTGTGCTGATGGTGCTGCCCAACCCTCGCGCCGTGCAGCAGTGCCGCAGATACGTCAACACTGACTTGAACCGCTGCTTCACCCATGCAATTCTCAAGTGAGGCCCTGTTTTTATCCTCTCTCTTCTTCTTTTTTTTTGTCAAACTGAAATGGTTTCATGTCACCAAACAAATCTAAACAACACATACAGAGAGAATTTGAGGAAATACAAAAGAAAGTTTGCTGACTCAGTGTTGATTAAAAACAATTGACTGTTTGTTAAATTGTAAATGGGTCTCCAGGGTGTTCCTCTGAGTTTTCCACCAGGTGGGATGTACCTTGAACGCCTCACCAGAGAGGCTAAGAGGCATCCTAACCAGATCCCTGAGCTACCTTGATGTCTGGTCTTCAGTTTAGGATCGTATGCTTGGTCGATGTTTCAAGAGAACAATCAGAAAGGCAACAACATGTCTAACCGAGGGGCTCAAAATGAATCAAACCAAATCAAAAATACTTCTGGCTTTTATTTACTGGGACCATTGAACTCTATGTAAGAAAGCTCTACAATATGGCAAATTTCAGCAGTTATGCACAGAAGAAATCCTTTTTTGTGGGTATAAAAGGGTGGGGAAACCCAGTTATTGTGTTTTCAAATTGGGCCAGTTGGATTTTATAGCCTTTTAATATAAATTAGCCAAATCAGCATTTTACAACTGCCTTTTCTATCTCCTTTACCATATTGGAAATTACTGATCTGAAACACTTGTGAGTAAAATTTAAAAACAGAAAAATCTGTAAGGGGTGAAAGCTGTTTGTACAACACTTTGTTATTATGACATGTTTGTGGGCTAGTGTTCCAATATCAGAGGGGGCCCCCTATGAGATCATCCGGTCCCATGAACTGAATGCCATGCTGGGCCCCAAAGGCAGCCCCGCGGCAGTGGATCTAGTGTGCGACCTCCATAACACCACGGCCAACATGGGTCTGTGCTTCATTTCCTACTCTGACTGTGACTGGATCTGTCTTCACATATTCAAATATTTGCAGGTAAGTGCCTTAATTTTTGTTTCCACACTTTAAACCAGACAGGAAGTCATAGCAGTATTTGTTAAGACGTGGCAGAGAGCATCCAAGCCGTCTTGTAACCTTTCTAAGTTGTATTGTTATACAGTTTTTTTCATTTTTTTAATGATTTTCTGTGTAGTTCTTGAAAAGTATCTGAATGTCTTGAAGAAATGGGACAAATCGATTAAAACACTGTGAGGTAAATCATCCTCTATTAAATCAGCTTGTACAGTTTCTAAATGTGTCACTGTCAATTGATGATTTCAGCTCATAAACTCATTTAGTAAGAGTATAAAAAAAAACCAAACTACTATATTTTCACCTTTTTTTATCCAGTTTTTTAAATGAAGTGTGAGAATCATGGCGATCATAATGTTTGTACTAATAATTGTGTAAACTGTTCTGAAGTGTTCCTTATTGTTGCTTATTTACCATCTCTGTCACAGTGCGTGAACACGGCTTAACTCATGTGCACTGTGGTTATTCTTGTTAAAGAGAAGGTGCGTTTTGTTTTGCCTCATGCTCCCTGAAGCGGAGGAATCTTTTGTTTTCCGATGAGGGTAAAGATGATCAAAAGAGGTTATAAAAGAGACATTTATTTTGGGCCTAGAAGCTGCATGACCAATTCTATAGGTATCTGCTCTCCCACTGGCCTCTACTCTTGGTAATGGACACCCTTCCTAGTCTGTTGCTTTCGTTGGAGCGCCAAAAGTGTATGGATGTTAAAGCGCTTTCAGGATTTCTGCATTGCACTTGCATAACTGCAATTTGTTCGTTGAACAAATTGTGCCTTTGTAACAGACAAAGGCACAATTGTCTGTTACAATTGTAATGGATCTGTTAATAGTAACAGATCCAATTTCAAACCGGTTTTTGTAAAGCTATCTTTTTTGAGTATAGTCAATGCTGGTTCATGCCTGCGTGATTCAAAAATGGATCAGTGTCGTTTGGACGGACATGGAAAAACTTTCCTCAAACTATGATCAGATAGTGGACAGAAGATGAGATAAACAGTCAAAGTCTGAATAAAACCTTCAGAGAGCCTGAAGAATAATTTCCATTGTTGAGCAAAGCCTTTGTGTTTTTCATTGCCGACGGTTTATCTTACTTTGTGTTAGAAGCAGATCCTAGATATCCCAATGCGATTCATCCACTTCGACGTCTCCAATAAAGAATCATATTCTCTCGATTCCATTGGAAAACACGGCTTCGGTGAGTTTTTTTTTTTTTTCCCGTTTGCTGTTGCGTAGATTTACCAGAACGTAGTGAATAGAGACATTGTTTGTAAGTAAAACCTTTCTTTCTGCAGCCATGGAGATCGGTCCTCAGCCTCATGGGTGTCTCAAGTCAAACATCTACACAGCCATGGAAGAAGGAGTGCGACACATGTTGGATTGGGTCGACTACTTTAACTCGGGTGAGAATAATCCCGGCATGGCTCTGTTACCTGTGAGCAGGTCTTTGTGAGGTACTACAAAACTGGACTCAGTTTAGGCACTATTATTCATATTATTACTGTTAAAAATAAAAAGCCTAAACATTGTAAATATGAATATGTCCAAACTGGCCTAAAAAAAAAGCAAACAAAAAGAAAAAAACTTGGTAATTTGTGTTGGCTCCCTTCCTATACGGAGTAGTAAAGTTTACCAGACGTTTTTATGGCTGTATGAAACGTAGAGTAACACAAACCTGCCTCTCCCTTTAACTGCTGCTGCGCACTGCCAGTCAGCAAGCTAATACTAAACTTCTGTTGGATTCAAAAAAGAGATATGTGGTTGTTTAGAAATGTTCCCAGTCATTTAATACCAACTGAATACATAAATTTATTAAACAGTGAAAACTAGCCTGTTACAGCCCAACTCAGATGAGAGGACAAAAACGATAAATAAAATTCTTCATTATAGTCACATTTACTTGGAATTTTCTGTCAAATTTAGTTTATGGTTATTATGAATGTTACATTGACTTGAAAATGATTTGTATTTATTTGAAACATAGTGTATAGACATTATATCTATAATACTATTTAGGACATACTTGCAAAACTAGGAGTAATTGTTTTTGTTTTAATAAATGCAATTATATCTGTTTTAATCTGGATTGCTGTGTTTAAACAGTGAACATCTGGTGTTTTAATGAGATTCACCATACGGAGAGAATCTCACACAGACATCATTCGGAATCAAGATTTTGTATTTCTATGTTTAAAAAAAAATGCCGTCGTCTTTACTCCAAAAGCTCCAAATGTGGATTTAAACCTTGTCGGATTTTCTGCTCTGTTTACATCTGCAGGTTGTGTGTTTGTGGGAGGGGTGGTGGACGTGTTCACCCTGGTCAAAAACATAGACTACCCGAGGGACGGCGAGACTCGCAACATCACAGCAACCATCCATTCCCGCCTCCAGGTACAGCGGGGGAACCTATCAAAGTTTAAGGACTTAAAT
This sequence comes from Orestias chungarensis, assembly GCA_032876305.1. NCBI lineage: Eukaryota > Metazoa > Chordata > Actinopteri > Cyprinodontiformes > Cyprinodontidae > Orestias > Orestias chungarensis. Next base: position 66,044 of record JAVLVB010000236.1, on the reverse strand, counting down.
ACGTGTCTGGGGTTAATCTGGCTCTCGTTTCGAATTACCCTTGAGGTGGTGCGGTAAAGCCTGATATAAAAGCTCTTAATAAAAGCTGAGACAATAACACGGTGACAAGATGATTGACCTTGTTGTTGTTGGTAAATAGCTGTAGTTAAAAAGGCTATTAAACAATGAAAGTTTCACCTGCTGCTGAGTTCAGCCCAGGAGGCTTGTTGGTGAATCACCTAGTTACTGTGGTAAACAAAGCATTTTGTTTACAAAGCATTTTGTTTACAACTAGTTTTAAATCCTTATTTAGTAATTACTTGAACATTGTTTTATTAATCGATTTCTGTTTACACAGTGAGCTCACAGCAAGGTCAAGTATCCAGGTTGACCTAATTATTCTGATTCTACGTTTTAGTTCCTGTTTATTACAGATGTCACACAGCAAACATATTTAAATGTTAGATACTTCTTAGCATAAACTTTACATTTTACGACAAAGGTCTATAAAACTTATTTTTTGTTTTTTTCAAATATAAATGGGTAAAAGATTTGTGTAGTTATTTGGAGTAGTTTGTTAAGAAAGATTTATCAAAAAATATTTGCAGCACTTTGGTGTTTAACTTAAAAATGAAAGTTGAGTGTCTTTTTGAGTGTTTCTTTTTAAACAGCACTTTAAAGACAAAACAGATTGACAGATTTTAATCTCACTACTTCCATTTAATGAAGAATAGGAAGTGAATTTCTCCTACGCCAGTTGGCACTTTGTTTTTGAAGACCCATGTTTTGTTGCTTATGCAACATAACGTCCCTCAGGTCAGGATTTAAGATCTCAAAACGATTTTCCTCTACAGGACCGAGACTTTAGCCTGCTCCACCCTGGAGATCCCCTCTTCCAGACCTTCTCAGGAGAAACCGTGACGTACAATGGCAGCGAACCGCTCTATCCCTTCTTTGTCAACGAATGCGCTTACTACGAGAAGGGCATCGCGCTCTCCCTGGCCAGAAAGAAGAGCGTGACCATCCCTTCTATCCGGGTGCAAACGGAGGAGGAAGAAGAACAAGCAAGTGAGCAGAGTTATGCTTCAGAGGAAGAGGAATGAACTTTCTCTTCATATGGGACTGGTCTGAAATTATTATTATTATTTTTTATTGAAGTTACAGTACGTACAAGCCTTGCATACATGCACATGTATACAAACAAGGTGATAGTTTCAGGAAACGTTCACTTCCAAGGTAACATCACGTTTTAAAAATGCATTCAGGGATCGAGGAGCTGCATGTGCTTAATGTTTGGATGAGTAAAAAAAACAATCATTTATCCAACCTCGGCCTTCAGAAATGTAATGAAAACTCATCTGTTTACCATCCAGCATGGTTTTATAGGCATAAAAAATATTTTCTCTCAAATGTGTTTAATTCCTCCAAAAAATAGATATTTACCGATGTAAAATTATATCAATATTCAGGAAATGATTTAAAAAATAATTTTCCCGACATATGGCCTTAAAGTACTTCTCTCTTATTTCTGATTCTTTTCTTACACACTGGTGATTTGAAACTATCATAGAAACATAAAACACAAACTAGGCGACAAAACCATTCAAAAAAATATTTTGTAAATGGATCATAGGGACAAAACAACAGACATTCTGACACTATATGAAAAAAAAAAAATTCCCTGCAAAATCAGATAAAACATTACAAATGTAACTGTAACAAAACACTTAAAAAAATCAAATATAAAGAATAAACCTGTTAAATAACACACAAAAAAAGCCATCAATGGATTTTTATGTTTTTACAGACATTAGTTCTGTAAGGATCTTAAAAACTTCTCAGTGACACAGCATTCTTGTTTCTCATCTGAAATAAATACCCCTAGGTCTTTAGCTGGAGACATTCAGCGCCTCGGGCGTCTCTCACACTGATCAACTTAAAGGTGTGTTCTCGTGTCTCTAAGAGGAGCAAGGATTTGACTGTCACTTTGAAAAATAATCATAGGAGCGGACGTGAAGAAGCAGCAATAGCAGGAACAGGCTTCAAAGTAGTTGGCCTGGTTTTTTAAGGAAATGCCGATCTAAAAATGTGCAATTATCCGCACAGGGTACATTTCTGTCGGATTAATTTCAGGCCTTTAATGGTTCCAGATTGGAAGGATTGTACTGTAATACATTTTAAAATTAAGAGTCGGGCAAACATGTTTGAACTCAAGGTGAGCTTTCTCCAGTCCGTATAGGAATCACGTATAAATACAGGTGCAAATATCTAGCCAGGATTATGACAGATATTTAGATATTTGTTTATGGCAACATGGAGCCATGCTTCAACATTTTACGGGACATTTTACCATATTACTGATTGTATGAGTTTAATTAAATTTTTATCATGGTTTACAGAAAAATCCACAGCAATTTCAAATGTTGTGCCTCATTCCTTCTTTGTTTTTTTTAATTAACTGATGTTATATAAGCACTCTAATCTGAAAACAAGATGGTTCAAATAGTCATTAAAGCCCAAGAATGTGAAATTCATGGCGAGAACGATCCTATGGTGTGTAAACTTCTTATCAAAACCGTTCCTGTTATCAGATTCCTTTAAACTTTTCCTTTTAGAATTTCCTTGATTTACTTTTAGAATATGATTTACTTTGTTTGATATGTACAATATGCATATAGATTAATTGGAATTTAAGAACATGGATTTTGATTTATGAGCGAGCCTTAATGATTTCCGTGTTTGAATTGTTAACACCACCTGCTCTAAAAACTGAACAGACGGCATTCTTGACAGATGACTATCAGAGGATCTTTAAAGGCAAACATTGCGGAAGCAGTGCTCATCTAACCATGTACAAAGAACACTGAGGCGGAAGAGGCAGTCTTATCAAAATACTTTAGGTGCCAAAATTACTTAAATTAGGCCCCAGAAAAGTGCCGGCTTTCAGTAAACCAAAACTTTCTCTGTTAAAATCAAATGAATGTGTCAAAATAGGACAGGGAGAGTGCGTGGTAGGAAGGATTCCTGCAAAGTAAGAAAAAAAATCCAATCAACCGTCCACAGTCTTCAAAATCATGTTAATTAACTAATTTCGAATTGGAATTAAATAGAATTTGAGCTCGCCTTTATAATTGAAAATCAACTATGATTGTTTTGTAAAGGGCCTTGAGGTCACATTACAAACTGAGACCGACGATTGTAGAGGAGAACGTTGCATCTGTTCCAAAAACAAAATCTGGCACCCATACGCATCTGAATTGTCTCTTCCACTGGTACGTGGAGGTTTTACTTGTTTTCCAATTTAGGTCAGGAATGATCAGGCAGTTTTTAAAATAACCTTTAGTTTTTCGCCATGCTGCTGGGGATTGTTTGCTGCAGATTGCCTTTCTTATGCCCGAAACCTTCCCCCCTGGCCTAGTTTTACGTAAGACTAGGTGGAGCAATTTGGCCTTCATCTTTTTGTTTATCATTATTCGCTCACAGCCCACAGCATAACAAACACACACCATGCTTTACTGTAGGCCCAAAAACTATCTGTAGCTATCTCACTTTATTAATTTCAGAGAACATAAAACAATGTCACTCATCTTTAAAGTCTCAAGGAAACCCTTTTTTTTAAACTTATGTAAAGGTACAATTGCAGGTTTTTTTCTTGTTGCTGACTAATCAGAAAATCCTAATAAAAAGATTAGGCTGACTTTTAAGGTTTCTTGCTTGAAGTTTCTCCTACGCTCAACTTGTCTTTTTATATCTGCAAACCTTAGCAAGAAAAAAACTAACAAATCTTTGCTTTACAGGATGAAAAAGCACATATTAACCTATGGATTGTTTTTTCCTTAGCTATAGAAAGTATATGTTGATGGTTTATGAATTTCTGATTTGAGACCCAGAGCAAAATCTGATTACGCCACCCGGTAGGCAGTCATACGGTAGTAGTTCTGGCTGTGACTGCGCGCCGCCCACACCAGCAGCGCGGCAGCCATCATGTGCAGGGGAGAGGAGATGAGCGCCAGGTAAAGGGACCAACCCAGGGAGCCATCCACCTTGTCAGGAAGCATCGACACCCTGTGGAGCAGGTCCATTCCGGCTAGGTAGCAGCACACGGTGGCCAGGGTGCAAAGACCTGTAAAATGCAGGACGACACAGAAACTGGAGCATCATCCACTTCCTGACATAAATCCGGAGAGAAATGAGCTGGAAATTAGGAGTAAACCGACGTATGTGGGAAGCTATTTGAATGAGTCTACGGAACATTTTCACTGTTTTCAGTAGCTTTTTGTTTAGATGAGAACACGGTACTCTATTATCTATTTATTAAGCACATCCTTGACTGATAAAATTTTATTGTTTGTTTTAACATTCTTTGAATGCTTGAACAGAATCGGCATCAACCCTGAAATCACATGTAATTATAAAGTAGCAAATTTCTACTTTATCGAAATCTGACGTAACTTTATTAAAAGAACTCCAACAATACTAGCTGAAGTCTTCAAACCAAACGTTTTTACTGTAGCCAATCACTCAACTTTGTGTTTCTTATCTTCAAAAGTTGAATGACTCTGTGACTGATGTGACTTTTTTAAAATAAGTTTTATGAAAGAATAAAGCACCAGAACAATGATGAACCATTGAGCTCTGGTGTTTCTCTGTTTACATATTTTCTTTAAAAACAAGGACCTAAAAGAGAGTCCCTCATTGCTCTGTCTGTTGCATAATGGATGATATCATTCTTTATCAGGTAGACCTTTTAATAGGTTTTATAAAGCAAGTGGTTAATCAAGTCAATCAAAGATACCTGCAACTTGTTGACTCAGCCATCTAAAAGGGGTTCAAACAAAGCATCAGAATCAGGTACAAACTAGATTTATGTGACTTTGAATGAGGCAAGATAGCTGTTAATAGTTTTTACGTGTTTCAGGAATGACTGATCCACCTGGAGTTTCATGCACAACCATCACTCTGGTAAACAGAGAATGGTCTGAAAGACATTAATGAGCAGAATGTCCATAAATACCTTGTTGATGTCAAAGGAGTACAGAGAGACGAGTTCAAGATGACAGAAAGCCTGCAGAAGCTAAAAAATGACTACTTAATACCAAGATGTGGTAGAAATTACATAAAAATATTTGAAACTAGTGTGTATAAAACTGTATAAATTGCCAATTTAATCCCAACTTAATGAATCTGTACAACTATTGATCAAGACCACCTTGAAGGAGTACTAGTTTAGTCTGGCTACACGGAAGCTAATTGAAACAGAAACTGTGGAGTTTTTTCAAAGTACTGTACATGCTTACACAAGGATGAAAGGGAACAAAAAGACATGTACGTCACCTTTTGAAAAGATAATGTTGACGCCTTAATTAAAGTCGCAAATGACTCACTGCATTGCTAAGTTGGTATGAGATGCGGCAAAGCAGGACTTACCTGCCAAGAGATGAAGGACTCCTATGCCCAACGTGGGTGTGAGGCTTTTGCAAAGGCAGCCGCAAAACCCAATCAGAGCCGCCAGCACAACGAGGCCCAGAGATGCAAGTGGCAGCAGAAATTGACACCTCCACAAATCTTTCCATAGGAGACACATCAAAACATTTGCCATCAGTAAACAACTCTGTGATGAGGGACCACATACTCGTTGTGCGAGAAATGTAGCTCGTAGAGTCTTTTGTGTTCTCAACATACAGGTGCGCAGCCTGTCCTCTCCGCTATTGTGGTTCCCAGGCTCTTTGTACTTAGGGGTGAACTGCTCCGGCACAGTGAAGTTTCGACACTCCAACGCCATCTTGGCATCTGAAAAGAGTCAGCCACCAGAGATTTACCTCCTTAATGTCAATACAAGTAAATGAGGTCAGCTGGTGCAACGATTGGGTGTGGAGCATCACATCCAAACAATTTCACAAGACAAAAAAAATGTCACCAATCAACTGATTTCCTAATTAATGGAAAGTGATTGTATTTATGCTTCATTAAGAAATTTTGAGAAGGCAAAACGTTGGAGCCTTTTTGGGGTATATGGTCGCTCGACATAAACCAACTGTTCTCTTTTTATGGTAGAGTAAAAATAGGAAGTTATCCAATAACATAATTCAGTCTTTTTTTTTTTTTATTATTGTTTGACCACCTCTGCTTCTATTGTGTTTCGGTTGGGCTTTTAGCTCATATATGCAACACTGGTTATTGATATGGGACACCTGAGGACTTGCTCAACATCATAGGTATGCATCTTTCTCTTTCTTCTGTTGGGGGGTAACGATTGCAGATCCTAACGCTTTTGAAAAGACCTATTTCCTTGACTTTCCCACTTCATATTCAAAAAAATTATTTGAATTTAAGCTTTTGTGAAATGTATATTACAAAACTCTCACATGTGTCATATCCCCCAAGGATCTGCAGGTTTTAGATGCATCCCAGCTCCAACAAAATTGCATCAATTGATTCAGCGTGGTATCAAGTGTGGCAAAAGCCTGGTATTGAGCCAATGATTTGATCCAGGTGTGGCAATGTAAAGCCTTCAGGACAGTAACTATCGAGTTAGATCCCTTAACTAGGATCTTATAATTATGTAACAATTTAATGCTCAATGCTTTTTAACTTTGGTAATATTTGTGTCTCATTATGAGTCGCTCGATTGGGAAGCAATAATAAACCCAGTCGCTGAAACTGGACTAAAAGCAGCCTGATGTAATCTGCCATCAACCCACAAGGATTCAGCTAAAACAGACGATTACAGGTCAAACCACTGTGGGTCAATCTTCTTGGACAGCTTCCAGGTTCCTACACAGTCATGCTGCTGGTTTGAAGCCCTTCCTGATTTTAGGCTGGTGAGCCTGAGGGGAATTGCTTGGATGATGGATGGATGGATGAGGGGATTATCAAATGAATAGGAGGATTGATGGATGCATAGATTGATAAATGGATGGAATAGATAGATGGTTAAATGATAGATGGTTGGATAAATAACTGGTTGGTTGGATGGATTAATAGACGGATGGATGAATAGACGGATGGATGGGCTGTCGGATGGATGCATAAATAAATGCATGAATGGATGGATGGTGTCACAGCGACAGACCTGGCTCCCTGCCCCACGGCGGGACCAGCACGCATCGCCACCACAGCCCCACCGTCCCGTTGAGGCGGAACATGGTGTCGCTGTAGGTCTTCTCGTCGAAGTCTCCGGTCATGAACTCCTCGTACAGGGAGCGCAGCTCGCTCAGGTTGGCCTCTCCGCGCACCGCGGGGCTGCTGTACTGGTACCAGTGCTGCGTGCCCACCGCCACGGACAGGTACACGGTAGCCAGGACGCTGAGCACGCAGGCGATCACCAGCGCTGTGATGTAGCGGTTGTCCACCATTGTTCGGCTGGACGGATTTAGAGGGGATTAAGTCTGCTATACTCCAGTCGCTCAGACGTGGACGAGAACAGGGTTGGAAAAGCCGCGCATGTATAAAGCAGGCAGGGAAAGCTTGGTTGTTTTACAATAGTCGCACCTTAATTTGGTGCTAGACGCAACGCTGCGCCTCGACTGGGATGCGCCATCTGTTCCGGTTTGTAGCAGCGACAACAGCAACTCCGATGAAATAAACTACATGGCAGATGGTTGCATGGATGTTATGAGGGGTTTATTTTCTATATATAAATAAACGTCCAGGATGCTGGGCACGCGCTGTAATCACTGCGCTTTCCTCTTCCGGTTCACCTTTTATGGTATCAGAGGCGGCCTATATAGTATGTGTGTATAAATACATATATATATATATATATA
>JAVLVB010000236.1:46200-58199 GCA_032876305.1 Orestias chungarensis | reverse complement strand
TATATATATATATATATATATATATATATATATATATATATATATATATATATATATATATGTATATGTATATATATATATATATAAACCTGTACAGTAGGTTGGATAATTCTATATATTTCATATACATGACAACCAGATCTATGCTATCTTTGAAAACTATGGCTTAACAAAACAAGAGAATGCAGATTTAGCTTTGTATTCACTTTATTCTTTTTGTTGTTTTTTATTTTGAGGAAGTAAAATAACATTTAGTTGTATAACAATGATTTTTAAAGCAATATGTGGGTACAAAGTCATTAATATTACATAATTAATAGATGTTCAAAGTTAAAGCGTAGAAGCATCTAAAGAAATAAAATTCAATATTTAACCATTATACTTCTTTTCTTAACCCCGTAAAGTCCATTAGATTATGTATACACTTCCTGTTTGACAATGTCATATATTCCAGGTTAGCTATTAAGCAGGGAGTAAAAATTTCAATAATTATTAGATTTATTGAAGCTAAATATTAAAGCACAATCAATATTTAAATATACGGTAGAAGGACTGGGTGACTAGAACCATCACGACAGTTAGCGGAAAGATATGCCGTTGAAACCAATCTTCAGGATTCTCACACCTCAAGCTGTAAATGGGGAGGAAGAAAATAAACAAAATATTAACCACTTGCTCTTCATGACCTCTCGTTGATTATTTCAACATTGTGCTTTCCATTTTGTTATTATTTGTAATGTTTTGTTAGGGTAATAGGTGTCAGTCAAACGTTTAAATACAGTCCTGTTAATTTGGGCTTTCATTTGGGACGAGTGTACACCAAAACAACTGCAATAGTTTGAAGATCAAATTCTGAATCTATTGTCGATTTACCTTCATTCTTTCATGGGGAAAAAAAATGCGATCATGTTTTAGCAAGATGCACATTAAACCCAATGCTTTTTGTAGCCATTATTAGGCTTTCGCAATCATTCTGATTTGATGTGTCCCCTCTTTGTTTGACAGAAAGCCTAAAACCCATTTAAACTACAATGACAAGATGTTTGTTTTTAGAAGCTAAATTTAGGCTCCTAAATAACTTGTATCTACAGTCAAGCAGGATGGATGTAGTGTGATGCATGGGGTTAGGTTGCCAGTGGTATTGGTGCACCGGACAAAGCTAATGAATCAATGTTGGGACAACCAGAATTAGTTAAATTAAAATTCTGTTGGTGATGATCAAAAACGCGCACAAAAACTGTTTTGGAACACAAAATTAAATAAATTGCCCTGATTTTCCCCACACCCATATTGCAAACCTGTAAATTTATGCTACATTTGGTAGGTTTGTTCTAGGAAGCCATCTAAGAAGTTTGCCAGAAATAAGGGAAGGGGGTGGGGGGATTAAAAAATGTGTGCTTAAGCTGTAAACTGCTAAAGGATATAAAATTAGGTGTCATTGATGATATATATTGATTTCTTTGAGCCTCAATTAATCATTTTGATCTTGTGAGGAATAGAAAAAAAGTCACAGTTGTTGTATTTAAGATTAATTGAATTGCAAAACTCTCATGGCCATGAATTATTTATGTGTACACCTGACAACAACTTATGCATATTCTTCACTTCAGTTATAGCATTTTGTTGTATTTTGTTGCTCCGTGTGATTTAAATATATTATTACTGTACAATCATAGATTCTTACTTTTGCCAAGAATGCTGATTGATTTTGCTTCGATGGTGAAGCCAACAACAGACGACGCTGCCTCGATCAAAACATCCCGTATCTCACTGTCATCAGGAACAAGTGTGCTTCTGAACTTGATGGTCATCATGTGTGAGTTTTTTCTGGAAGAAAAAAATTAAAACCCAAGATGTTCACGAAAGTTAAACTTAAAGAGAACTGTAATATAGAAATACATTTACCTAACTGTAGTGACCTCCAGGGAGCCGAAGGCAGAAGAAAACCTTTTCTGGAAGAAAGGTTGTAGCTGTGGAAACGGAATGGAAGTCAATAAATGTACATGGCTAAAAAGAAATAAAAAACTTTTATAGTCAATACACCAATAGATAAAGGAAAACAAAAACCTGTTTCTTTATCAGGGAAGACTGATTAGCAAAGGCCACAGATGAGAAGTTCTGTAAGTCTCTTGTCAAAGGCTCTTCAGCAGATTTGAAAAGTACAATCCTTTCTGCCGAGGCTTGCTGTCTGGGTTGGATAGACCTCATTGTATTTTCACAGGAATCAGATATCCGTGTACATTCGCAAACCCTGGATGGCTGTTGACATGTAGGCCTGGTGGTTTGAGGTGGTGCGACAAAAGGAGCTTTTGTGGTAGGCAAAAAAATCAACAAAGCAAAAATTAAACGAAAGACAAAGTGAAAACAAATTATTTGTAGTTGGAAAGATTAAAATAAATCTCACAAAGCCAGGAGGTCCCTGAAAACAGACCAATGCAGGAGGAGGGTAGTGATATTAAAAAACTATTTTAGTACTTAAAAAAACAAGAAATAAAACATCTTCTATACTGAATTAGCACCAAAAAAAGACAACTATCTTATTCTAAAATACAGAAAATATATAAGGTCCTTGTGGTTCCAAACATATTCCATTTACTAATAATGGAGACCAATGTGCCCATTTGTACCTACAAAACAGCAGAGATGTTTCTAGGTCCTTCCCCAGATTTATGCCATTCAATTCTGTATTGGAGGTTAAAAGTCAATTTCTTTGATTTCATACTTTGTGTTTACTCTCTGACATGCATTGTCAGCTGTGGGACCTCACATGCATTCCTAAATAGAGTTCAGTTAATTATATTTACCACTTGTGGACATTTCAATCCTTATCTGTGAAAAAAGCTCAGTTTTAAACATCATGGCAAAAGCTATGAAGTACTGAAGTAAGTTTATCTTGGTTTTCTGTATGTCACCTTTGTCCTCAAAATGCAGTTAAAAGCCTTCAGTTGGTCCAAAACGCTGCAGCAAGAGTTCTGATGAAACTTAAAAAGAGATATCATATCCCTCCCATTTTAGCTTCCCTTCACAGGCTCCCTGTCAAACTTAGAATAGATTTCAAGATTCTTCGTTTGACATATAAAGCCTTCACTAATCAATCTCCATCGTATATCAGAGATCTGATTACTCCTTATATCCCTAACAGAGCACTTCGCTCTCAGACTGCTGGTTTACTGGTGGTTCCTAGAATCTCTAAAAGCACAATGGGAGGCAGATCTTTCAGTTATCAGGCTCCTCTCCTGTGGCACCAGCTTCCAGCTTTAGTCCGTGAGCCAGACACCCTGTCTAGTTTCAAATCTAGGCTTAAAACCTTCCTTTTTGATAAAGTTTATAGTTAGGAAGAGTTAAAGAAGACAGCTTAATCCGGTTGGGGAGGAACTCAGTCTTGACAGACAGTTCTCCTTTGCTCTACCTTCTTCATGTCTCACTTTATAGGGTTAGGTTATTTAAGTTTTTCTACAGTTATGCTGCTATAGGCTTAGACTGCTGGAGGACAATATGACCACTTCTCTCTCTGCTACCTTCTTCATTTGTCCAATCTGCTTAGTTACCGTTATTTCAACCTTGTTAACCTTTTGTTTTCTCTTAGTGTTCTTCTCTCCATAGTAACCACACCTGGGCTGGCGTTCCGTTAGCTGAGACAGCTTCTTAGATGAGAACATGGGCTGAGATGCTTACAGTGACGCTCTACAACTGCTGCTATAAACTCTATTATTGCAGTATCCTGTGCCTCTAATTTAGTTTTCTGTCTCTTCAAACCCCCTACCGGTCGTGGCAGACGGCTGCTTGTACTGAGCCTGTTTCTGCTGGAGGTTTCTTCCTGTTAAAGGGGAGTTTTTCCTCTCCACTGTCGCTACATGCATGCTCAGTATGAGGGATTGCTGTAAAGTCAACGACAACACAAGACATTGTTTCGGTCTGCTGATTCCAGAGGAGTGAATACTGCAAGTCAATGACTCGATGCAATCTGCTGGGGTTCCTTAGATTGGAAACTTTTTCAAATTGATTTGTTTATGAGGTATCTTTGATTTTAGTTGATTTTCTTGTAAAGTGCCTTGAGACGACATCTGTTGTAAATCGGCGCTATAAAAAGAAACTGATTCTAGATTTTTGAGTCTTCTGATTTTTACTTGATGTTAAACAAAAGAGTTTTGTAGTTAATGTGTTTTGTTGTTATTTTGATTTTATAGGATTATTAGGAAGATAAACCCTTGAATTTGGACAAACTTATGTGTCATTATTAAAGGCCTTTTGTGTTAAAAATTAAAAACAAATTATTTTTATCAGGTAACACAATTGAATATGTTTTTTTTCACCATCATAAATATTATTCTCACCTGAACAGATGACACCAGCATCCTCATTGTGTCCACAGTTTTGGATCCCAATTCCTCTGTGCTGACACCCTGTGATTGAACTCTCCTTCCCTGAACACCTTACATCATCAAGCCAAATTTGTCCTGTTCCTTGACCAAAGTAAGCATTCCTTGTAGCGTTTATGGCTGTTCCACAGTTTAACTCTCTACAAACCACATCAGCATCTTCTATGTCCCAGTCATCATCACAGACTGTTCCCCAGGTAATGTTGTGGTAGATTTCAACTCTTCCAGAACATCGAGTTGATCCAACACCAACTAACCTAACATGATCTTAAAGCAGAAGAAAAAAACAAGATAGCAACAGTTAGACTAGTTTGAGTTTTGCATCTAACACAAGCCACCTTTAGTAAGTCAAAATGATTTAAAATAAAAGGATGCTGTAACCGAGAAAAGTTAACTTAACTCATTATTCACTTAGTTGAAATAAAGAGAAAACCTTAATTGAAAATCTTTAATTTTAGCATTCAAGTAGAATTTTTTTGACAGCTTTATTGAAAGACCAAAGGTACTCATTTACCTTTATTTATGTTTTTCTCATGCAAGCAAACTGAAATTGATTAATTTTGAGGTAAAAGCATCTCCCATATTCCCAAATGATTTGGAGATACTGCATTTCCTTATTGGACATTTCTATGTTAAATAATATCCTCTATGTTGTAAGGATGTCAAAGACTATTTTGATGGATTTGTCTTAGTGGTTTCCTAATTAATTTATATTATGTGTTCTAAATTTAAATTTAAATATGTCTGTGCAAGGTAAACATAATAACATAAAAAATGAAACAAACAGTAAAAATTCACTCAGACAACACTGGTAAATAGATACGCTCTTCATAGTATGTTGTAAATATGTTGTGCTCAATTCAAGTTAAAGTTCAGGCCAAGGGTAATATGGCTGATTGGCAGTAGTTAAGGTGCCATTTTTCCTTTGTTAAAATAATTGTCATAAGTTTACAGTTGTGTAAGAAAACAAGTCACTTGTTTTAGTTGATGAGGTAATAGTTACTACCAGAGAACAAATGCATTGGTTTTGATAGCTATTGCTTATTGATTAATTGGTCCTTTTTAGATACAGTTGTGTTTAAATGCATGTTGTAAAACAACTGATAAAATGTCTGTTAAATGTGTTATGCAGAATGAACCCTACAGGGAGAGGAATGGTTTTTAATATTAAGCTTGGTTTCTAGACCTTCTATGGCACTTATATAACACTGGCATGTCTATGGTAACTTCTCTGTAGTATGCTTGCTCTTGAACTGTACAATACTCCTATTCCACTTCATCTGCCATAGGTACAGGAAAAAAAATGTAGCTTGCAATAAATCAAATGATTTGGTGGACTGTGACTATGAACAATGGGGCCCTGAAATTAATTATGTTCTCACCTGAACAGATGACACCAGCATACTCATAGTGACTACAGTCATGTATCCCAAATCCTCCATGTTGACACTCTGTGACTGAACTCTCACTCCCCGAACACATCACATTATCAAGCCAAATTTGTCCTGTTCCTTCACCAAAGTAAGCACTACTGGTAACATTCAGGGCTGTTCCACAGTTCAACTCTCTACAAACCACATTGGCATCTATTATGTCCCAGTCATCATCACAGATCGTTCCCCAGTTACCGTTGTGATAGACTTCAACTCTGCCAGAACATCGAGTTGATCCAGAACCAGCTAACCTGATCGGACCTTGAGGCAGAAGAAAAAACATAAAGCAACAGTTAGACTGGATTTGAACAGTTTTGCATTTATATCATGTCAGACTTAGGGTGTAAAACAAAAAAAAATTATCATTTATAACTGAAATAAAAATATATGTTTTTTCTTTAAAATCATACATTTTATTGATAAAAACAGTTTACCATTGATCCGAACTGTTTTGAGAAAATCATTGAAAGATTAATGTATAAAGTGTAGAAAAGACAAAAGGTTTATTGTTGTCTGTTCCACATAACTAAGAAAGATAGCAGCTCCATCGAATGTAGTAACTGTTTTTTATTCACCATGTAAACAAAAATGCTCTAATTTATTTTTGACGTGCTTATCCATACTCGTCTGAGCTACAAATACTTTTGAAAGTCAATGTAATTTATCGGACTTACAATGTTTAAATGTTATCTGTATATATATATATATATATATATATATATATATATATATATATATATATATATATATATATATATATATATATATATATGCATGTGTGTATGTGTTTGTACTCAATGTAAAATTCCACCCTGAAATAGATGATAATCACACCTGAGCAAATGACACCAGCATCCTCCTTGTGTTCACAGTTATGGATCCCCATTCCTCTGTGCTGACACCCTGTGATTGAACTCTCCTTCCCTGAACACCTTACATCATCAAGCCAAATTTGTCCTGTTCCTTGACCAAAGTAAGCACTACTGGTAGCATTCAGGGCTGTTCCACAGTTCAACTCTGCACAAACTACTTCAGCATCTATTAAGTCCCAGTAATAATCACAGATTGTTCCCCAGCTACTGTTGAGGTAGACTTCAACTCTTCCAGAACATTGAGTTGATTCAGGACCAGCTAACCTGATCCGACCTTGAAGCAGAAGAAAAAAACATAAAACAGTTAAACAGGATTTATACTTTTTTTTTTCATTTAAATCAGATCAACTTTAAACTTTAAAATTTGTTAGAATAAGAAGAGACCATCAAAAAGTTGTTTACTTAACTAAAATAAAGAGAAAACTTTTATTTAAAATGTTAAAGTTTATTAATAAAAATGTACAGTTTTGAAACCTTACTGAAAGACCAAAAGTTTTCATATATACAGATTATTATTATTATTATTCATAGGTTTTAAAATGTGTTTTCTGTTTCCTTTTCTAAATAATATTTTCATGTTTGAAAATATTTCTTTATATTTTTTAAAATTAATATTCTAAATAAAACAATATGTGTTTTACATAAAGTCAGGTTTGATTTTGTGGATATAGTAAATATTAAGTATTTAGTACCTTTTGTCTATAACATACTGTGATGTGTTATGCTTTTCTGTTGCTGGTCTTTAGTAGAAGAAAGAGAACTGTGATGGTTTTTGAAATGATTTGTGCAGAACAAATATTCTTATTGGCTAACATTTGAGGGCTGCACAGTGGAGCAGTGGGTAGCACTGTTGCCATGCAGCAAGAAGGCTCTGGGTTCAATTCCACTTTGGGTCTTGGGTCTTTCTGCAAGGAGTTTGCATGTTCTCCCTGTTCATGTGTGGGTTCTCTCACAGTCCAAAAACATGACTGTTAAGCTGATTGGGTATTCTAAATTGTCCTTAGGTGTGAGTGTGTGTATGAGTGGTTGATTTTCCTGCATGTTGCCCTGCGATGGACTGGCAACCTGTCCAGGGTGTACCCCTGCCTCTCGCCCGCTGTAAGCTGGAGATAGGCGCCAGCAGACCCACCCGACCCCATTAGGGACAAGGGTGAATAGAAAATGGATGGATGGATGGCTAACATTTCACCAAAGTGTAAAACGAAAGAGCAGTATTTTATTTTATTTTTTATTAAATGGTCAAAACAAGTCTTTTTATCGGGTAATATCTGAGCAGCCACAACACTTCAAAGCCACTTATTTTATTTATTCAGTAAGGATGAACTGCAAGACAATAGCCTATTTCTGTATGTCATAAAGAATAAATTTTTCCTGTGTATGGTTGACATATTTCCAATAAATATGTTTTTATCGTAAATCTTTTTATCCTTCGGCCATATTGGTCCAGTGCTCAGGTTTGCTGTTGTAACATTTTCTTCACAGTCTGGCACCAAAGTACATTTGTTGACATGTTAGAGTCGCATAAACTGGCTCCTCAGACTCTGAGAAGCAAGGTTATGGTCTCCTAGTTGTTCCTCAGGTGAGGAACCAAACAAAGCAAGGCTGTGTTTCAGTTTTATGCTATGAAAATTGGAAACATTCATTCTGAAAAAGGGACAAAGACCTCCACTTTGACATTTTTTAAATTCAGACTCAGAGCAGTTAATTTTAGCATCATTCTAACTAGTCAATTATTTTTAACTGTAACTTACGTCTGCGTTCTCAAGTTTAGCTTTTAGTCTCTAACTACTTAATACATTTTGTATTTTATATACAAGGCACTTTTATTTGTCTTGTACAAAAACTCGCAACTTTAATGTGTTTCTTGTAAAACATGGGTTCATGAAACCTGTAGTGTTCTTAGGATTTTATACAAGTGTACCAGATCTTATAGAGTGCATCTACAATAAAGTAAATTCATATGTATGCCCAGGGTCAATGTCTAGCCATATGTATTACTAGAATTTTTCCGTAGGGTTGGAAAATGGATGAATGGAAGATTACTTTGTTAATACTGTCAGATGTTAATTGGTTTTGTGGCTTTCTGTACCTTTTTACAATTTCTTTCCCTGAAGGTTTATCTATTTTCATTGTGGCAAACTCTTAACTGGACAACTGGTCTTTGATATAGCAGATGTGATTTATATATCAATAGAAAAATTATTATGTAAATGTAGTTTAACTTACGTGTGCCTTCCACAAAAATTGAACTGATTTCAATGTTGAAAGATGTGATGTTTAAAGCTCCTTTGACCAAAACTTCTGTAATTTGGACGTTAGTAGGAAGTTTTTCTGATGCAAATTGAAGCTCAATGTTGTTGATGATCGACCCTTCACTGCAATGGTAACAAAATATCAGTGAGTCTGCGGACCTTTTATGTTCAATCATATCCAGAGCTAATCTACCAACCATACCTGAATGAAATCACAGTGAAGTTGCGTAATGAAGGACACTCTTGCTTGTAGAGTGGTTCAAGCTGTAGGAAGACAAAAATATGAGTTAACTACAAAGGATTAATTTCAACGTTTTGGACCTCAGTGCAAATTCTAAAATCTTTATGTAGTTATAATCTATTCAATGGTTGGTGCCTGACCCGCGCCCGGGGGTCTTTGATGCATTGTTTGGATTTGGGGCTTCTCAGGCTGGCAAGGAGATTTTTTACCCTGCTGACGGAGATTGCCCATATTTGGATGGGGTCATGTTAGGGATATGGCCCTCACCTGGGCTGATGAGCTGCTTCACTAGTGCAGAGGTTTGGCCGGTCTGCCTTTCTCCACCCCAAAATGAAGGAACCGTCTCTTGGGTCTGAGAAACAGTTGCGCCTAGTGGTTAACATTAACTAATCTGCGAATGAGAGTGGTTGTGTGGTGGAAATGTTATTTGTTTTTACACTGGGTAAGCGGGTGTTCACGTCTCTCTGCACATGAAGTGTGTGCATGTTTATCTGGGAATCATGTTTTAAGACAACCCTGTCTTGAAGGTCTACAGTTAATTCTTTTCTCAAATAATTTAGTTGTGGGTTCTGAATATCTATCTAAATGTAAATTTTTGATTTTCTGTTTTATAATCTTTTTCTGTTTTAGCAGAAAACAAAGTCAGAGTTTTTGTCTTCAAATTAGGTTGTGGGATATTTTTCTTATCAAGTGTTAAATGTTTTGAATTTATTTAGTTTTTTTTAATTTTCTTATTCAAAAGAATGTGATAGAGGTAGGCTCCTGCTGTACCTGGTGACGGGCTGAGAATGTAATCGCACTATTTTGATTACGTATGTTGTAATAGGGACATTTCTAAACCTTAGCTGGTTATCTTCTTTATAGAAATGTCTGTCACAGTCAGATTGTTATTTTTTTTTGTAAAAATTAAAATTTTAGACCTAAAAATGTTAAACCCTTTTCCTGTTAAGATGTTAAAGAAGCTATTTTAAATAAAACTTACATTAGACTTTATTAAGGCAGCTCTGTTGTTAAAAGCTATAGAGGATTGGTTCCACAAATCCGTTGTGAAGGTCTCTCCAGCAGAAATGAAACCCAAACGTTTTGTTATTGTTGACTCTACAGTTGTAATTAGGTTGGTGGTCGGTGTAGATGCAGTAGTATTTAAAGGGATTGAAGTAGCCATGAAATTAGTACTGGGAGCTATGGTTGTCAAAGGTGTCCCTGCCAGAAACAAGGAAAAAGATGCAATATGAAAGATTTTTTGCCACACAGACAACCTTAAAAACTAGTTTATGTTATGTCATGGTCAACATTATCATTATCACAAAAATCAGCTAGTATGTGAATGCTAGATATTTAAAATGACATCAAGAAAATATAAATGATGGCTTAAAATTGGTTCTTTTATGAATTTTTTATTTATTGTTGTAAAACTCAGAAAACAATTTTGTTCTCGCAAAAGTTGAAATTACAAAAATAATTTTAGTGAATGAACCATAGATCAATTTCTTACAAAAAAAGAGTCCAAACACTAATATTTAAATATTTTTGTTTTTAGTATTTTCATTGTGTTAGATATAGTTTGACTTACGTATTATGTGGATAGAGCCATTTAAAAACGAGACACTGAATGTGGCTGTGTTTATTGCTCTCTCCAAGGTTTGTTGTACAACTTCAGCCTTCGGTAGTTTTTCGAGAGTTGATGTTTTATTAAACTCCAACCCCACCTCTGCTTCAGTATAATTCATTTTTATTGTATACAATGCAGCTCTGCAACAACATCATAAATGAAAAAAATTATGAAAAAAATTTACATAAAGTATAAAATCATCATTAGAATAATTTCCATTTACCTGTACAAAGAGAAGAATGAAGTTCAAAACATTTGTCATCTTACCTAAACTCAATGACATAACTGCGGACGAACAGGGATCCAAAACTCTTGCTGTAGATTAGGTCGTACTGTAGCACAAAAGATTGAGTACAATCATAAGAACGGTGCATAAATAACATTTTTCAATATAGATTGAAATTGAATCTTTGATAAAGTGACCATAAATACACATTTCAGTATGACACTTACAGTTTCCATGACATTTTTTTCAAGAGCCTTAAACTCGCTGCTGTTTCTATTTCTGAGTTGTTCAACATAATCTTCAATAATGGTTGCTACAACAGCATACACTGGAGGAAGAGCTTCAGTTGTGTTTTTTATAGTCGTTGCCTCAGTTGGGGGGCTTGTCTGACTAGCTATGCTTGGAACAAATATAGTTATTGTTTCTGTAGGTGTGGTTAGAAGCTTGAAAGCAGTTTTCCTTGTGGTTATTTCAGTTGTAGTTGAGCTTGAATCGGTTGTGGTCGGAGCTTCCGTTTTGTTGGTTTGATCATCTGTTGTTGTGTCTAGACCTGTTGTTGTCAAAGACCCTACGGTTGCAGTTGAAGTTGCATTTCTGTTTGGATCAGCTGTGGTTGCATTTGTAATCAGAGTTGTCCTGTTGGGATCAACTGTTGTTGCATGTGTAGCTGGAGTTGTTCTGCTGGGATCAACTGTGGTTGCATTTGTAGCTGGAGTTGTTCTGTTGGGATCAACTGTGGTTGAATTTGTAGATGGAGTTATTCTGTTGGGATCAACCGTGGTTGAATTTGTAGCTGGAGTTGTTCTGTTGGGATCAACTGTGGTTGCATTTGTAGCTGGAGTTATTCTGTTGGGATCAACCGTGGTTGTATTTGTAGCTGGAGTTGTTCTGTTGGGATCAACTGTGGTTGAATTTGTAGATGGAGTTATTCTGTTGGGATCAACCGTGGTTGAATTTGTAGCTGGAGTTGTTCTGTTGGGATCA
>JAVLVB010000236.1:0-21667 GCA_032876305.1 Orestias chungarensis | reverse complement strand
CAGTTCTACGTGGTTAAAGTCCCCCGCTACCACGTAGAAAGCCTCCGGGTGCTTATTCTGAAGCGAGCTGATGGTGTCATGTAGCTCCTTCAGCGCGATGTTAGCATTAGCATCCGGCGCTATGTAAACAGCAACAACGAACACAGCCGTAAACTCCCGAGGCAGATAGTGAGGTCTGCACTTCACAGTCAGCTGTTCTCTAGCCTCGGAGCAGTGGCTGTTTACCAACACGCAGTTTGTGCACCAACCTTGGTTGATATACACGCATAGTCCGCCTCCGCGGGCTTTCCCGGAGAGCTGGTTGCGGTCCGCACGGAAGAGCTGCCGGCCGGCGAGTTGGAAGGCTGAGTCCGGCATGGTGTCGTTCAGCCAGGTTTCTGTGAGACAGATCACAGCGCAGTTCCTCATGTCCTCACAAGCACTGATCCTCAGCCGCAGCAGGTCCAGTTTGTTGTCCAAAGAGCGGACGTTGGACAGGAAAAGTGAAGGAATCGGGGGTCGGTTAGCATTAGCCTTTAGCCTGGCTAGCACTCCGCCGCGCTTCCCCCTCTTCTGCCGCCGCTTGCATCGCCTCCGCCGGCCCTTTGTCTGCAGCGCTCTGCTCCCCCACGCCGAAGTCCGGAGGAGCTGTAGTCTGCCCAGCTTTGCTTGGATGTTATTTTCTAAGATTTTGCTGATCAAACTGTCCTTAAACCTAAAAAGTTCAGTCCGTCCATAACTCATACGCATGAGGCGCATAAGTTTGGGCTCGGAACCGACGTAAAAACTACTTAAATCAGGGTGTTCACTGGGAGCGTGAGAAGCCGCTGCACTACCGCGCGCCGCCATCTTGTTGCCATAGTTGATGCAGTTGTGGTCAGAGATGCTGCAGTTGTGGTCGGAACAGTTCTTGTTGTGGTTGGTGCAGCTGTGGTTGGGGCTGCTGTTGTTACAGTAGGAGCGGTTGTGGTTGGGGCTTCTGTAGGTATGGTAGGAGGGACAGCTGTTGTTGTGTTTGGAGCAAATGTAGTTTAGGTTGGAGCAATTGTAGTTTTGTTAGGAGTGATTCCGATTGGTAAAGCTATAGTGGTTGTTGGAGCAGGTCTTGTTGTGGTTTGGGATGCAGTCGTTGTGCTAGGAGCAGTTCTTGTTCGGGTAGTAGTAGTTTTTGTGGTAGTTGGTGCAGTTGTGGATGGAGCTGCTGCAGCTCTTGTTAGAACTGTTGTTGTTGTGGTTGGTGCACCTGTCGTTGTGGTAGAAGCACCTGTTGTTGTCTTTGGACCACCATTCGTCTTGGTCGGAGCAGGTGTTGTTTTAAGTAGGAGAAGCTCTAGTTGTGGTTGGATATACTGGCATGGATATGGGAGGTTTTTCTGTAGTTGAAACACCTGTTAAATAGTATTTATTTATACTTTGAATGTAAAGTTTTGATAGTATTCTACATATTTCACGTGTCATTATGCTTACCTATTCCTTCAACAAACACTGATTTTGATTCAATTGTGAATTCTGTAATGTTTGGCACTGCAGTTTTTAAAATATTTCCAATTTCTTTATCAGTAGGAACATTTTGTAACTCAAATTCAAGGTCCACTGCGTTGATGACTGATCCTTGCCTAAATCAAAATTTAAAAAAATTAAATAAAAATTATATTTGATCAAAAGTCTTAGTGGAAAGTTTCATATTTTGTTTTTTCTTTATTACCTGAATGACACCACTATCACCCTCAAAAATGATGGAAATACTTCAGTGTAGACTGAAAAAAGCTGCAGGAAAAAATATTTAACATAAATTAACTGTACTCTCAGTTTTACAAAGGCCATTCTAAGAATTTAAAGTATTATTTTCCAAAATATGTTGAAAAACATTTCATCTAAAAAAGAAAAAATATTAGATCATATGAGTCTTTTTGCTGTATACATTGGTTGCTTAAAAGTAGAGAGCGGTTGTGGAAAGCTTCTGATGATTCATTTTGTAAGCCAGTTGTGAATGTATTGTTAGGAGACCTAAAAGTCATTCCGCGTATAATTGTTTCTTTTACAGTTGTGGTAAAAGTTAAATCAGCTGTGGATGATATTACTGATGATGTTTTTGTGGCTTGAGCACTTGTGGTTTTGGTTGGAACCGTCGTCGTTGGGGATGGTGCAGCTGTGATTGTGACTGGAGCTATTGTAGTTTTAGTTGTAAGTGCTGTAGTTGTGGTTGGAACAGTTTCTGTTGTGGTTGAACAGTCGATTTTGTTGGGGCTTCTGTAGTTGTGTTTGGAGTGGTTGTGGTTTGAGCAGCTTTGGTTGTGGCAGTAGTAGCTGTGGTGGTTTCTGAAGCTGCTGTAGTTGTTGCAGCTGTGGTTGTACTTTGATCTGCTTTAGTTTGGGTAGGAACGGTTGTAGTTGTGGTTTGTGCAGCTGTTGTGGTGGCTTTTGTAGCTGTGGTTGGTGCACCTAAAGTTGTGGTTTGAGCAGATGTTCCTATGGCAGGAGCCCTTGTGGTCACGGTTGTAGCATCCGTGGTTGTGGTTGGTGTACCTGTAGTTGTGATAAGAGCAGCTGTGGTCGTGGTCAGAGTTTCCTTGGCTGTGGTAGGCATACCTATGGTTGTGGTTGAAGCAGCTTTTGTTGTGGTAGGAGTTGCTGTAGTTGAAGCTTTGATTGTTGTAGTTGTAGCTGCTGTAGTTTTGGATGGTACAGTTTTTGTTGTGGTAGATGCAGCTATGGTTGAGGTTGGAGCAGCTGTTGTGGTACTATCAGCCAGTTTGGTTTTAGTAGGAGTACTTGTGGTTGTACTCTGAACTGTCATTGTTTTCAGCTTTTGTAGTTGTGGTAGGAGCAGCTGTGGTTGTGGTTGTTGCAGCTTTGGTTGTGGTAGGAGCAGCTATGGTTATGGTAAGAATACCTGTTGTTGTGGTTGGTGCAGGTGTGGTTGGTGTTGGAGCTGCTTTTCTTGTGGTAGGAGGTGCTATAGTTGTAGCTGTGCCTGCTGTAATTGTAGTTGTAGTTTCTGTAGTATCTGTTTGAGCAGCTGTTATTGTGGAGTCAGTAGCTTTGGTTTTGGTAGGACCACTTATGGTTGTGGTTGGAACAGTCATTGTTGGGGTTTGTGCAGCTGTTGTTGTGTCTGTAACTGTTGTAGTTCTTACTGCTGTAGTTGTGGTAGGAAAATGTTTTGTTGTGGTAGTTGCAGGTGTGGCTGCTGTTGTCGTTGTAGGAGCTTCTGCAGTTGTATACTTGGCTGCTGTAGTTGTTGTTGAATTAACTTTTGTTGTGGTTGTTGCAGCTCTGGTTGTGGTAGGAGTTGTTGTAGTTGTAGCTGTTGCTGTTGGGGTTGTTGTTGGATCTGTTGTAGTTGTAGTCTTGTCTACTGTAGTTGTTGTTGAATGCATTTTCGTTGTGGGTTTTGCAGCTATGGCTGTGGTAGGAGTAGCTGTGTTAGAGGGTGGAGCAGCTGTTGTGTTGTTTGGGGCTGTTGTAGATGTGGTTGGAGCTGCTGTAGTTGTGGTTGGAAAAGTTGCTGTTGTGAATGATGCAGCTGTGGTTGTTGGAGTAGATGTGGTTGTAATAAGAGCAGGCGCTGTTCTGGTTGGGGCTACTGTAATTGTCTTGTTTTATTATTATTATATTTACTATTCGTTTATATTTTCTATTTGGTTATGTTCTCTAGCTTGTTCCTCCACTCCCCTGTTCTCTGTTTCTTCCTGTGTGTGTGTGTGTTCCCTCATCTGTGCTTGTTTCTCCACTTATCCTTCATTCACATCTGTCATCAATAATCCAATCATTTTCTCCACCAATCCAACCCTGGTTCCCTATTACTTAAGCCACTCTCATTTTTTCACTTACCGCTGGATCGTCTGTTGTCCTTCCCCGATGTCCTTCCCTGATGTCCTTTCTGTGGTTCACCCTGAGGTTCTTCCGTAGCTTTCTTGCCGCCTTCTCGTCTCGCTCCAGAGTTTCCTGCCCCACATCTCCTGTAAGCCTCCTCTCCTGCTTGCTGAGTTCTCTGTTCTTGGCTTCTCATTTTTGTCCTCTCTCCATGTTCTTCATTTTGGTTATCTCCCCTAGTCCCGTCCTGTGTTTCTCTGTTGGTTACTTTCCGCGTCTCACTTCCTGCAGTCCCCGATTTCCCGTGCCTCTTCCCCCTCGTGATTGTTAGTGTTCTCATTGTGTCAGTTTATTTCCTCCCTTCCCGTGTTCCTTAGTTGTGTTTGTTCATTTGATTAGTAGTGTTTATTTACATTTGTAGTTCCCGCGTCTCGTTTCAGTTCTCCGCTTTGTTTACATTTTAGTAGTCCCGCCTCCGCTCTCTGTTTGTTTACGTTCCGCGTTGTTCCGTTTCCGCTTTGCTGTAGTTCCTGTTTATGTTCTGTTTCATGTTTATGTTCATTATTCTTCCCCAACCGTAAATTATTTATTCACTCAATTTAACCTCTGCTCGAGTCATTGATCGTTACATGACAGTTGGAGCTGCTGTGGTTTTCTCTGCTGTGGTTGTGGCTGGAGTTGTTGTAGTTTTGTAATGAGCTACTGTAGTTGTGTAAGGAGCTGCTGCTTTTATTATATCATGTACAGAATTTGAGGGTTAATAAAATTTAATTTTTTATGGTTACAGGTAAAATGTATTTTTGGACAAACTAACATGTTGGGAAGACATGAAACAGTCATACAGTAGTTTTAGAATAATTAAACTGGGTTAACCTGTCCTCAATTTTCTTATTATAATTTTCCTCAGGCTTTCAGCTTCTGTATTGATCAAACGTCTAAAAGCTTTCAGTCATTTGGTATGCCCGCTTAATGCTTTCTCAAACCTGATTTTAACATAAAATCAAATGTTGATTTTTTTTCCATTACTAAAGCTCTCTTTTTATGTAAGTGTATTTTTTATGTTCCACAATAAAATCTTATGAAAGCAAAACCTTGCATTAGGAATATGCCAACTCAAATGTTAAAACTAGACTCAGAAATGCTTTTACCTAATGTAGTAACTTCACTCATAAATTCCTTTAATCTCTTCTGATCATCCTCAAACTCATGTCTTTCTCAATCTTTGTTCGGCCTCATATATTGGCTGCATAATAATACCACAGTGACGTAGATATGGAATTTCTTTTAAAATGAATGCAGGTTTCTCAGGAAAGACAAATGTTAAAAAAATCTTGCTAAGCAGGTAGAATTTCCAAATTCCTAACATCTATACTGCTTTCACAATCCAAATATTATTTCTTCATTCCATTCAACTGAACTATCCCTCTTTTTTCTTCCATGTGGATGGCTTAATAAGCAACTAATTCCGAAATCTATTCATCAGCCTTTATATTCTTGTTTGACACGTTGGAACAAGTTGAAAGGAAATACATGTACAAGGACCACTTGAAGCAAACATTTTCTTTTCTACTGTGCTGTGTACACATTTCTGTTTGAGCAGTACCCCAAAAATTTTTTGGTACCTCTCTTAAAGTGAATTCAAATATGGGACAGACAGATGGGTGATATTTTAACATAGATCTGTCAACCAATCTGTGGCTCAATATTATGGTTTTACAAATATTACAAACAACAAAGCTAGCTTCATTCAACTTCAGTTCCCTTTTTTTGTCTTCTCAAGGCACTTAGCAAGAAAATCAATTCATTCAAATCATACATACATTCCATTCGATCCTAGTTATTATTCCAGCAGATTGCCTCGAGCCAATAACTTGCAGCATTTATTAAACTTGGAACACCACGTCAGGACAGTAGATGACAGGTTGCGTTCTGCTGTTTATTTTACAGGAATCTATCAAACCAAAATCTTGAAGTCACAAAAACAATTTTAACAGCAAAGCATTGTAAAACAATAGAAAGCAGTTAAAATCAGTAGAGACTTGAACAACTAAACTTCTAAATTCAACTCTGTTAAACTTGTTGTAATTTCTTAAATTTTCACCTCAAAAAGACAATTAAAACGGGAGGAAGAGGGAGGCCCCAGGAAGAGGGGCCAGAACCAGACAAGTCTTGTCGGCTGGAAGTGGTTGAACCACTGATGCTTCACACAGCCTGGGTGCTGGCACCTCAGAAGACTGGAGCTGAGCATCTTCAAGGGGCAGTAGCTCAGACGTGGCTGAGGGGAGCTGGAGCTCTTTCCTAATTAGCTCTATGGGGAGCTGGAGATCCTCTTCACCATGCTCAGGTTGTAACTGGACTTCTGAGGCTGCTGAGGTAAGCTGGAGCTCATAGGTTGCTCCAGGAGGCTGAACTGGCAGATGAATGGATAGCTGGAGGGCTGCTGCTCTTTCTAACTGAGGTGATTCAGCAACCTTCTTGAAACATTGGGCAGGAGGTGTAGGCAGGGAAGCTACTAAAGACTGCGCATCTTTGGAAGCTGGTATTAACTTTGCTGGACTGATAAGGAAGTTTCAGAGAATTTGACACTATAAACTGGGTGTGTGGAGTGTTCTTTCTCAATCTGGGTAAGCAGCTGCTCTGTTTGCTGAGTGCAGTTCTCTTTACCTGACCAACAGGGGGCTCACATGAGCAGACAGACGGCACCAGCCGGGGAAGAACTGTTAGGAAGAGTGAGGAAGAGCTTGTTTACATCCTGGTCGACACCTGCGGGAGGAGTGCGGGGCGTCAGAACAAGAAGCCGGCGGAGCAGCAGAACAGGCTGGTTTATTGCCGGAAAACCCATGTTGGAGCTGAGATGCAGACTCAGAACGCGGCTTCGGGCAGCTTGGGCGACCCTCGCGGAAGCAATGCGGTGCAGCGCGATTTGTCTCTGCCACTGTTTCCTCTGCGGTGAGGGAACGCAGCTCAGAGGAGGAGGAAAAGTCTTAACATGATGACGGGGACCAGTTCCTGGAGGTGGGATAGCAAGCCGTGAGCCTCCGAAGGAAGACGCAGCACAACGAGGAGGATCGGCAGCCGAAAACCCAGCTAAAAGCTGATGAGACGTATCGCCGAGGACCGCTCCCAGGAAGAGGGATCGCCAGCCCCGTCCCTCGTTAGGAAGACTGTGGCTCCCCAGGAGCTTTGGTCCGAGAAGAACAAAAGTCATGAAGTTCTGGAGGACGTCCCGGAGGACGACAGTAGTCATGAAGCTCTGGAGAACGTCCCAGAGGACGACCAAAGTCTGGAAGACGTCTCGGAAGACGGCAGCAGTCAAGCGGCTCTGGAGGACATCCCAGAGGACAGCAAGAGTCATGAAGATCTAGAGGTTGCTCATCAGAACGGCAAAACCCACGAAGATCTGGCGACCACCCGGCAGGACGGCACCAAAGCGTAGACACAACAATGGGCGCTCGTCTGCGCCGGACCATAGTCTTTGTTGCTGGTGAAGGCAGGAGACAGGAGAAACTCTCAGGAGACCGCTTTGAAGCATGATTAAACTTATTAGATTTATAAATTTTCAACTTTTATGAATTTCTTCTCTATCTAATATAAGATTGTGTCAAATTTCTCATTGCTTTTCAAGACTTTTCATTTATTTGTGTTTTTACAAGAAAACTTTCTACTTTTGTTCCTTTAATCATTTTCTGCATCTTTAAACTCTTGTTGACTATGTTGCCTTTCAGATGACTTACCTCACGATTTCAGTTTGAACTGATTGGTGTTGTCTTCATGTTTGTTTTGCTTTCTTTTCCATCTTCTGGCAAATATTTTAAGCATTAGGCATTGTCACACCTGTTTTGCAGGAGCAGCTCTTTCTAGTATTAAAATTATATCAAAATGTGAAGTTCAGGGGCATAGCACGGTAAATAAAGCTGGTGCCCTGCATACAGAGGCTACAGAACTCTATGTGTCTGTTGCTAGTTCAACTCCTATCCTTGATTTTTTTGTCACATGTCTTCTCCCCCTAGTAACTTTCTGTCCCTTTTCTGTTAGATTTCTTTCGATATTAATTCCACTAGTGGCAAAAAAGGAAAGTTAATGCAATGTTAGACATGACCCGATTTTCAAACACTTGTTACATCTGTTTAATGCCTCTTTTTTCAGGTAATCAACTTTCTCTTGAATATCTTTACCGCTCTTAACAGAATGCATAGTCATTCACTTAGTATTGCTACATTCATCACAACTGCTGTCCTCTGCTGTTTATCCACCATCACAATGTCCGGCTGGTTCGCCACACCCATTTTGTCTGTTTGGATCTGGATGTCCCACAGTTTCCTAGCTGAGTCATTCTCCGCCACCTTTGGGGGTGTTTACCACTTTAAACTCGAGACTTCCAAATAATATTCTACACAGATGTTTCTGTACACTAGGCCTACCACTTGGTTATGCCGTTCTATGTATGCTTTCACTACCAGCATCTTGCACCCTGCTGTTATGTGCTGGGCTGTCTCAGGGGCCTCCTTGCAGAGCCTACACCTTGGGTCTTGTCGGTAGATCCGGACCTCTATTGATCTGGTGTTTAGGCCCTGTTCTTGTGCGGCCAGTATGAGTGCCTCTCTGCTATCCTTGAGTCCAACTCTTTCCAGCCCTTGGTAGGATTTCCTGATGTCAGCCACTTTAGTTATTTGTCAGTGGTACATCCCATACAGGGGCTTACCCTCCCATGGTGGTATCTCCAGTGCCTCCTCCTCTGTTCCCCATTGTCTGAGACATTTACTGAGCACATCATCTGTTAGGGCTTTGTATTTATGGATCTTGGATGTTTCATCCTGGGCAGTGGCTCTGATAGTCACAAGTCCTCTGGCTCCTTCCTTACGGCTCGTAGACAGTTTTAGGGTGCTGGATTTAGGGTGGGACCCTACATGCATAGTTAGTTGCTTCCGAGGCTTAACATCTGTGGTCTGTATCTCCTCCTTTGGCTAGTTTATTATTCCCATGGGTTATCTGATTACTGGTAAGGCGTAGCTGTTTATCGCCCGGATCTTGTTCTTGCTATTGCTATTTTAGCTGTCCTCAATATTTGCTATTTCTTCTGGGAGTGATAGCCCCTTGGGTGTGGATGACCTTCCCCCTATTTGTTACTATCCGACTACACTTCTGTAGTCTGAATGACATCCCAATTTAAGTGCTGTAGACGCTGGTGGCGTGGATTAGTAAGTCGATGTCTCGCTCATTCTTGGCATACAGCTTGATGTCTTCCATGTAGAGGAGGTGAGTGATGGTGGCCCCATTCCTGAGTCATACATAGCCAGTCTTGTTGATGATTTGACAGAGGAGGTTCAGGTCAATGAAGAACAGCAGAAGGGACAGAGGATCTCCTTGGTATATTCCACATCTGATTTACACTTGTGCAAGTGGTTTGCAGTTGGCTTCAAGGTTGGTTTTCCACATTCCCATCGAGTTTGCAATGAAGGTTGGTAGAGTCCTGTTGATGTAGTACACCTCTAAGCATTCAATAATCCAGGCATTGAGTCATAGGCTTTCTTATAGTCAGACCAGGCTGTGCAGGGGTTGGTATGTTGGGCTTTGCAGTCCTGGTCGACTGTTCTGTCTACCAGGAGTTGTTGTTTAGCTCCTCGGACGTTTATGCCAATGCCTTTCTGTGCCATTCTCATGTATTGGTCTATGTGCCCACTTATCTTAGCTGCAATGATGCCTGACACGAGCTTTCATGTTGTAGAGAGACAGGTTATTGGCCGATAGTTGGACGAGACTGAACCCTTTGAGGGATCCTTATGGATCCGGATTGTGCGACCTTCAGTTAACCATTCAAAGTGAGTCCCATTCTTTAGCAGCTGGTTCAGTTTGGCCACTATTCGTTCATGGAGGGCAGTAAAAATGTTTAGCCAGTAGGCGTGGATTATGTCAGGTCCTGGTGCTGTCCAGTTTTTCATACCTGAGGCCCTTTCTTGGACATCTGCCACTTTGATACTTACTGGGGCCTGCTCAGGGAGGTTGCTATGGTCTTCTTGTAAGGAGATCAGCCACTGTGCATTGTTGTAGAATGCCTCCCTATCAGTACTGTTCAGTTTCAAGCCATTTTCAATGAGACTTTAGGGTGGTATTTCACTCAGCCGTTGTAACCGGTGTCTGGGCCGCCTGGTGTTCATATGGACTCCAATTCTGTCTCTCAGGACAGTTACTACCTCGTTTGGCTGTGATGGTTTGCTAATTGGGGCTGTACACCCAATCTCTGCATTGGGAGTTGACTCCCTTCTGTACTGGCTCGCCCCTGTGCACAGGTGTTGTACCTCATCAATCTCCAGTTGTAAAAGCAGTTGTCGATTGTGGATGTTAGAGCACTGCATCACTAGTTGTTTCGTAGTAAGCATTGAATGGGGATGTTGAAGTAACCATTCCTCCCACATTCTTTGTGTGTAACCCCTCGCTCAAGGTTTTCTATGAGTCGTAGCATTCCCACAGAGCTTTATTGTCATCTTTCGTCCATTTGCGTTGTTGTGGATTTTCTTATCAAAGTGGGAGAGAAGACAACTCATTAATAAGAGAAAGCCCGGACTTTGTCTATATAGGTTTATTCAAAGGCATACAGCGTTTGAAGACCCTGTCTCTGACAAAATCAGAGAAGCAGAGCCCCGAACAGAAATTACAGACATTATTTATACCAGTATGTTGGTGTTATCTTAACTTCAAACAGATGAGGAATATAACACCTAGACCCCTCCCTGGGTCAAAGATAACAAAGTTAATTAAAAGAACACAAGGTGAAAAAGTTATTTATGAGGGCCTCTCTTGACAATCCCCTTAAAGAAACACAGTTTTAACATCTGTTAACCATACATTCCTCTGATACGGAGTTTAAAGCCCACCCTCTCTAAATAACTAAGATCAGAAAACAATACAACAAGGGGTGAAAAGAAGACCAGAGAGAAAAAGAGTTTTCCCACAATATTCCTTTCTTCTGATTACAAGATAATCCTAAAACCTATCTTCAAAGATTATATTCAAGGTAAAAACAAAAAAACTGAAATAAAAATAAACAACAAATACATGTGTTACTTTCATGTACTTTTGCCTAGGACCTAAGGTCCTTAGATTACTAATGAAATAATCGCTAAAAGAATAACTATTGCTCATACCACTAGAATGTTAAGCATCAGTATTAACTCCCTAAACAGTTTAAAGTTAGTACATCGTTATAACATCTTCAGGCAACATAGAAGCCTTCCTCATCCATTCCGTCTGTCATCTCAAATGCAGAATCAACATAGTCAGTAGAAACTTAATGAGTCCACACCCGTATTAACTTTCAGCATAGAAACATTAATCAGTCTCATTACCATTCCCTTAACCATTGCAATAATGCAACATGAAAGAAACATCAAAATCAAAAAGAAAACTAAAAGAATTACCCCAATCTTTATTAACCAGAATGTCCAACCACCAGTAATAAACCAGGACCAAGGATCCCAAGAGGACCCCACATTTTCCTTCCGTTGATTCATCAGGAACTCCTGTAATTTGTCATGGATACTTGTCATGTTGTTAGACACATCAGGAATAAAAGTGCAACACTCTTCCCCAATTATGTGACAAACACCACCCCTCTCAGCTAAAAGATAATCCAAAGCCATTCTATTTTGCAAATCCATAGTTCTTATAGCCTGCTGCTCCTTTGTCAGAACAGTTAAAGCAGTAAGATTTTCTAACTCAACTGACAACTCATTAATCCTATGTGCTGCATTACCAGCACCATAACTAGGAATAAGTGTTCCTAAAATCCCTTTCCAATGTGGAATCCTAGCTCTCTTTTGCCGTTTAAGCATCATCTTCCTTTCTATTAATGGGGTGATTGAATCATAAGTAGTAACTGTAGGTAATAAATGAGCTAAATAACATACTCCAGACCAATTAGCAGGCAGATAGAGATATGATCTATTTCCACACAGTGGTTGATCATTAATGGCATGTGGAATCAAACTACAAACGTAGCAACTGTCATTTCTTATCTTCCTTACAATTTGATGCATCAGTTGCCACCAGACATTATCAGTATGATCATGGTAGTCATGAAAGTGATGAATCTCTCTTCGAACCAGCTGATGAATAGTGCTCACATAACCCAGATTAGTCACAAATTGTCTTTGCTGTTCCTTTTTCCCAAATAAGCATAGGAGTAATAAAAATACTTGCACTATCAATCATCAGCATCAGAACAAAACCGTCTTCCATACAGCTTCATATTAAGCTTAGCTGCGAGGTATTATTTCCTTTCTTCTGGTACTGAGCTAAAACAGATTTTGAAAAAAAAACTGAAGAAGAAAACAAAAAAAAATAAAATAAAAATCCTGCGGCCTCTCCAGACTGGCTTCCACGCTTCAAGCTGCCCTGTTACCTTCCTGGTACAGGTGGGCAGTCGTTGGAAGCCCCTCTTGGTAGGGGGTTCCGAGGCGGGTTGCTGCTCAGATGGTGTTCTCTTCAACACTTTGCACTGGGTAGCATGGATCCAGGTGTTCATTCCTCTGACCTTTACAGTGTAGGTCACCAGCAGGACCTGGAATGAACCTGTCCAACGCTCGATTCTCCAATGGCTCCTTCTGGTATCTCGGATCAGCACCCAATGTCCAACTGGAACTGGTGCAGGGGGTTGTCAGCCACTGGTGGTAACGCAGCCTTCACTGTCTGATGGGAGAGTGAGAGAGAACGTGACAATACCATAGAATGTTCAAAGCAAGCAGTGGTTAGTGTGAAGAAGTTAGTACTGGTTCCTCCTCCATTGTTTGCAGGCCTCCCAAAAAGGATCTTAAGCTCTGGATCTACTTCTCATCCACATAAACAGAGGGACATCTTTAGGCTAAGACAAACCTTTTTCTTTACAGCATTTAGCCATTTAAACCCAGAAGTTTACTAATTTCCTGCAAAACTTTTTTTTAAAATGTGTCCCGTTATCACTGGAAATCAGCTCTGGGACCCCCCAACTGGGAATAATCTCTGTCAACAAAGATTTCGCAACAGCACTACTGTCTGCGTGTTTTGTTGGAGAATGTCAACATACTTAGAAAACATGTCCACGACCACCAATCAATATTTATTCCCTCCAGCATGTGTCAACTATATGAAATCCAGCATCAAATGCTGAAATGGAAACTGTGGAGGCAAATGTGCTGCTTGTGATTGTATAGGAAACGTATAGGAGTTGTGAGAACCACAGATCAAACATCTTTTACAATTATTTTCAGCTGCTAGTTAAAACCAATTTCTTGTATCAATATTTCTTGACCACATCCAGTATTCCCCCTTTGGACGCATGATCCAATCTGTGCGTCCATTTAGCATACTACATAAAAATGTTAAGGTAGGCCTGGTCTAAAATAAAAAAAAGCACAGCCAGTGCTGTCAAATATACAACCAGGCTTTTACATTTCTTCTTTATCTGTGGGGTACCAAAGCCTTTTATTTAGGGAACTATATTATTCTGTGGATGAGTAAGAAAAAGAGAAGTCTCCGTTGTAAGGAGACTTCTCTTCGCAGAGCTGCACCAGAGCAGCAGCATGGTTCCCTCTTGAGACAGAGTCAGAGTGTCCTGTGTGTGCAGCACACTTAACAACAGCAACGTTTTTAAGTAGCAAAATAGCCTTCAAAAAATCAGAAACCTGTTTAGCATTCAATGTAGATTTACCATCTAATTTCAAAAACAAATGGTGAATCAGTTTATTTATATAGCGCCAATTTACAACAGGTTTCGTCTCAAGGCATTTCACAGAAAATTTATTAAAATCAAAGATACATCATAATAAATCAATTTAAAAAAGTTTCCAATTTAAGGAACCCCAGCAGATTGCATCGAGTCATTGACTTCCAGCATTCACTCCTCTGGAATCAGCAGACCAAAACAATGGCTTGTTTTGTCGTTGACTTTACAGCAATCCCTCATACTGAGCATGCATGTTGGAAGAAACCTCCAGCAGAACCAGGCTCAGTACAAGCAGCCATCTGCCATGACCGACTGGGGGTTTGAAAAGACAGAAAGCTAAATTAGAAGCACAGGATACTGAAATAATAGAGTTTATAGCAGCAGTTGTAGAGCGTCACTGGAAGCATCTCAGCC
Source organism: Orestias chungarensis (assembly GCA_032876305.1). Classification (NCBI taxonomy): domain Eukaryota; kingdom Metazoa; phylum Chordata; class Actinopteri; order Cyprinodontiformes; family Cyprinodontidae; genus Orestias; species Orestias chungarensis. The sequence goes on along the minus strand of JAVLVB010000236.1, from coordinate 7,761 downwards.
CATGTTCTCATCCAAGAAGCTGTCTCAGCTAACAGAACGCCAGGCCAGGGTTAGGGTTACTATGGAGAGAAGAACATTAAGAGAAAACAAAAGGTTAACAAGGTTGAAATAACGGCAACTAAGCAGATTGGACAAAGGAAGAAAGTAGCAGAGAGAGAAGTGGTCAGATTGTCCTCCAGCAGTCTAAGCCTATAGCAGCATAACTATAGAAAAAACTGAAAAGGGGTGTCTTGTAAGTCAAGGCTACAAACAACATGTAAGACAGCTGCGCAGTCATGTATTTCACCATCCTCCTCTATTGAAGGCAGAACTGTGGCTGGATTTAAAGTAGTGAATTGTTTGACAGCAATTTTAGGCATGTCCAATAAAACTAAATAAAACCTGAGCCACCTTGCGCTGATAAATCAGAATTTTTTGTTCCAGGAGCATGACAGAAACAAATGGTGAAACTAAAACTGTCACAGCTGTAGTAAACAATGTCACGTGACGCTAACAATGCTTTCTCAGATGCAGCAAAAAAAAACAAACAGGGAAAACAGCTGCAACTGCATCTAAGTTACTGGAATAATAAACCACACGTCGCAATCTGTCAATGTAAAAGTGCAACAAAACAGATGACATGAAACCAGAGTTTTCATCCACCATTTGAATAAATGGTTCGTCAAAGTTTGGTGAAGCCAGCCGAGCCACAGAGGACAAGGCATCTTTTAGATCAGAGAAAGCTACTTTTTTCTCATAAATCAATGAAGTTTTGTCAACAGCTGCCAGTCCCTGTCCGTGTATTAAAGCAGCCATCAGAGATTCTAGCTCAGCGTAGTTTGGATTGTGAGCTCTGCAGTAACCGGTCTATTCCAAAACATTATACAATTTGTTTGTTATTAATTGGTTTTGGAATTTTTAAGACCGCTTCGACCCACTAAAAATACAACTTTCTGCAGTTATGTAGCAGAAAGTAACCCAAAATGAGATTTCCTCCTGTGCAAACTGTATTTTAGAGTTTAAGACTTTATGACCTCTTCATAAAGATGTTTAAACAGTTTTAAGGTGTCTGTCCAGCATTGATTAGCTGACTCAACACAAGGCAACCGATCATCGACATATTGCACAAGATCACTTCCAGGAGTCAGAGTTAAATCATTCAAAGATTTAGCATGGTGTAATAAAAGATTGGCCTTTTATTTTAGGCTTGACAAAGCCGAGTAAAACAATGAGGTTTTACCATTAAACTCAAAAGCAAACAATTACAGCCAGTCCTCGTGGACAGGTACAACGAAAAATGCATTATCCAACTGTATAACTGAGAAAAACGTAGATTCAGGTAAAATCTGCGACCAGATCTCTATTGATCAGGGACTTCAGGGGGCCTGATCTTATTCACAGGGAAGCAGCGTCTTCCTTGGACACGGTACAATAACCCCAGCTTTGAGAAGGGAGTCAAAATTGGGCCAGTTAAGTTAGATAATGGATGTATGGAAAATAAATAGAGTAATCAGATCTAACATCTTCATCATTTGAAGCCTCTGACTTGGAAACCCTGCCTCAATTAAAAAAATATATACTTATATAACTTATTGCTGTGATATATAGATTTCTACCCTGTATGCCAATAAATTACATCTCTAATCAAGTTTGCTCTATTCTACTATAATTAGTGCCATAATGTTGAAAAGTAACCCTTTTAGCTGTTTTGAATATGTATGAATCCTATTTTCAGTAGCTGCTTGTATAGCATCAGAATAATTAATGTAGAATGCCCAATATTTCATTTATTAAAGAATTAAACCTTAGCCCATTTGTGTTGGAATAAATTTTATTATAGGTGAATCTGAAAAGGAGTTTTGAACGTGTGTCTTCCAAGTTCTGTTTGTCTTCTTTTATGCAGAAAAAAATCATATTTAATTGATGCAAACACCTACAAACATAACGTTTTTGAAAACTACCTCAGAGGGTACCATTTACAACATTAACATAATGAAGTCTATTTCTTTTTAAATATTTAATCTTTACTATATAGATAGTTTTACAGAAAAATAGATATGCTTTACAGAATACTGAATATATCATTTTGTGTGACAAATGCAATCAAAAGAAAAAGAAAAAATACAGAAATACAGGACATTCATCAGATAATTAGTATTCCTTATAATACTCAAAGAGAGAAATCTTAAGGATTGACAATCATAAAGCTAAATAATCCTTAATGAATTACCTTCATATTACCGTTAAAGAGTATAAATTATATTACTTTACCATTATAATAATTTTTTTTTTTTATAAATAAAAAATAAACTAACAATGTGATAATTTACCTGAATGAACATTTTTTAATCTAAATCTAAATATTTTAAATTAATGAGTAAATGTTGATTTCATTTTAGGACAAAATCCCTTTTCCCACCGGAAATGGTTAACATTTTTAATAGATGTTCCATTGGAAAACCAACAGAGTTGTTATTGTTGGCTTGAAAAAAGCCATGACAATAGGACCATGTTGAATGCAGTGATGAGGCTGATTTTGTGGCTTACTCCGCTTGATGTCTCTGTAAAGGGGTGACACACATCTTATTTATGTTTCAGATTATTTATCAATAACATGCAAATATATTTTATGTCAATGTAAATTTGCTTACGTGCGCCATCCACTACAATTGAGTTGGTTTCTATGTTGAAAGCTGTGATGTTTGAAGCTGCTTTCACCAAAACCTCTGCAATTTGGGTATTAGTAGGAACAAATGCTAAGGAAAACGTGAGGTCAATGTTGTTGATAATTGATCCGTTTCTGCAAAAATAACACCATATTAGTTAATCTGTGCAAATTTACATTTAACAATCTTTACAATCTGTCTGCAAATCATACCTGAATGAAATCACAGTGAAACTGCGTAAAGAAGAAAATGCTTGCTTGAAGAGTGGTTCAAGCTGGAGAAAGAAAAAGAAAATATTTTAGTCCAGCATGTAAAGGGGCTTAAATTTGTATGTTGGAGATTCTGCACCCAGTAAAGGACAACCCAAAAAAATCCTAGTATTTGTTTTGTTTCACTTTAATTTAAAAAGAAGACTGTTCTCACGGGGTCAACTTCTCTCAATTTAATAGGTTAGGTTAACCTAAGCTATCTCTGTAGTTTTTTCTACTCCAGGCTTATGCTGCTTAAGGACAAACCTATCCGCGTTTCTTCACTGTGCTACTTTCTTCTTCTAATACTCTACACTTTGTAAAAAAGAACAGCGACAATGCAAAAACATTTATGCTTAAAGGATTTTACTGTTTTGTTTCCTATACTATTAGATCACACTCTTTCACATTATTTGGATATATCTACAAAATAGCCTATACTAAGGCTTCTCCAGAACTTGTTGGAATGCTAATACTTTAACAAGATAATTTGAATCAGATAATTTAAATGGTGGATCTAAACCATGCAAGGCAAGGTTTGTATATATTCAGTTTTTATTTTTTTAATAGAAAAGGAATTATATTATTATACTTTGTACAGATTTGTCATCCAAAAACTGTAAAATTACAAGTGTGGTTTGTAAAACGCTGTAGCAAAAACGTTAATAGTAGCTCAAAGTAAACTTACATTTGTCTTTAAAAGAGCTGCTCTATTTATAAATGCTGTAGATGATGGATTCAGCAAATCAGTTGTGAAGATCTCTCCAACTGATCTAAAAGTCAGTCGTTTTGTTATGGTTAACTCCACAGTTGTAGTTGTTGTGGTTTCTATTGTTGGTTTAACCAGAGTTGTTGTAGTTGGTGTGGTTTTGATTGTTGGTTTAACCAGAGTAGTTTTAGTTGGTGTGGTTTTGATTGTTGGTTTAACCAAAGTTGTTGTAGTTGTTGTGGTTTTGGTTGTTGGTTTAACTGCAGTTGTAGTTACTGTACTGTTGCTTGTGGAATTGTTTGTTGCTGCAGGTGTTGTAGAATTTAAAGGAGGGTCTGTAGTTGGCAATGGTGTCCCTGCCAGAAGAAAAAAAGAGAAAGAGAATACAAGGACATTAATGCTTGAATAAAAGTTTATATTTCCTGATTTGTCTGTATAGTGCTACACCACATCTGCTTACTTTTTATTATGACAGAGCCAGGTAAAAATTTAACAGTGTAGGTAGCATTTATTATAGCGTCAGCTAAGGTTGCTTGTACAACTTCATTCCTTGGGAGGTTTTCAAGCGGTGTTGTTGTATTAAACAGTACTCCAACCTCTGCTTGTGTGGCATTCATTCTTATTAAGGTAGTAGAAACACTGCAATATGACCAGAATAAAAAAAACAAATTGAATAAAACAGAAAAGGCAATATCCAATATTTGGTTGTTTTTGATCATTTATGAATCTTACCTAAATGTAATGACATAACTCCTGATAAAGAGGTCTCCAAATCTTTCTCTGTAGATTTTGTCGAACTGCAGCACAAAAGATTGAGTACAATCATAAGAAAAACATGTAGGTTTGAATATTTAAATATAGATGCAGACAAAGTTACTTAAAGTCACTTACTATTTCGGTTACTTTTTGTGCAAGGTCTATAAATCTTCTACTGCTTTTATTACTTAATTGGTCGTCAAATGCTTCAAAGATAATTACTCCAAGTACAAACATTCGTTCAGGAAGTCCAGTTGTGGTTTGTATAGTAGTTGCCTCGGAAGTGGAGTTTGTCTGATTGTCTGTGGTTTGGTTAGTAGTAGGTAATACTGTGGTTGGCAGAGCTGATGTTGTTGGAGCAGTTGTGGATAGAGATGAATTTGTGGTGTTTGTTGGAATTGATCTTGTTGAAAAATTTGAGGTTGTGACAGGAATGATACTGTTTTTTTCCAGAGTAGTTTGATTTGTCACTATATTTATTGTTGTTGCTGATGTTGAAACTACTGTGGATGAAGTATCAATGGTTGTGACTGGGGCAGCTGTGTTTGTGATTTGAGAAGCTGTGGTTGTGGATTGCATAACTATGGTTGTTGCTGAAGCAGATGTTCTTTCAGCAGCTTTGGTTAATGCTGGAGTTGTGGGAGGGATGGTCATTGTTGTGGTTGGAGCAGCTGTAGTTGTTTGAGGGGCTGTCGTTGTGGTTGGAGCAGATGTAGTTGTGGCTGGAGCAGCTGTACTTGTGGTAGGAGAAGCAATTGTTGACTTTGGAGCGGCTGTAGTTTTGGAGGGAGCAGCAATTGTCGTGGTTGAAGCAATTGTAGTTGTGGTTGGAACAACTGTAGTTGTCGTTCGAGAATCTGTGGATGTGCTAGAAGCAACTCTTATGGTAGGAGAAGCTGTTATCAAGGGTGTGGCAGCTGTAGTTGTAGTAGGAAAAGAGATTGTTGTTTTTGCAGCAGCTAAAGTTGATGGAGTGGCTGTGGTTGTGGTTAGAGCTGATGTAGATGTGGTTGGAGCAGCTGTTGTTGTGGTAGGAGAAGTTGTGATAGTGGTAGGAGCAGATGTGGTTATGGTCGGAGGATTTGTGGTTATTGTTGGAGTTGCTATAGTTGTGGTTTGAGCTGCTGTGGTTGTGGTAGGAGCAGTTGTGGTAGTTGTCGGAGCAGCTGTGGTTGTGGTATGAGCATATGTGGTTGATGTTGGAGTAGCTGTTGTTGTGGTAGGAGCAGTTGTGGTAGTAGTTGGAGCAGCTGAGGTTGTGGTAGGAGAATTTTTGGTTGTTGTTGGAGCTGATGTAGTTGTGGTAGGAGCAGTTGTGGTAGTGGTAGGAGCAGATGTCGCAGTGGTCAGAGCAGTTGTGATAGGAGCAGATGTGGTTGTTGTTGGAGCTGCTGTGGTTTGAGCTGCTGTTATTGTTGTTGTAGGATCAGTTGTGGTAGTTGTTGGAGCAGTTGTGGTTGTGGAAGGATGATTTGTGGTAATGGTAGGAGTTGGTGCAGTTGTGGTTTGAGCTGCTGTGGTTGTTGTAGGAGCAGATATTGTAGTGGTCGGAGCAGCTGTGGTTGTGGTAGGAGCAGATGTGGTTGTTGTTGTAGTAGCCGTTGATGTGGTAGGAGCAGTTGTGGTATTAGTTGTAGCAGCTGTGGTTGTGGTAGGAGGATTTGTGGTTGTTGCTGGACCTGCTGTAGTTGTGGTATGAGCACTAGTGGTAGTGCTAGAAGCAGATGTGGTAGTGGTCGGAGCAAATGTGGTTGTTATTGGAACTGCTGTTGTTGTTGTAGGAGCAGTTGTGGTCTTAGTTGGAGCAGCTGTTGTTGTGGTAGGAGAAGTTGTGGTAGTGGTCAGAGCAGCTGTGGTTGTAGTTGGAGTTGCTGTAGTTTTGGTTTGGTCTGCTGTGGTTGTGGTAGGAGCAGTTGTGGTAGTGGTTGGAGCAGCTGTGGTTGTGGTCGGAGCAGATGTGGTTGTTGTTGGAGCTGCTGTTTTTGTAGGACCAGTTGTGGTCGTGGTTGGAACAGCTGTGGTTGTGGTAGGAACAGTTGTAGTTATAGTTGGAGCAGCTGTTGTTGTGGTAGAAGAAGTTGTGCTAGTGGTAGAATCAGATATGCTTGTGGTCGGAGGATTTGTGGTTGTTGTTGGAGTTGCTGTAGTTGTGTTTTGAGCTGCTGTAGTTGTGGTAGGTGCAGTTGTGGTAGTGGTCAGAGCAGCTGTGGTTGTGGTAGGAGCAGATGTGGTTGTTGTTGGACTAGCTGTTGTTGTGGTAGGAGCATTTTTGGTAGTAGTGGGAGCAGCTGTGGTTGTTGTAGGAGCAGTTATGGTAGTGGGTGGAGCAGCTGTGGTTGTTGTAGGAGCAGATGTGGTTGTTGTTGTAGTAGCTGTTGTTGTGGTAGGAGCAGTTGTGGAAGTAGTTGTAGCAGCTGTGGTTGTGGTAGGAGGATTTGTGGTTGTTGCTGGACCTGCTGTAGTTGTGGTAGGAGCACTTGTGGTAGTGCTAGGAGCAGATGCGGTAGTGGTTGGAGCAGATGTGGTTGTTATTGGAACTGCTGTTGTTGTTGTAGGAGCAGTTGTGGTATTAGTTGGAGCAGCTGTTGTTGTGGTAGGAGAAGTTTGTGTGGTGGTAGAATCAGATGTGGTTGTGGTGGGAGGATTTGTGGTTGCTGTTGGAGTTGCTGTGGTTGTGGTAGGTGCAGTCGTGGTAGTGGTCAGAGCAGCAGTGGTTGTGGTAGGAGCAGATGTGGTTGTTTTTGGAGTAGCTATTGTTTGAGCTGCTGTTGTTGTGGGAGCAGTTGTGGTGGTGGTTGGAGCAGTTGTGGTTGTGGTAGGAGTATATGTGGTAAAAGTAGGAGTTGCTGTAGTTGTGGTAGTGGTCGGAGCAGCTGTGGTTGTGGTAGGAGCAGATGTGGTGGTTGTTGGAGTAGCTGTTGTTGTGGTATGAGCAGTTGTGGTAGCAGTTGGAACAGCTGTGGTTGTGGTAGGAGCAGTTGCTGTAGGAGCAGATGTGGTTGTTGTTGGAGCTGCTGTTGTTGTGGTAGGAGCAGTTGTGGTAGTGGTCAGAGCAGCTGTGGTTGTAGTTGGAGTTGCTGTAGTTTTGGTTTGGTCTGCTGTGGTTGTGGTAGGAGGATTTGTGGTAATAGTAGGAGTTGGTGTAGTTGTGGTTTGAGCTGCTGTGGTTGTGGTAGGAGCAGTTGTGGTAGTAGTTTGAGCAGCTGTGATAGGAGCAGATTTAGTTGTTGTTGGAGCTGCTGTTGTTTGAGCTGCTGTTGTTGTAGGACCAGTTGTGGTCGTGGTTGGAACAGCTGTGGTTGTGGTAGGAACAGTTGTAGTTGTAGTTGGAGCAGCTGTTGTTGTGGTAGAAGAAGTTGTGCTAGTGGTAGGAGTTGCTGTATTTGTGGTTTGGGCTGCTGTC
>JAVLVB010000233.1:1298522-1310315 GCA_032876305.1 Orestias chungarensis | reverse complement strand
TTTTGTTGTTTTTAAACCATTACAAGTCCGTGACGCATACATGTGTTTATTTTACACGGAACCTGTTCAATATAAAGTCAAAAACAAGTTTGCAACTTGCTTTTGTGCTGGCACAGCCAAACTCTTAAGCTCTGCCCGTGTATTTAAATGATTTACATTCCAAGCAGGCTGAAAGGAACCCTATTGTAATCGTTGCAAAGAAAACGACCAATTGTACTTTAGTTTTCTCCCACCAAAAAAATGCTGTTGGAGTACGTCATTAAAAGCCCCAAACTGATCAAAAATTAATATCAAGCAGTACGCACGTACGTTCTGTTTAGATTTATGGTGGTGCAATGTCATTTGAAGCTTTCACATTGGCTGGTAGTAGATTTGGCTGAACGTGAAGGACATGAGCAGGCATCCACCTTCAGATAGCAATGATGCAGCTTGTAACAGTTGTCCTCCTTCCTACATATTACCAAACCTCAGCGTCACCTTTGACGAATCAGTGCCAGCTTTTCTAAAATGATGAGAGAAAAAATTTAAATATTGTGTTCAATCTTATGTTTTTGAATAAAAGTCAGACGTCGCTGAAACCATGACCTTGGTTTATACCCCTCACTGTTGGGCTTTGTTGTTTCATCTGCTGACGTCAGGATGAGAGCTGCTCCTCGGTGGGGATTGGGCGGGAACAAAGGCGTGCGTCCTCCTCTTCCTGCAACATGAGCACTGCTAACACTGAAACACACTCTGTTAAACCTTTGGTTCTCGTTTAGCCTGTAATCCTGAAATAAGCTGTAAGAACAACTGCAGCGTTTCCACTTTGTTAAAATGTAAGTAAATGACTACGGAACTGTCCGTGCTCACTATCTAAAATCAACTTCAAGTTAAGGTTTATTTGTCACATACATGGTCATATACCGGACAACTTGCAGTGAAATGCTTTGTTGCGACTGCTCCGTCAAATACCATTAAGTTTAATAATAAAAGATGGCCTATGTGCATATATGCTCCCATCTACAGCCTATTGATAGCCATTTTGTGAGGTGAATGATTCTGTTCAGCTATAGTTATATTTATCTATGAGTCCTCAGCAAACTAACAGATGTTTGCTGTTTCAGGTGATGATGCAGACCTCTGCAGCGAGCTGCTCCAGGAGTCGCTGGACGCCTTGCGCGCTCTTCCCGAGGCCACCCTGTTCGATGAGGGAAACGTGTCTTCCGTGTGGCTGGAAGTTGTTGAGAGGGCCACAAAGTTCCTAAGGTCTGCTTCCTTTATTGTCTTCTTGGCTGTTGTTCGGAGTCACTGGCTGCTTCGATATTGTACAATGTTTTTCAAATACAAGGTAAATTGGCCCGGTTGTGCTACATTACGGTATTGGAATATAAATGCTCTTTTAGCTATTGATTTAAACGACAGAAATGCAGCCGCAAATAAATGATTAACAGATAAATTTAATATTTAATTTTCTTTTGTTTCGGCTATGAGAAACCTTAAAAAAATTCCTAAGTCTCAGTTTCCTCCGAATTAAAACCAACTAAAAACACAAATGTAAACTTTCATGAGTGTCACAGTTACCCGTTTAATCTTAAAACATATTAGGGCCTTCTAGGTTATGATTTACATTTTTAATCTCGACTTTCTATTTGTTTTGTCTGTTGTTAGTTGTTATATTACGAGCCATAAATCCTGTTACCAACACAAGCTGATTTTATTTTGGACTCAGTGACATCCATGGAAGCGCCAGCACCAAAGGGAACATTCCACTTCATGACGAGCACCTGGCCCTGGCCATCCTTCTGGAGCTGGCTGTGCAGAGAGGGACTCTCAGGTAGCGCCGTATAAGCCGACCCAGCATCCACCTCGCTGATTTATTCCACCTTTCATCTGCTAAGATGAATCGTTTCCTCGTGTCCGGCTTTGCTTTGTTGTTAACGCTCCTCCAGCCAGCTGCTGTCCGCGGTTCTGCTCCTGTTACGTCTGTGGGAAAACGGCACCAGAGAGATGGACAACGAACGCTCCACCCAGGGCACCAGCGCCCCCCTCCTGCCTCTTCTGCAGCGCTTTCACAACATACACAGCAGCAAGGAGGAGCCAGTTCCTGAGGAGGATGCTGAGGTAACAAAAAAGAAAAGACAAACCTCCGATGTCTCCAACTTCGAAAAAAATGTTAAAGAACATGTAAATCCTTTATTAGAAAGGAAAAAAAAGTCCTAATTTTATTTGACTGTTTTATTAATGGAAGATAACATAAGCCAAAGGATCTAATGAACATAATTGGCTTTAATAAGCCTTAATATGTTGAATTAGGTATGAAAACTGGAACTAGTAGGTCGTCGTAACTATTGGTATCAACGAGGTGTTTAAAAATAAAATCCAAAGAAGCAGATATATAAGAGGAGAGAACAAAGCTTTGAGGAAATAACTGGGAAGCTAACTGTATTATAGGGAATTGTCTCTGCTTTACCTGTTTTGACCTTTCAGCCAAGCTTTTTTTTTTACAGTTGCATTTTTCATACAATTGGTTGCTGTAGCTAACTGTGTAATGTAGAATTACAAAAAAGAAGAAGAAGAAGAAGAAGAGAGGCCTACGCTAACACATCCACTTAATGTCATTTACAGATCTTGACAGCGCCTCTCACTCCCAACGAGAGTTTCCTGCGTTACTTGACGTTACCCCAGGACAACGACCTGGCGATTGACCTTCAGCAGACGGCTGTAGTCATCATGGCTCACCTGGACCGCTTGGCGTCTCCTTACAGTCCGCCACACTGCAACTCTCCGTCGTCACATAAGGTGATTGTCTCTTTTAATTACGTCCGAGCAGCTAAGCGCTGCGAAGGCCTATTGTATCTGTTAGGATTATTATTCTTCCTTTATTATTATTCTTCTCCCGCATCCCGTTTTATTAATTTGAAGGCCTAAACATATACGAAGTCTCGCAAAACTTAACCCAAAATTGTCCCCCACCTCAAATTTCAGTATTTTAATGGAATCAAAAATGGACGTGGCCAAACCACTCTACAGCGCCCCCCTAACGTGAGATAGACCAACCTGTAGATCCTACAGAGCTGAAACTCGGTATATAGGTAGATCCCCCTAAAACAACAAAAACACTCTCTTGGAGGTGTGCCCTAAATCCAACAGGAAGTCCCCCATTTTGGTTTAATTTGGCCGTTTTTTAGTTTTCATACATGTGGAACTTTAAAGAACTCCTCCTAGAGATTTGAGCTATCAGCTTCAAACTTGGTCACTATGCCCATAAGGCATTGGGGATTAAAATCTATCAAAATCGTGAGTTTTTGAGAATGTTAAAGGTTTGGGGCCAGGTCTCAAAGTTGGCGTATTCGCCATGAATTTCCAGCAGCTATAACTTACACAAAAAAAGGTAAATTTGCACCATTGTATGATTCATCCATGGTGGATGCTTGACGATCCTATGTGGTCATATGATGATATCATATATGCTCCACCCCCTCATAACAGGAAGTTACTTTTTTTTCTTGGAAAGCTACATCTCTGGTCCACTTCACCTAATCAACATGCTCTTGAGTGAAAATACACATAACATATTGGTCTAACTTGCTTTAAAGCACCAACGGTTTTCGTGGACGGCGTGGCCCAGTCAGACTTCACGTCGTTACCGTACGTTTGCCTCTGAATTCCATAGTTTGGAGCCCAGATGCACCAAACTCACTCGGATCAATCCTAATCCAGGTGTGCGGTCCAAGATTTGATGGACGTGACACAATGCTTCCACAGCACCCCTTAGAAATCTTTAAAAAACCCGCCCCAAGCCATGCTTTGACAAACAACCATGAACAATTGTGTTTTTCTTGGAGCGCTGTTCCAAATCCCACAGGAAGTCATCCATTTTGGACCTAAGCTGGCATTTTCTCTCTTTTACACACGTATCTGAACGAAGTTCTCTAACAGCCTTGAACGTGGAAACTTCACAGTCTCTCTGCACAGTCTTGAGGCATTGAAGAGCAAAAGTGATGAAAAGCTTTTAGCTACATCCCAGTGTGTGGGCGTGGCTAAGCTTCCAAATCTGACATTCGCCATAAAGCATCGAGGTGGAATAACTTCCACGAGCAAGGTCACGACTAAATGAAACTTTCTGTCTTTCATAACGGAGCAGCTCTAATCACATTGACTATGCTGGCGTCACTAAGCCCCGCCCCATTTGAACAGGAAGTAAGCTGTGTTTTGATGTTAGTTTACTGCATATTACTCTAAAACTCATGCCGGTTTAAACCTGTGATTTATGAGGTTCAACAACATGATACTGAACCTTTCTCTCACCGCTGGCTGGAGCATGTGGGCGTGGCAGAACGGCGATTTCAAATCCCTCGCCGTTCGCATACGTTTCAGTCTAAATCAAAAATGCATCATCCGATTTGCCCCAAACTACATATGAATGACCTTTGTTAACCTTTAAAAGCCCAATGGGATTATATTGGAGTGTAACTCGAGTGCGCCCCCTAGATAATTTAAACAGCTATGCACCGATACGCACCACATTTTTTGTGTATCATTCTGGAGGAGTGCTTGAGACATTGGTGTGGTACATTGTCGACATCACTAAAATCCCGTCCACCCAACCTCTCCTAATGGATGAGTGTGAGACAATCACGAGATCATTGAATACGTCGTGTGTGCGGTGGTCCTCGTGCTCCGGGGTCGCCAGAGCGGCACTAAGCTGCGAGGGCCGCCCATCGCTGCTTGCAATTGCAATTCTTGTTGGTTCCAAAGTCATGCATCATGTGGATAGAGATGGGCTGATTTGGGTTATTTGGATACATGTCTACTTGCTACATGTATCCTGAGAGACTTTAAGTGCTAATACTGTTAAAAAATCTTGATGTCATTCATTCATTTATTTGAATGCATCAACATTATTATGACTCAAGTCTTGAACGCGGCCATCCCTCCTATATATTTGCGTGTGTTCTCTTGAAATTTATTGAAGCAAATCCCGACAATAACAAATTCTCACCGCTGTTTATTCCAGGGGACTTTGCAGGAGGTGATCGCCTGGGGCCTTTTGGGCTGGAAACTTCATGCCAACGTCAGCGGACCCATCCAGTGCAAAGCCCTGTCGAGCCTCGGGGTCATGCAGATCGTCTGCTCGGAGAAGGGGTTCCTCATTTTGTCCAACAGCGGCACCGTTTACACCCAGAACTACAAGAACACAACTCTGGTAAGCTCTGTTGCTTAGAGGTTTTCTGTTGGCTTTTTACTACGGTTTGTTGTCGACAACGAAGCAAATTCGCTGTCGGAACTCGACACGCCCTCATATACGTGCTCGTAACATTCGGGCTCGGAGAAAAACATTACAGTGTGGAATCGTGGTGATATAACAAAAAAACAAAAATATATATATATATATATATATATATATATAAAGAATAACCATGGATTAAACAATAGGATTCTATATTTCCCCCCTCTCTTCCAGGCTCCAATGCTAGTCCACTGCCTGAGCTCCAGGAAGATTGTGAAACTAGCTGCTCATCCTGACGGCCAGCACTATTTGGCCCTGTCATCCAACGGGGAGGTGTTCTCATGGGGCTGTGGTGACGGTGGCCGCCTGGGACACGGAGACACGACGTAAGTGACGCCACACTTCAAATGGAGGGTTCTTTAAACCTGGTGTTATTCGATGTGTTATGAAATGGTTCTGTCTTGATAGAATATCAAAGAAACTAGTGTTTCATTGATCTGTAGCAAATAATAAGGAAGCCACGACCGGATACAACTCCGGGACGGAGTTGAAGTGTGTGCTGATCTGGGATGAATTGACCTTTCGGCATTTATAATTTTTCTTGATTTCAGTTACCTGGAAGAGCCCACAGCGATTGCCGCCTTCAATGGAAAACAGTCTGGAAAGCATGTGGTGCATGTCGCATGCGGGAGCACGTACAGTGCTGCCATCACAGCTGATGGCGAGCTCTACACCTGGGGTAGAGGGAACTACGGCCGACTGGGTCACGGTAAATCTACGGGGCAACACAAAAGCATTTACCTCCTCTGATCCTTTTACATATTTTGTTTTAAAGAAAAACAGTTTGTTAGGGGGCTTTATGTGACAGAGGTAAAAACATACATTGTGAAGTGAAAAGACAATTGATGTCAGTCGATCTATTCTGATCAATCGGTGGTCGCAATTTGTCCCCAGTGGCACTTATGCTTGGATGAAGAGGTCTTGTTATGGTGTCTTGTTAATTTCCAAATTTACCCCCTATTTATTAAAATACCCCAAAATACATTTCAGTGCAACTGGCCAGCCTGAAGTAGCCTCATTAGTAAAGTTTGCTAAAAGGCATAAGTGAATGAACACCTAAATGAGGACCAATGAAGACAACACACTGGCGAACAAGAAGGTCTGAAGCTTTAAGCAACCTGCAAAGATACAGTTGGGTAAAGGTGGTACATTCAGATGAAACCAAAAATGAATGTTAAGGCAACACTAAGTAACTTTTCAACCTTCATAAAATATTGTCTTTTGTGATTATACGTTGACTTACAGCTCGTTGAACTTCACCCCTGTTACTTTGAGGAGGGTGGTAGGAACCCTGCCACATAAAACGACTACAGATGTGCTGACGGCTTTACGACATACGTCACCTCCGCGTTTCTTATCACCAACATCATCATATGACATTGTTTTACCACACGACCGCTTTTGTCCACACTGGGCAACCAAAATCGACCAAAACCTCTTTAGCGTTGCTTTAACCCTCTGGGTCCAGGGTATAATTGGCCGCTTTTGACTGCTTTTGATTTTCTCTTTATATTTCACTTTTTTCAGCACTACCTTCCCTTTGAGGATTTAAATTATCTTTCCATTTTGACATACCATATTAACACAGTGGACCTAACAAAAATCCAACAAAAAACATAAATATATAAAAATATTTTTTACTGTGAAAACCACAAATATGTTTACCGAACCATTTTCACAACATAGAATACAAATATAAATTGTTTTGTGAAAGATTGTATGTTGGCTTTTAAATTTACTAAGTAATTTATGACTTTTTTTGCATGAATGCAGGCTTTACATCAAGCGTTTTTTGTATGGCTATTTACAAAACAATGTAATGTCTCACAAATATGTTTAACAAACCAATTTTAAAACTTAGGATGGAAATAGGTTCTTAAATTTATAATTTCTATGTACACTCTTATCACACAACAAAGAAATTTAACACTGTCTACATAAAATGCAGGCAATGCCTCAGAGTTTATGCTTTGCTCTGATGCCTGAGCCAGAGGAGATCGCAACCTGGTGGGTGTGCCCCGCCATCGCTGTCCCGTCCTCTGGACGTATCTCCGACTCGTCTGATTCTCCTCCTCCTCCTCCAATATAAAACCACGGCTCGTCTCCTTAGTTGTCAAAGTTATCACTTTCTGGATCCATCTTGCGCTCTGCCCCGTCTTCCTCAGCTGCCTCCAGCTGGAAGAAGAGCTCCATTACCTGCTCCAAAATTGTCAATCGCCCCTTTATCTTATCTTACAAAACCAACCAAGCTCTAACCCAAGACCTTAAACTAGACCACTACACACTAACTAAACACTCAAAATATACTAAATATCACAGATAGCTGAAATCTCAAAACGTAAGCAACTATCGCTCCTAAATATTCACCCATGGCTAAAATAAAAGTCTTGGGATAGTTTTACAAAGCCTTACGATTTTTCTCTGTTCATATTCTGAAATCTGTTCTCTCCCGTTTGTTTTTAGGCTCCAGTGAAGACCAGACGACACCCATGCTAGTGACCGCTCTGAAAGGACATAAGGTCGTGGATGTGGCGTGTGGAAGTGGGGACGCCCAAACACTCGCTGTGACTGAAAACGGTCGGGATTAAACAGACTCGTCTCGTGCAGCGCTGCTCGCAGACGCGTCCCTTCTCTAACGTTTTGCGTCTTAACTCCACCACAGGTCAGGTGTGGTCCTGGGGCGACGGAGATTACGGTAAACTGGGCCGAGGAGGCAGCGACGGCTGCAAGACGCCCAAGCTGGTGGAGAGGCTGCAGGATCTGGACATAGTGAAGGTGTGCTGCGGCAGTCAGTTCTCTGTGGCGCTTGCTAAAGATGGCCAGGTGTACACGTGGGGGAAGGGAGACAACCAGCGCCTCGGCCACGGCACAGATGAACACGTGCGCTATCCAAAGCTGCTCGACAGTCTCCAGGGTGAGCGGTTGACTGGAACAACAGGGACTCTGGGAGCTTTTAAGAGAAACGGTTGTTTAATGTTTGGTCGTGTTTCCCATCAGGGAAGAAAGTGGTGGATATTGCCGTCGGGTCTACACACTGTCTGGCCCTAACAGACGATGGAGAAGTGCACAGCTGGGGCAGCAATGATAAGCTTCAACACTTCGATACACTCTTCTCCAACAAGAAGCAGCCAAAAGCCCTCCCTGGGCTCAACTCAAAACACATTGTGGGAATTTCCTGTGGCCCAGGACAAGTAACATAAACACAAATGGAGGACATTTAAAATAGCTTAAAAGAAAATAACAAACCAGTAAATTAATAAATGTGTGTTTGTTTTACAGAGCTTTGCCTGGTCCTCCTGCTCTGAGTGGTCTGTTGGGCAGCGTGTACCGTTTGTGGTGGATGTTTGCTCCATGACCTTCGAGCAGTTGGACCTCCTCCTGAGACAGGTGAGCGAGGGAATGGACGGCAGCTCGGACTGGCCTCCGCCCCAGGAGAAGGAGTGTATGGTGGTGGCGACGTTGAACCTGCTCAGGCTCCAGGTGGGGCGCTAGTTCAAACCGTAGCGGTTTTGACCTTTGAGCCGATGCCTTAGCCTGAGTATTCGCTGCTGTTTCCTCAGCTCCACGCCGCCATCAGCAACCAGGTCGATCCCGAGGAGCTGGGGCTGGGGCTGGGCAGCGCGCTCCTCAACAACCTCAAACAAACAGTGGTGGTTCTAGCCAGCAATGCCGGCGTGCTGAGCACCGTGCAAGCTGCAGCCCAAGCCGTCCTGCAGAGTGGTTGGTCAGTCCTGCTGCCCACAGCAGAGGAAAGAGCCAGAGCGCTGTCTTCGCTGCTTCCTAATGCTGGTGAGTGCAAAACACGCACTAAGCACTAAGCTCATCTTTGTGTTTACATTTTATATTTTGGTCAGATTAAAAGAAAATGTGTCACTTTTTCACATTTTTTAAATTTAGTTTAATTTAAGTCAGTTCTGAATGAAAAAAGTTTGCGGGTGAAACTTTGATACGGAAAGAAGGAATGTTAGCGTTAGCGTCCCACCAATTGCTCTGTGATTATTGACCCCTAGAACAAGCTAGATATCAGCTTCCAACTGTTTGGTAGCTGTATGTGTAGAGAGTAATTATTTCTGCTGACGGCATAGAATATATTTACAGTAAAACGGAGCATGTTATACTGGGAAAGAACCCTTTACGTATATGAAAAAATAATGTGACTTTTTGTTTGACTGTGTTGAATTTGCGCCTTTGCGTTTGTTACACAGAGATACCCCGACGTGGCGATTTTGGGGACCGATCGTTCATTTTTATTTAAACATTTAACTATATTTCTCTTTATTACCGCAGTAAACATACTAGACAAGTGCAGCCATATTTCTAGTAAAACATGTTTAAAGTTGAGGTTGTTAAAATGAGAATTCACAAGCAAAATGATTGTGTTTTCAGTATTGACTAATTAATCGCTTCTCTAATTTACCCCTCACATAACACAACAATGCACATTTTCTCACTCGTGTTATTTAAAGTTGATCAAAATAACATAAGTAGTATTTTTATTCTTTTCAGCTTCTGGAAATGAGATGAGCGTGAGTCCTGGACGGCGCTTCATGATCGACCTGTTGGTGAGCAGCCTGATGGCCGACGGGGGGCTGGAATCTGCTCTGAGTGCAGCCATCACTGCTGAGATACAGGTCAGTGAGTATCAATGTGTGGAAGAGCCACGACTGTGCGACCTTAACAGTAGACGAGTGTTGATTTTAAGCAGATCGGATGATTAAAAACATTTGCCTCTGGTCCACATATCTGCAGGACATTGAGGCCAAGAAGGAGGCTCAGAAAGAGAAGGAGATCGACGAGCAGGAAGCCAACGCCTCCACCATGCTCCGCTGTCGTACGGTCCTAGACAAGGACTTTATCAACACAGGAATCTATGAGTCAACGGGAAAGCAAAGTTTGCCTTTGGTGCAACTCGTGCAGCAGCTTTTGAGGTTCCTGCTGTTTGTTTCTACCACCATCCAAATCCATTTTTTATTTAATTTTTATTTGTGTCCACTAACGCTAAACTCCCATGTTTGATTTCGACAGGAACATCGCCTCACAGACCATTGCGAGGTTAAAAGACGTCGCTCGGCGGATCTCCAACTATTTAGAAGCGGAGCACGTCAGCAAGGAGCGGTCTGCGTCTCTGGATCTGCTCCTGCGCTTCCAGAGGCTGCTGGTCAGCAAGCTGTACCTGGGCGTCACCGACACGGAGAACAGCAACGGATACAGTGAGTCTCTCATGTCGGGGTCAGTGCTTTACTTTCCCAGTTGGATTTGAGCTCTAAGCAGGGCAGCGTTTTTTTTTTCCGTTACAGACCCCGAGCTTCTGGGTGTTGGCTCTTTACTAAAAAAGTATATCGCCCTGTTGTGTACGCACATTGGAGACATCATTCCCGTTGCAACAAGCATTGCGTCTGCGGGTCGGCGGCATTTCGCTGAAGTTTCCCGGGTCATTGAAGGAGACCTCACTGGTAGATCCCTTCCCTCACTGTTTATATAAAGTGCAACTTGCATGAATGACGTTAACCATCCTGTGAGCAGTTTAACACAGTTTCTGTCATTCTGGTTATTAGGAGTGCTTCTACCAGAGCTGGTGGTGTCCATCATTCTTCTCCTTACCATCGATGCGGGTCTGATGCAGGAGACTGGTGCGATCCCTCTGCTGGCCGGACTTCTTGAACAGTTGGACCGTTTCAACCACCTGGCTCCAGGCCATGAACGGGACGACAATGAAGATTTGGCCTGGCCGGGCATTATGGGTATGATGCATTATCTTTGAATCTTTTAATAATCAGATTGAAATATATATATTTTTTTACTTTTGACAGTACTGGCCTGTTTTTTTTCTGCTTTTGCAGGATCCTTCTTTACCGGACAAAGTACTAAGAACAATGAAGAGGTTTCCCTGATCCGTAAGGCTGACCTGGAGAATCACAACAAAGACGGCGGATTCTGGACAGTAATCGATGGGAAGGTTTATGATATTAAAGACTTTCAGGCTCAGTCCCAGTCTCTCACAGGGAACAGTATCTTGGGTAAGATAAATTTACATTTTTAAATGGATTGCATGTTTTTGTACGATGCCTACTAGCAATGACTTTAGTTCGTAATTTCTTGTGTCAAAAAAAGCCATATTTTGTTCATTATATTGCTTTGTAAAAGCAATGATAGCATAATATGATGTTACTCTAGTTTTCTATATTTCTTTTGCTTTTATATTATTGCTAAATTCAACTGTCTTTTCAAATACAGCTCAGTTTGCTGGGGAAGACCCAGTGGTTGCTTTGGAAGCCGCCTTGCAGTTTGAGGACACCAGAGAATCCATGCAAGCTTTCTGTGTTGGCCAGTACATGGAGGTACTGACTAATTGAAGCGGGAAAATAAATATCTCCTGTTTTTAAAATATTTATTTATATAAATATATATATATATATATATATATATATATATATATATATATATATATATATATATATATATATATATATATATATATATATATATATATATATATATATATATATATATATATATATATATAA
>JAVLVB010000233.1:1261467-1298422 GCA_032876305.1 Orestias chungarensis | reverse complement strand
CAGTCTTTCTTCGCCGCTCATAGACACTGAGAGGAATTTGGGATTGCTGTTGGGTCTGCACGCCTCATATTTGGCCAGAAGCACTCCGTTGTCCCCGATGGAGATCGAATGTGCCAGTGGGTTTTTTTGTTCAATGTTTTAGAAACACATCCAGAGTTTCAATCACACTAAACACCCACTCACCATGAGCTTTTTAATTAAATCCTGCAGGCACTCATGATGCTAGTTGGCTCTTTTTGATCTGAAAAACTGCTTTAGTCGATTTAGGAAAAACCACAGAGGGATTATAAACAGGTTTATTCTGGATTCATGTTTAAAACCAAAATTGGACTCACAAGTTTCCCTGTTAGAAAGAGCCACCCTCTCTAAAAGTGGCAGTGCTAAGGTGGAACCCACGGCTGTTCACCTGAACAATTTAAATGCAGTCTCAGGTTTTGGGGCCTGGTAAGTGAAAGTTTAAGGGATTTTGAGAGGAAAAATGTGCAGACGGATCATGGTTAGGACCATTTAGCGGGCAAGGTAGCAACATAGTGATGCTCCCAGTGGTACTAGTTACTTCCCGCCCAATTTGAGCCCTACTTTTATTTATAAACATTGATAACATTCACTTACTTGCATTAGATTTCTGTTATTGGAGACTACTTTTGCATGGCGTCAGCTTTGGTGTTTGTTTTAATAATTTTTTTTACATATTTTTTTTACCTTCCCTGTGCACAGAATGGCTCCAGTCCTCCATATTCTCTGGCGGCCTTCAGACCAGTCAGATCCACTACAACTACAACGAAGAGAAAGATGAAGACCACTGCAGCTCACTGGGTACCACCACTCCAGATAAAGCCAAACTTTTCTCCCGCAGGATCACCCTCAGTGACCACGCACAGCCTTTCCTTCAGGCTATCGCTGACAACAACAC
Organism: Orestias chungarensis; assembly: GCA_032876305.1. NCBI lineage: Eukaryota > Metazoa > Chordata > Actinopteri > Cyprinodontiformes > Cyprinodontidae > Orestias > Orestias chungarensis. The sequence continues at coordinate 1,297,509 of JAVLVB010000233.1, read as the reverse complement.
TCAGGACCACACAGTGAAGGTAGATGGGGTTTCAAATGTATATGTTAACGAGGATAGTGTGAATTACGATTCTAATGGGTAATTTCTTTTGTATTATGTTTATTCTAGGACTTTTTGTGCCAAATAGAGCGTTGCTGTAAGCAGTACCATCTTATCACACCCATCACCTTTCCACCAGAGCATCCGGTGGAGGAAGTCGGACGCCTGTTGCTCTGCTGCTTGCTCAAACATCAGGACCTCGGTAACCTGGCAGCGCGCCATGCAGGTTTTCTTATGGACAGTTTGTTGTCTTAAATACTAAGAAGCTAACATTACACCCGTCTGTCACAGGTCACATTGCTCTCTCACTTGTCAGCCCATGTGCCTTGGGAGTGGACCAGGGAAAACAGAGGTCTCTACCTAAATCGATGATCAACGTCTGCCGCATGGTCTATCAGGCAAAATGTTCTTTAATTAAGGTATGATCTCCCCATCTGACATCAGCTGTAAAGTAATATTATAGTGTTGTGTTGAATTAAGCATTTTTGGGATGTTTTTGGTGTATAAATTACCTTAAAATGTTCGGCTCTTTTGTAAAATTGTTGTCGTTTTACACATTTTGTCAGATAAGGTCCATGTATTTAGTTGAAATTTGTGTGATGGACCAACACAAAGTACCCTTCCTTTTTAAGAAAGATTCTTATTTTTTGTAGAATGCTTGTTCTGGCTAGGAGCGCCACTGACACTCGAGTTGGAAAGCAGCAGCAGAAAAAGGTCTAGACTGATAGAGAATCTTTCAAGCAACCTAAAAATTAGGATGGTGGCAAACAGGACTTCCAGTCTGAAAGTCTTTTGAGTTCCTCACCAAATAGAGATCCACTGATATTAAAACTTGGGCTGATATCCAATACTAACACTGCTGTTAACTGTCTTTATTTACCAATATTGAAGACATTTCCCTGCACAGCACCATGTTAACATGACCACAAAATCATAAGCAGTCTCATTTGGACCTTGCTACAATCTTTGTAGGGGGAAATGCTGCAAATCCCTCTGAACACTCTATTCCAGCGTCATCCTCTGTGGTTATTGTTCTTGTGTTTGTGAGTTGATCATAAAAGGGATAACGGAAGAGTTTGGAAGTAATCTTGTAAAATGTGTCTAAGTTTGGAAAATGTTCCTTTCGCATTGTCACACCCCAGACTCACCAGGAACAAGGCCGCTCCTATAAAGAAGTCTGTGCTCCGGTCATCGAGCGCCTGAGATTCCTTTTCAATGAGCTGCGGCCAGCGGTCAGCAACGATCTATCCATCGTGTCCAAGCTGAAGCTGCTGAGCTCTCAGCCAAGATGGAGGAGGATCGCTCAGAAACTAATTAGGGACCGACGGAAAAAAAGAGGTGGGTAAATTAAACTATTCTACTGTTGGTTTTTTGTTGTTTTTTTGATACATGCCTTAAAAAAACCACTTCAATTCATCTTTGTTTTTCCCTTTTTAGTCCCTAAAAAGTCAGAATCTGGTGATGAAGAAGAGCCAAAGCTAGAGAACGAGGGAACCAATGAGGAAGAGCATAATGTCCATATTAGCCCCACTCCTGCAGACAGGAAATCACCCACTGGAAAGACATCTAAGGTAGGTTTATATAGCTTAGTAAGTGATTGGGTTTAAGAGTAAAAAAAAAAAAGAGATGATCATGTTTTTAATTTTTATTGAATTTATAAATAACTTTTGCAACTAAGCCAAGTTCTGATTGTGCAGCCGGACAAGTGGCAGCCGCTTTTAAACACGGTGGCAAACGTCCAGCGGTACCGGTGGCTGAAGCACAGCGTTCAGGGTGCCTTCTCTCAGTCCAGCCTCATGGGCACGATTGTGGAGTTTGCGCTGAAAGAGGAGCCTCTGGATGTGGAGAAAATGAGGAAGTGTCTCCTTAAACAGGTCAGGTTAAAAGCGGCCTCGTTTTAGCTCGCCTCATTAAAAAAGAAACACTTAATGGTATGACTGATGAGCATTAAAAAAAGTGTGACCCGTGTTATTTTTGCGTGATCCCAGCTGGAGAGGGCAGAGGTGAGGTTGGAGGGCATCGACACCATGCTGAAGTTGGCCGCCAAGAGCTTCCTGCTGCCATCCGTGCAGTATGCGATGCTCTGCGGGTGGCAGCGGGTCATACCTGAAGGGACCAACATAGGGTACCTCACCAGTTTTAAGTCTATGTTAAGAAGTACATTGTTGGCCCATTTTATTTAAAAGTTAGAATCTGTTGACTTGTCTCTTTAGGGAGCCTTTGTCAGACTGCCTTAAACATGTGGACCTGATCCCACCGTTCAATCGAATGCTCTTGGAGGTGACGTTTGGGAAGCTGTATTCCTGGGCAATCCAAAATGTTCGCAACATCCTGCTGGAGGCCAGCGCTCGGTTTAAAGAGCTAGGTGAGTGGTAGGAAAATGTCCCCTCTGATGCACAGATGGTGATTCTCTAGGTAATGAACACCTACAGTGAGCTGCAGCCCAAGTAGAAGAATCAGTTGAAAGGAAGCAAAGCAAAATGATGTATACAACACCACATCATACATCCTAGGAAGCACTCAAAGAAAATATTGTTTGAGAATATTAAACAAAGGAAACGGTCTTTAAAAAATGTATTAAAGTCCTAAAACAAATGAATGAAACTGTTCATAATTCAGATTTACTGATCTAAGTAGGCTTTGAACAGACATGTTTTCATTCCTATTTTTTTTTGAAGGAACCAAAGTGTCCTCACATTTCCAGATTTTTATATTGTTCGTTTCAGAGCTAAACAGTTCTTCAGTGTGTTTAGCTGTGCCAATGGGAAGACTAGGTGAGCATAGACTTGAGGGGTCTGCACGATTCCTACCTCAGAAGTAACTCAGGAATGTACTTTAACAATTTAGTGGTCACGTGTTAAAAGTTTCCTTCATCATTTTTTTGATGGGACTCCCGGCATCCTGGCAACAGGTTTTAGGATGACGGTAAGTGGATTCTTCCAACAGTTTTATACGGTTTTGTCAGTTTAGGAGCTCGATCAAGAAACAAATCTAGGATCGTCATATATTCCACAAATTTCCTGACTCAGTGGGTGAGCTGGACAAAGGCGAAGTAGTCGACACAAAGGTATAAAGTTGTGCGTCATTAGCATAAATATTACGGAGGAACTTTTAAGTGCTCTGTAATCTGAGTCAGAAGGATAATTTCTCAGGCCTATGGATCAGTAATCTTAGATAAAATATATTTCAAACAGAGCCTTGACTTCACAGATATCAAGGCAGACATTGTAGACCAGTCACCGTTGAGATGTTCTCAACCTTTATCAGTGCAGCCTTGGTGTCGTAGTCTGTTCTAAAAGAACAACTATGTGGATTTTTCAAACCTTTTACATAATGCTTGTCCATCTGACATTCCTTAGGCACAGACTTTCTTCTTGCCATGCATCCATTTTGAGTGTGCAACAAGAAATCTACAGATCTTATCAAATGAGAGCAAAGATAATTTTTGGGTTTAATGGAAAACTGTTTGTGCAGTTGCACACAACTTAAAACACACCACCAATGAAATATGGCTCTAGCAGCAAGATGCTGAGTAGATGTCTTTTATTCTTGCATTGCTCTGTATTTGATTCACACATTTTGCAATTTATCCATCATAAAGATCGAGTCTTTATGTCTCACCCAGGTGTGCAGCTCGTCCCTCTACAGACCATCACTAACGAGAACCCTGCGGGACCAAGCCTCGGCACCATTCCACAAGCCCGCTTCCTCCTGGCCATGGTACACATGCTGTCCCTGAAACACGGCTCCAACAGCCTCGGCCTCCTCTTGAATTCTGGTCTCCTGGCCCTTACGCAGAGTATCCTCAAGCTTATTGGTGAGTCCTAACTATTCAAAGATTCGTCCAGAGCAGCGGCGGGGAGGTTCACGTTGTTTCTGACGTTTGCAGGACCCAGCACAGACAGCAGCGACGAGGACCTGAGTTTGTGCGCTCATGCAGCCTCTGCCACGGTACTGGAGGAGTCCAGAAAGGAGGCGGACCCTGCTCCCTTACCCGCCTCTGGCCCAGAACTTGCTGCCATGATGAAGATTGGCACTAGAGTCATGAGGGGAGTGGACTGGAAATGGGGCGATCAGGTGACTAAATATTTATTTATTTATTTATTATTGGTCAAAAGCAATTTAGGCCTTTGTGACGATTCTCGGCGCCTGCTCCAGGACGGCCCCGCTCCGGGTCTGGGCCGAGTCATTGGAGAGCTGGGTGAGGATGGATGGATCCGAGTCGCGTGGGACACGAGTAGCACCAACTCTTACCGGATGGGCAAAGAAGGCAAATATGACCTTAAACTTGCGGAGCCGCCCCCGGCTGCCCAGCCCACCGCCGAGGACTCGGACACGGAGGATGACACAGGTCCGTGTACACAGAGGTGACTGTTGGTCCTGGCAACAGACGCGTGCCGAAAAAACAAACTTTAACAATGCTTCCCTGTTGTTTCAAAGAAGGCGAGCTGATGGAGAAGAGCAGCCACCCCACAGCCATGATGCTAACCAGCACAGTCAACCTTCTTAAGACGCTCTCTCTAGCCGCTGGGATGTATGCAGAGGTTCTGCAAACAGACGCCATTCGGACTCTGTGTGGACTACTGAGGATGCTTGTGGAAAGTGGAGTTAACGATAAGTCAAGTAAATAATGTTCTGAGGCCCTTTATTTAATTTTTTTCGTCATTATTGGGGTGACAGTTAACATCAAGTCCTTTTTGGTGTCAGGTGGTCACTCCCACAGGCTGGTGTCTCGGGAGCAACACCGGAGTTGGTGCACTCTGGGCTTCATCCGCAGCATTGCTCTCATGCCTCAGATGTGCAGCACACTCAGCACCTCTGCTTGGATCGGTCTTCTCATCCGAATCGTAGAGGGCCACCAGTCCTTCAACGCCATCACCCTGCAAAGACAGGTAAGTCAAAGGGGACGTAGATGCAAAATGAAAGTTCAGGAGGAGGCGAAGTTTCATTCAAGTTTTGTTGTTTTACCTTTTTGTGTCTAAGCTTCAGAGGAGCTAAAAAAGGACAAATATTTGCTTTTCCTGACTTGTTTCCTTATCCTGTTGCTTTGTCCATCCATCCTCGCGTTAATCCATCTTTCTGAACCACTCTTATCTCTGCTCTCATTTAATAATAATTTGTTTTAAAGAAGGGTTCAGTTAGGATTACTAACCATAAAAAGCAGTTTCTGTGTGTATTCATTTTACAATTTCCCTTCACCCAAACTCATAAGAAAGTAAGACTACACGGCTTTTCTCTGCACACAAATAATTCTTACAGCTACACTGTTGAAAGAAATTAATGTAAAATGATAAAATAAATCCAAAACATGGTCTTTTTCAAGCTAAAATGTTTGAATTTGTTTTAAACACCTCGCTGTGCACCCGGTGTGTTGCCAGATCCTGGCACTGAGACTCCTACAAGCAGTCCTGCCTTCATGGGACAAGACTGAACGCTCACAGGATATGAAGTTCCTGGTGGAGAAGTTGTTTGGTTTCTTAGGACACCTTCTCAGCACCTGCTCTTCAGACCTGCCACTTCTCAGAGGTTGGATCAGTTCATCTGTGAGTAATTTATTTTATACTGACATATGTCTAAGTTGCTGAATGTCTCTGCAGAAGGTTCCATGAAAAGGAGGAAGTTGCGCCCACAAGCGTCTCTGACCGCCACTCACAGCAGCACGCTGGCGGAGGAGATTGTGGCTGTACTGCGCACTCTGCACTCCCTCGGCCAGTGGAACAGCCTCATCAATGATTATATCAACACCCAGCTCAGCTCTATTGGGGATATAATGGCAGGCTGTCAGTCTGAAGCTGTAAGGGTCACTGTTTTCGGACCTTTTGGTAACTATTCCACACAAATTAGTGTTAATTTCATCCGTCTCGCCGGTTTATTTCAGTGCTTCTTGGAAGAGTTCTTCCCCGACTCCGAGGGTCCGAGAGTCTGCAGTCTGATGGCGGTGCTGGCCGTGATTGGTGGCATAGATGGCCGCCTCCGGCTGGGCGGGCAGGTCGTTCACGAGGAGTGTGGAGAGGGAACGGTGATGCGCATCACCCCGAAGGGACGCATCACCGTCCAGTTTCACGAGATGAGAACTTGCAGGGTCTGCTTGCTCGGCCATCTCAAACCAGTAGGAGAGCGCTTGGTTGCTTGTCTGTACGCACAATTCGCGAAGACGCCAAGTCTAAGTTTATTTTTGTGTTGTTTATCCTCAGCTACTAGGTGTAGCCTTCAGCGTGCAGAACCTCCCTCTGAATGAGCCGATGTTGGCAGTCTGGGCTCAGTTGGTCAGCCTGGCCGGAAGCAAGTTAGAGAAGCAACGTATGAAGAAGTCGCTTAGCCGAGGTCTCACAGGTGCAGGAAGAAAGACATGCAGTCAAACTAACCTCATGATATTAAATCTAAAAAAGAAAATGAATAGAATACCAGCTTATCTTTTTGGTAGTTGGAAAGTTTGATCTAATATCTGATAATGTATGACTATGTTTTTGCAGCGGACCAGGTGGACATCCACCTCCTGCGCTGTCAGCAGCTGAGGCTTTACATTTTAAAAGCGGGACGAGCTCTCTTGTCCCATCAGGACAAACTGCGACACATCCTATCCCAGCCAGCGGTTGTTGACGTGGGAGCCTGCTCCAGTGGTAAGACCTCCGGGTAGCTCGTCTGAAACACAAGACAGCGAGGCAGAGCTCGTTAACATGAACCCATTCTTTGGTGGTTGCGATTTTTAATTTTGCAGTTATGGAGAGCCGTTTCATTCAAAAGCGTCAATGGAAATCTTTTTTTTTTAATGTTTATTTATTAAACATCAAGATTTTATTGTTTATTTTTCTTGATAATTTTGTTTCGTAATGTTTCGTTATTTCGTGAAGCTACTTTTAAGTTATTTGATGGGCTTTTACTTTTTTTTAAATCCATTTTAATTTCAGGCTTTTATTTTCAAATGATGGGGCTGAGTGTTGTTTTTCCAGCATGAGTGTTTAAAATTGGTTATAATGAGATGAAAAAATATTTTTATCTTATTAATGAATACTTCCATTAATGTACGGGAGGACTACTTTCTTCTGTTTGGCAACCTGTAGTGCTCTAAAAGTCTTGACTATTTTAGACTAAATATAGGTTTGTTTGCCAATATGACCTAAAACAAAGATTTTGCTGTAATCGTGAACTTCGTCTGTCCAGATGATGCCGTGGCATCGTCCCCTGATGTGGGAGACTTGTCCCCTGAGGGCCCGCTGCCCCCCCTGATCCTGCTGCAGCAGCTTCTGGCTGCTGCCACTCAGCCCTCGCCCATCAAAGCCATTTTTGACAGGCAGGAGATGGAGGTACGTGATTAGACCTTTCTTCTAGCAGCAGCTTTGTTACTGTTCAAAAGTAAATCTTAGCTCACTAGGTGTGCTGACCCGCGCTGTACCCGTGTGTAGGCGGCAGCTCTGGCGGTGTGTCAGTACCTGGCTGTGGAGTCCGCGCATCCGTCTTCTCCGCTGTTTGACGAGAGCAGCTCCAGTGAGGCCACGACACCCGTTACCATACAGCATGTAAAACCCCCCAAACAGAAGAAGCAGAAGACCTCCCCTGTGCCTCCCTTACCCATCGTCCTCCAGCTAATGGAAATGGGCTTCCAAAGGAAAAATATCGAGTTTGCGTTGAAGTCGCGGTCTGGTACCACAGGCAGTACATCAGGGGTTCCAGGTAGAGGTTCATGTTACATTATAATTTAGTTTAAATGCCTTGAAATGTGCATTTGGGTTTCTAATTGACCGCGTATATCAGGCTTGGAGGCTTTGGTGAGCTGGCTGCTCGACCATCCGGACGTCCACTTCAGCGAAGTCTCAGACGCAGACACCGTTTCTGATGAGTACTCTGAAGAAGAGGTGCTGGATGAACTGGAGGAGGCAGAGCCAGCGTTCTCTGTGGTGCATTTCCTGTTTCTTCATCTCAATTTACACATTTCTTTTAGCATATGAAGTGCTCTTCATGGCAGGAAGTATTAATAGATGGTTTTGCTCTGCCACATTAGCCGTCAGGGGCTGTGGTGACTGAGAGCCAGACTTTTAAGAAGAGGTCCGATTTCCAAACCAACGATGATTATGCTGTTTATGTGAGAGAGAACATTCAGGTAAAAAAAAAAAAAAGCCCCAACATGAACAGCGTTGTTAAAACTGCATTAGGTTTAATAGCTAATCTGATGGATAGGATGGAGTCACATATATTTGGCCTCCTTGCAGGTGGGGATGATGGTGAAGTGCTGCAGAACGTATGAGGAAGTGTATGATGGAGACGTTGGGAAAGTGATCAAACTGGACCGAGATGGACTTCATGACTTGAATGTGCAGTGTGACTGGCAACAAAAAGGAGGAACGTACTGGGTTCGCTACATCCATATTGAGCTAATTGGTAGGTGTTTATTTACTCGAACCAAAGTTGAACATGGTATTGTCCTACAGTGGAAGTGTTTTCCGTTCTAACCCACCCTTGCTTCTTAAAGGTTTCCCCCCTCAAAGTTCTCCCTCTCACATAAAGATTGGTGACAAAGTGAGGGTGAAGCCCACAGTCACCACACCAAAGTACAAGTGGGGATCTGTAACACACAGAAGTGTTGGGGTAGTGAAGGGTACGTCCGCTTTGGTTTTCAAGATCCATTTGTTGTATTTGTGAGATCTCTTTGTCTTGCGTCATGTAAAACTAAGTTCTGTCTACTCCTCAAAGCATTCAGTGCCAATGGAAAGGACGTGATTGTAGACTTTCCGCAGCAGTCCCACTGGACTGGTTTACTTTCTGAGATGGAATTGGTACCTAGTGTTCACCCTGGCGTGAGGTAACCTTTCACAATTATTTCTTTTGTGGGCTTGATTTAGTCATTTATTTACTAATTAGGTTACCTCTAAAGGCAATAGGGAGCAATAGAGTGAAAGCTTTCACTTCACTTTATGTTGCTCTATCACATAAAATATATCGATGTTTGTCATTATAATCTGACCAAATGTAAACCTGTCTCGCCTGCAGGTGTGATGGTTGTCAGATGTTTCCTATTAACGGCCCGAGGTTCAAGTGCAAAAACTGTGACGATTTTGACTTTTGTGAAACCTGCTTCAAGACACGAAAACACAACACCAAGCATTCCTTTGGCCGGATCAACGAGCCTGGTTAGTACCACGTTCAACCCTTGGGGCACCTGACCCACAACCTGTTCAGCTTTTGAATATTTAAACCTCTTTGTTTTTTTTCACCACTTCTAGGCCAGTCTCCAGCTTTTTCCGGTCGTTCAGGCAAGCAGCTTAAGAAGCACCACAACAGCCAGCGTGGGATGCTGATCGATGACTGGTCCCGAGCTGTGAAGATCCTCAACGTATCGTCCTCTGTGAACCAGGCGTCACGCCTCATGGATTGCAGCGATCAGTGTTGGCAGTCCTCAGGGTCGCAGGGGAAGGTAAACCATATCGCTTTGCATTAGAAAAGGTTTTTACCTTTTCTGCATTTAGGTTTAAACGGTGGCTATCTTTGCAGCACTGGATTCGTCTGGAGCTTTTCCCAGACGTTCTTGTCCACAGGCTGAAGATGATCGTGGACCCAGCAGACAGCAGCTACATGCCCTCATTGGTGGTGGTGTCAGGTAACTTCAGATGTATATCAAATTCAGAAAGTTACTTTGGTTTGCTTTTAATGTTATGATGATTTATCAGAACAAATTGGTTTAAATTGTGTTTATTTTTATTATTCTCCAAGATATATTTAAAATAAACTGTTGGCCATAAATTTCGAGTAAAAAAATAGTTCTTCTTGTTCTGATGATTATGCGTGTTGCAGTTTTTCAAAATTAATCCATTTTTATATTTCCAGGAGGAAACTCTTTGAACAACCTCATTGAACTGAAGACGATCAACATCAACCCAACAGACACAACTGTCCTCCTTCTAACTGACTGTACTGAGGTCGGTAAACTTCCAGATGTTCGTTTCAGGTCACGTCTTCCAGTTCTTGAATAATCTTTCCAATATCTCACATCATAGTTTCACAGATACATTGAGATTGCAATCAAGCAGTGTCGCAGCTCGGGCATAGACTGCAAAATTCATGGACTTCGTATGGTGGGCCGCGTCCGAGCTGAAGATGAAGACCTGGCGACGGTCCCCTTCCTGGCTTCTGACAATGAAGAAGAGGAGGATGAGAAAACCACAGCTGGAAGGTGAGATAGTCCTAAAGATAATTTGGGCCACAGCGTGTACTCTAGTCTTTTATTTGATGTACCTGGTTTTATTTTATTTATTTTTTTGTCGCAGTCTCGCTCGGAAGAAGCCACCAGGACTGGAGGCGGCAGCCACCATCAGGACCAAAGTGTTTGTTTGGGGGCTGAATGACAAAGACCAGCTGGGAGGACTGAAGGGCTCAAAGGTGCAGTTTTATCCAAAACTGCATTTTTTTTTTGCTAGATGCTTTGTTAAAGATGCCTCTATTCTTTTTTTTTTTTTTCTGTAGAAAATCATATGTTTGGCAGTGTGTATCATAAACTGTTCATTGATCAATTTCAAAACAAGTAATTTGACCTGTATTATAATTGGTTTGGGGCTTTGACAAAAGTCTACATACTTTAGCATGTCTCTTTTAATCTATACTGTGTGTTTTCGTCACAGATTAAGGTTCCCTCCTTCTCTGAAAACCTCTCAGCTCTCAACGTGGTGCAGGTAGCTGGTGGGTCCAAGAGTCTCTTTGCAGGTAATACGAGGGAAACTTTAAATTTTGACCTTCACCTCCTGTGTTGTGATCGGTTTGTAACTGCTGAATCACTTTCTTTTTTTCCAGTCACTGTTGAGGGAAAGATTTACGCCTGTGGAGAGGCCACCAATGGGAGGTTGGGTCTGGGCCTCTCGAGCGGGACCATCCCAATCCCCCGTCAGATCACTGCACTCAGCAACTATGTGGTGAAGAAGGTGGCCGTGCATTCTGGTGGGCGACACGCAATGGCGCTGACCGTCGACGGAAAGGTTTTTTCCTGGGGAGAAGGAGACGATGGCAAGCTGGGACACTTCAGCAGAATGTGGGTTTTCAGCACGTTAGATTTCTTTGTGTAGGGCGTTCATAATACTGAAAGATGTGCCTCATCTTTCCAACAGGAACTGTGATAAACCCCGGCTGATTGAGGCACTGAAGACCAAGCGCATCCGCGACATCGCCTGCGGCAGCTCTCACAGTGCTGCCATCACCTCCAGCGGCGAGCTGTACAGTTGGGGTTTGGGTGAATATGGCCGCCTCGGACAAGGGGACAACACCACTCAGCTGAGGCCCAAACTGGTGTGTGTATCGGACGTCAACGCTGAGCTCAAAGCCATAAAGAGCCTTTGCACTAAGTTCCTATTAACCCTTTAGGCGCCAGAGTTTTTTCAAGAAAATATACAATTTTGATATCAAGATTTCAAAAGGCTATAACTTTGAAGTGGTTTGAGATAAAGTAATGCTGTTAATGAGAAATATTTTCAGTATGAACCTAAATTTGAGATAGAAGTATATTTGTCATGTAATTAGATTATTGTGACATCAACAGGTGGCGGCCAAATTGGAAAATGTCAATTCATCATTCAGAAAAAGAGAAATGAAATCAATGGGCTCAGAATTTGTCACATCGTTTCCATAACAAACAACAGGCTCATCAAAAGTTCGGATCCAGTTTTGATACTCTTCCTCTTCTCTCAAGAACTGCCAGCCATCATCATCATCACCGCCGTCAATTATGGTGCGGCATTGAACGCGCCATTGAACGGCGCCATTAGCAGTGTTTGTTTTTTTTCCGCGGCTTCTCCCGCGTCTGCCACGAAAACCGCGGTTGTTTTCATCTCCATTATATTCACCCCCGTTTGCGGTGTTACGAGCCCCTCTGCCACCACGTCCCCTTCTTGCCGTTTGCAGGATGCTTCCACGCATCGCGAGTAAAAGGAAAAACACTCTTTCGTTCTGCTCCGCTCTCGTTACACGCCACTGCTTCGCCGCCGTGACTCTGAGGGTGTTTTACAAACTTTTTTTACTCAAAAACTTTGAATAGAACCACGTCCACAAATGCTGCTCAGATTACGGCACATATGTCCTCTAACTCCTGGTGAAAAGTAGTAACAAGATTCAACACCACATTTATAGATTCAGCCTGTTTTATTCAGCAATGTTGCTTGTCGCAATATTGTGACTTTGGCGCTTAGAGGGTTAAATAACCAATGAGTAAATTCAGCTTACTTTGCATGTGTATTTGTGCGACGAGGTATTGCAGAACCTATGAAGTTTCAAGAAACTCTTGATGCCCCCCCCCGTCTTTAAAGACTCCTTCTATCCTAACTCTTACCAATACCTCTATATACCCCCTCTGCTACTCTCTGTGTACTTCCCTTTATCTCTTTGCTGTCACCTCTGACTCTGACCAGTGATTTTTCTCTAGATAGCTTATGGTCAGATTGATAACTATAACATTGTGTCTACTTTGTAAGTCGCTTTGGATAAAAGCGTCTGATAAATGCATAAATATACTCTGATATACTCTGGTTTTCGTCATGCAGGTGAAAGTGCTGCTGGGTCACCGCGTTATCCAGGTTGCTTGTGGAAGCCGGGATGCTCAGACCCTTGCTCTAACTGATGAAGGTATCTGTTTATTGGATTTTGGCGAAATAGATGATTAAACATCTTAGCTTCTCTGCACCATGTAATTTCTTGGATCATTGACCAAACCCTAGCATACGTCTGTCCACTCTTCTTATTCAAAACTTTGTGTAATTTATTTTGTTAGTGCATTGCATTTTTATTCATATTGAGGTCTGGTTCATAAGCTTGACCAACCAAACCCATTTTTCTTTTCAGTTTTTTTGTTCCATGTCGTCTCCAAACTTCAGTCGTCTGACCCAAACCATCATGTCAAATCAGATAAACTTGGTCAAGGTGTTAAGAACACTTTAGACTTACTTGCATTTGCACCTCCTAAATGATTCCATGTAGCAGCCAAATACCCTCTGGGAAAGAAAAACGTTGTATGGCCAGATGAGACGAAGATTGTTAACCGTAGGGACACAATGTAGTTTTGGAGAAATCAAGGTGTGAGTTTTAAACTCTACAAACACTACCTGCTAACAAGCATATTGGTAGCATCCTGCTGAGGTTTTGTTTTGCTTTTAGTGGTACTACTAAACTCATCCCACTTGTGTTTTTGTTTCCACCGGGCTTCAAACCCAGCCGTTATGAAAGGATTGATTAACGAAAAACAACAAAAACAAATTAAGATGGTGGATTAGACCCGGGCGCAGTTCTATAAAATATTTGTTGACTAAACTTAAAACGGGATATTAACCACACAACCAAATCAAATGGACTCCACCATGGATGATCAAATATCCACCCAGTGTTATTCCTGAGCCTTTGATAGCTGTTAAAATATGTATATTTTTGAGTCTGTAAGTATAATTTTGACCTTTTGTAAATTAAAAAGTAATTTATATCGAATTATCATAAAGAACAATTTTTATAAATGATCAATGAGATACCTTGAATATATCAGAACTGACGGGGAAGCTACACATTTCCACGTCCTGGTTTTAAAACTGATTTCAAGGTAACAAGCTTTTCTGGGACATTAATGGTTGTGTTTGCATTTATCTCGTCAGGACTGGTGTTCTCCTGGGGGGATGGAGACTTTGGGAAGCTCGGCCGTGGGGGCAGCGAAGGTTGCAATATTCCCCAGAACATAGAGAGGCTCAACGGACAAGGAGTCTGTCAAATCGAATGCGGAGCACAGTTTTCCTTGGCTCTGACCAAATTTGGAGGCGTTTGGACCTGGTAAGAACAACAAACGTTGCTTATAAAATCAGACATTATTTATCCATGTTGGACAAATTAACAAGTGTTTTTTCCAGGGGCAAAGGTGACTACTTCCGATTGGGTCACGGCACTGATGTCCACGTGCGAAAGCCCCAGATGGTGGAGGGACTGCGGGGGAAGAAGATTGTTCACGTCGCCGTTGGAGCGCTGCACTGCTTGGCTGTCACGGACACAGGACAGGTTTGTTGAAATCCCCTCAGAGCTGCTCACTGGTGCCCCTACTTTACTCCATTAGGTCCTCCGGGGTATTTTAAATGTAACTAAACAGGCTTCAGTCGATATAAAATTAAGCTGAGAAAACAAATAAAATCACAGTGTATGTTTCTGCCTAAGGTGTACGCATGGGGAGACAACGATCACGGGCAGCAAGGAAATGGCACCACCACAGTGAACAGGAAACCCACCCTGGTTCAGGGCCTGGAGGGACAGAAGATCACTCGAGTGGCGTGTGGCTCCTCCCACAGTGTGGCCTGGACGACCATGGACGTGACCACGCCCTCGGTTCACGAGCCTGTCCTTTTCCAGACAGCCAGGGACTCGCTGGGAGCCTCATACTTGGGTAATTGCTTCTTTCCATGTCGCGTTAAGAACCATTCACATTTACATTACAGTGATGGTGCACAGACTACTTGTACATCTCTTTAAGTTGTATTGGGAGATTTAAAAAGGGCAGACAGAAGGCACATTTATATTGTTCACTATATTATAATTTTTTTGTTATATTGGCTTATATATTCGTTTCATGAAGTTCTATTTCCATTTTATCCTGTTTCCTTTGAGAGTTTGAATACACATGAGCAATCAGGCATCTATTTAAGGTCTTTGTAATAAAGTACCAGTAGGTCAAACACATGATGCGCCAATTTCCGAACTCCAGTTTTTGTTTAGCATTGACGTGCTGCTAAAAATATAACATATACCGATGGAGGCGAGACCAAGTCATTGTCACAACAACAAGAGGTTTACAGCGTAGAAGCTTTCAGATTGCAAACAGACTCTGACCAAATCCATTGAGCTTCTTCTGACATCTGAGCTGTCCCACGGCGGTTAAATAAAAAGCAGGATCTGAAGCCGTTTTGTCCTTATCACATGAATTTTTTGTGCCTCTCTTCTTTGTTTTGGGTTTCAACATGACAGGTGTCCAGTCAGACAGCGACTCGTCGACGGCGAGTAACAAGATTAGTGGGCAGAGCAGCGCCAAGCCCAATCGACCGTCGCTGGCCAAGATTCTCCTGAGTCTGGACGGCAACCTGGCCAAGCAGCAGGCTCTGACCCATGTACTGTCAGCTCTACAAATCGTGTATGCAAGGTATGCTGCCTGGGGAGTATCAATCATCACACACCTGTAATGGGTTTAGCGATAGTCGTCGGCTCTTATGATGGGATATGTCGTGCTATTCCCCCAGGGATGCTGTGGTTGGGGCTCTGATGCCAGCCAGCATGATTCTGCCAGCAGAGTGTCCCTCCAGCTCTCCTATACCGCCGTTGGACTCCTCCTCACCCTCCTGTCTCACCGATGAAGAATGTCCCCCTGTCCCTCCCGAAGCAGAAGAGCGGGTCAGCCCGAATCCCTGGCAAGACAAGAAGGGGGAGGTCAGGAGCTCTGATTGCATCTTTTTTTACTTTTTTTTTTATTGTCATGCAGACAATTTACTGTTAACAAAAGGATTCATTCAAGAATCCTGAATGCCATTAAAATATGGAAATGGTTACTTTAGAGCAACACACGTTTAGGTTTTGATTATGGGATCTTTGATGTGTTTTTGCGCGGACAGGCCCCGTCATCAGAAGACGCAGTCACCCCTTCGTCAGCGGTGACACCCTCCGCCTGTGGAGGCTCCTCTCGTCCTTTCATCCCTGTCACCGATGACCCCGGAGCCGCCAGCATCATCGCTGAAACCATGACGAAGACCAAAGAGGTTAGTTTGAAAAGGTTGAAAATAAATCACACAAAAAAATTATGCAAAAAAGCAAATCGCTTTTTAATTATCTGTGATTTGTTTTATGGTGCTTAATTGAGCTAAAACAAGTAGTGCTTAGTTAGGTTTAAGGCTTCTCCTCTGAGATTTTTTTATTTGAAAGAGGTTATAGGATCTAGGAAATCTGACTTAAAGATTTAATATTATACAATGAAGGAATGTAAATTGTGAACATCTGGATATGAAAAAAAGTGGGAAATGTTGCCATGGAAAATGTGTGGGAACTCTAATTCTCATCTCTAATCTGTCAGGACTCTGAGAACCAGAGTAAGGTTGTCGGTCCGGAGCCTCAGTACTTGGACGAGTTCACCAGCCTCCTTGTTCCTGATGATACCCGTGTGATCGTGGACCTGCTTAAGCTGGCTGTGTCCTGTCGCTCTGGGGAGAAAGGAAAGGAGGTGCTGTCTGCTGTTCTCTCAGGCATGGGTACAGCTTATCCACAGGTAACACGCCGGATCCTCCATTGTGGATTGGGTACTGAGGCTGATTGACCTCACATTGTTCACCTTTGAGTTTTTCTCTGCGTCGCCCAAGGTTGCTGACATGCTGCTGGAGCTGTGCGTCACTGAGCTGGAAGACGTCGCCACAGACTCCCAGAGTGGACGCCTGTCGTCCCAGCCAGTCGTGGTAGAGAGCAGCCACCCGTACACTGACGACACGTCTACCAGTGGGACTGTGAAGATCCCAGGTACGAACACTTTTACCCAATTGTTGAGGAGAATAATCACTGTAAAGTCTAATTAACCTTCTCCACTCTGTCTGGTAGGTGCTGAGGGTTTAAGGATAGAGTTTGACCGGCAGTGTTCGACTGAGAGGCGCCATGATCCGCTAACCATCATGGACGGGGCCAACAGGATGGTCTCCGTCAGATCAGGTAATCAGAGGGTGACACTTTACCTCACTGTCCTACAAATATGAAGGAAATAAAACATGTATGTTGTGTTTTAATCAGGTCGCGAGTGGTCTGACTGGTCCAGCGAGTTAAGGATCCCAGGAGATGAACTCAAATGGAAGTTTACCAGTGATGGATCGGTGAATGGTTGGGGCTGGCGCTTCACCGTCTACCCCATCATGCCTGCTGCTGGTGAGCGGAAATTTTTGTGCACCAATTCAAACAAAGGCAGAGCCAGAACCTCGCAATGTGATTGAACTCCCCCCCTCCTCCTCCTCCTCAGGTCCCAAAGATTTGTTGTCTGATCGCTGCATCCTGTCCTGCCCCTCCATGGACTTGGTCACATGCCTGTTGGACTTCAGGCTCAACTTGGCCTCAAACCGGAGCATCGTACCTCGCCTAGCTGCTTCCCTTGCTGCCTGTGCCCAGCTCAGTGCACTAGGTAGTCCAGGCTAATGCGTCCACTTGATAACTGTCTATTTCAAATGTTACCGGTAAACTTTAATGTCAGATTTTAGTGACGTGTGCACCCCCCCCCCCCTCCCTCTCCCACAGCTGCTGGACACAGGATGTGGGCGCTGCAGAGGCTTCGCAAGCTTCTCACCACAGAATACGGTCAGTCCATCAACATCAACAGGCTGCTTGGAGACAGTGAGGGCGAGGCACGCTCCATTGTGAGTATTGTGTGAAACCCATCATTAAAGATTATTCTGTATTTAATTAGAGGATGTGGAAATGGAAATCGCTGTAACAACAGAAATGTACACTGCAGACTATTTGGTGCTGATTTGATATTTCTTTATAAAAATCCAGAGTTTAAATAGTCAAGACATTTTTTGTGCTTTACTGTTTACATGTACACATGTGAACTTTCAGCAATCGGAAATCAGAGGTTGACATGTAGCGGATAACAAATGTCTTCAAAAGCAGAAGTTTGCACAAAGAATATATATCACTATCTGGAACAAAGGAAAGACCCGTGGTCGTCACATGGCTTTGGAAACTAACTGACGCGTGTCAAATTTGATGCTAAAAAAAATGTCATTAATCCCAAAGGAAAATTAAAATTAGTTGTAACTCATAATATCAAGGAGATGTTGCTGTGGCTGATGGCTTTGGACAAAAAGGATTACAACATCTGAAGAAGCCTCTGGTCTGGTTTGTTTATGCTTCTGTTGAAAAATTGTGAAACTCTGCGAGTCTGGTTCATCCTTGGGAACAATTTCCAGAGGCTTGAAGGGGCGCCTTTCATTTGATATCTATCTATCTATCTATCTATCTATCTATCTATCTATCTATCTATAGGTAGGTAGATAGCTAACCTAACCCTACCTACCTACCTACCAACCAACCAACCAACCAATATATATACACAAACACATTAATGGACTCAAATTATATAAAACAAACCCCCTGATTAAAAGAAAAAGCGTGATTAGAAAAAGAGTAATCTATATTTAGGAGTGTGGTGAATCTCTTCCAGAGTTTCACAGGCAGCGCCCTGGCTGCTCTTGTAAAAGGCCTCCCTGAAGCTCTGCAGAGGCAGTACGAGTACGAGGACCCCATTGTCAGGGGAGGAAAGCAGCTGCTTCATAGTCCGTTTTTCAAGGTAAGCGACAGCCCTGCAGATTGTAACGCCTATACGTGTGTGCATGTCTCTGCCAGACTAATTCTGACATGCTGCCCAGGTCTTGGTTGCTCTGGGTTGTGACCTCGAACTTGATACACTTCCTTGTTGTGCTGAGACCCATAAGTGGGCCTGGTTCCGTCGATACTGCACCGCCTCCAGAGTGGCAATCGCCCTAGATAAGAGGACTTCTCTACCCCGGGCCTTCCTGGATGAGGTAACCGCACCAGGCTGCGTTATCTATGGAATTCCTGGAGACCTAAACCTAAAAATATCTATAACAATTTTTTCTTCTCCCTTTCCAGGTTACAAAGAAAATCTGTGAGCTCATGGCAGACCATGAGAGCATGAATGGACTTCATGAGAGCCATGATCTGTTTAAGCGGGAACACGATGAGCAGCTAGTTCTGTGGATGAATCGGCGGCCTGACGACTGGACCCTCTCTGCCGGAGGGAGCGGTACCATCTATGGGTGGGGCCACAACCATAGAGGCCAGCTGGGGGGTATAGAGGGGGCAAAGGTCAAAATCCCCACACCAACCGAAGCTCTCGCCACATTGAGGCCGGTGCAGCTCATCGGAGGAGAGCAGACTCTGTTTGCTGTCACAGCAGATGGAAAGGTGTCAGTTCTGTTTAGACCCATCTAAACTCGCATAGCATTTGTGGACGACCACACATCACAGCAGCTGCATGAAGTGTTGATTGTCTTTGTCTTGGTCCCCAGCTGTACGCTACTGGATACGGAGCAGGGGGCAGGTTGGGTATTGGTGGCACAGAATCTGTGTCCACCCCGACGTTACTGGAGTCCATCCAGCATGTCTTCATCAGGAAGGTTGCGGTAAACTCTGGCGGGAAGCACTGTTTGGCCCTCTCCTCGGAGGGCGAGGTCTACTCGTGGGGTGAAGCCGAGGACGGAAAACTGGGTCACGGTAACAGAAGGTGAGAACTTGATAAACTTGAGGGTGCCTTTGATTTCAATTGAGGGTTCATAAATAGAGATGCACTGATGAGGCCATTAACTACTTACACAATCCGATACAACTTCCTGGTTGAGGATCAAAACTGTTTTTAAAGGCTTTGTTTTAACTGGGATTCATCTTCACTTTCAGTCCATGCGACCGTCCTCGTGTAATCGAGTCCCTGAGAGGAGTGGAGGTGGTGGATATTGCTGCCGGGGGTGCGCACAGCGCTTGCATCACAGCAAGCGGAGAGCTCTTCACCTGGGGCAAAGGTCGCTATGGAAGACTGGGCCACGGAGACAGCGAGGACCAGCTCAAACCCAAGCTGGTCCGTTATCCCAGCCCTCTTAGCGTACTGTGTTGCTGTGCGCCTACTGATGAATAATTGCCTGTCTGTGTTTGTTCTCCAGGTGGATGCACTCCAGGGTCACAGGGTGATTGATGTTGCTTGCGGCAGTGGGGATGCTCAGACGCTGTGTCTAACTGACGATGACATGGTCTGGTCTTGGGGAGACGGGGACTACGGGAAATTAGGCAGAGGAGGGAGTGACGGCTGCAAAATCCCCATGAAGGTAAAACAGAATTATAAATATAAAAAAAAATCCCTGGTTGGTTACTTTAAAATGACTTCTACAGTAACTTCAAATATGCAGAACAGGGAGCTTTTCAACTGGTTTGTTCAAGTCCATTTCAGAGTACAATACATTGCCGGCAGCCTTGAAACAGTATTTATTTTAGTTTACCTGAGAAAGTAAAGTGTGAATTAAACAGTTAGTTACATTTATTTAACATAACCAGTGTTTAAAAAAGTATCATTATTTTTGATTTTTAAAAGGAAGCTAGATGTTCAACCAAATACCTCAATAGACTTTCTAGGGCTGCAACTTACGATTATTTTTATAATCGATTAATCTGTCGATTACTTTTATGAAGATAATCGCATTTTATTTAGCCTTTACTTTCCCATATAAGCTTTTAACAACAAATTTCCAATAAGAAAAAGGAAAAGAAAAGAAAATTGCGCCCTTGCCTGCAATTTATTTAACTTGGTTTAAAAAAACAAATGAGCTCAACAGTGTAAAATAGAAAAATGAGGTAGAATTCTATACAAACAATAGAGTTTGCAGCATATTTACAAAAATCTCAGTCCTCATTATGTTCTACATTTAAATTCACATTTTCTCTTTATTCTAAATGTTAAGTAGGAGCTGGACATTATTTTTACAAATAATATGAACTTCTGTCTCTACAAGCATTTTCCGAACTGAGTTTGTATGTGGGGGGCTGAACGTCTTGTTCCACATGTTTTCGTTTGTTGCCTTTTTTTTTCTTTTTTTTTTCTGCAAACTTGCAATTCTAGATTACTATTAACTGAACACATTAATGGTATTTAGCACGTTTATTTTCCGCTCCTGCTTCAACTCCGACTTGCTTTCCCCTCAGATGTTCACTTAAACAAGACTATCAGACATTTTCGTGCTCCGCCATCTTGCACAGGGCAAATGTTTTCACGCGCAAGGAAAACAAGGGTAACGATTGGCCAATTTCTTCTTCTACATCTCTACTGGTAGATCACAGCGTTGGGTAGCTCATTACTGTCACGTATTGACCGCAGATATAACAGATTGTGTTAAAAATAGACCGCTATGGTAAAACGTGATTGTAGAGCAACTAATCGATGACTAAATTAGTTGTTAACTATTTTAATAATAGATTTGAATCGATAAGTTGTTTCAGCTCTTAATACTTTCTTTGATTTAATTTACAAAAAAACCTCTTGTTAAATATCCCTTTAATAAAAAGTAATATGAGATGTTATAGCGACACTATCCCTTTTATATTAAAATCAGCTGGCTACATCAAATCTGCTGTTTGCTGGGTCTGAGATAAGGATTCATTTGGAGCTCAAAGACAGATATGTTCAAGGTGAGAAAAAAGGAGCCTCCTGCCATGGTCTTAATAAATGAACAGACTGGGGTGCCTGCTATAGGAGCTGGGTAATAAATCAGATGCTTTTCAACATGAACAGGCGGTTTTTTTGCTTCTCCACCTTCTGAGTCATTGCAGCTTAAATAGTTTCCTGTGAATAAAGATGCAACCTTGTCTGCTTTTATTTACAATGAAGCCCTTACTTATGCATAGGTTAATCTGTTTTCATTTACAAATGCATAGCATTACTCAGCAATACAGTGTCAATAAATGCATTATGTGGTCTTCCAAACCCAATATAAACCTTTATATAAACCTACCCAGATAAACCTTTACAGTGGAAACGCCTTTCTTTTGTTCACCAGCTCTAACTGACTTGGAGCAGGTTAATGGCCGGGTCTGATTTTTAAGAACATCGCTCCTTGTTGTTCAGAAGTGTAGGGACTTTGTTGATGGTGCCATAGAGCCTTGATTGCTCAGAATAACGTTAGGGGGCAGGTCCACTGCATCTAAGGTCTTTGCAGGGCCAGTTAAGAGGGCCTCTAATATTGACATTTCTTTACTCTGTCCAGAATTGGGGGACTTTGTGCTGTTTTGATTAAAGGCCATTTGTGTGCCCCTTCAACCACCCCTAGTGGGGATGGCAATGTTTTTTTCTTTTGTCAGAAGAGTACCAATCCACATGGGTTTGACCTGTAGTGGTCCCAAATTTGCTGTACCTTTTCCTGGTGCTTTGTTCTCTGTAGTAGACAGGGGGGAAATGTTATTGACTGTTAATGAGGCGATTCTTGGCTTGTGAACAGAAGCAACACAAAAGTTTCCGGTGCTTTTGTTACAGCCAATTGTTCAGTGTGATGGTGGCTAATTGTTCGCCTGAAAGCTAATGCAGTGGATGTTCTGTAGTTACCGTTCTACTGTTTGGCAACAGACAAGACACTCGCCGGTTATCTGCAGGGCGGCAGACTAGATGGGAAGCTGCAGCCCTCTTCCGAGCCTTACGGTGAGGAGACCAGAAAGCGATCACGACCTCTGTAGGCTGCAGTGTGAGGTCGCTGAAGGAGAACCTTCAAAACTCAGAGTTTTTAGAAATCACCAACTGCTCTTCTTATACATCCACAGAGGACATCCCTCCTCTAGGCATCACTGTCACAGCTGCCAACTACCGGGCAAGCATACCCGTTGTGAGATACAAAGCAAATGCTTGACAGAGAACAATTCTGTGAATGATTTTAAATCCCTAGATCGACTCTCTTACTGGCCTGGGAGTGGTGAAAGTGGAGTGTGGCTCTCAGTTCTCCGTGGCGCTCACTAAATCCGGGGCCGTCTACACATGGTGTGTACAGCATCAATCCCACGCAGATGTGTTGCAGCCTTTTCTCCCCCTGGTTTGTCGGTGACTAGAAATGTTTGTCCTGTGCGTCTGTTCGACTCTAAGGGGGAAAGGGGATTACCATCGGCTGGGCCACGGCTCTGATGACCATGTCCGACGACCCAGACAGGTTCAGGGGCTTCAAGGGAAGAAAGTCATTGCCATCGCCACCGGGTCTTTGCACTGTGTTTGCTGCACGGAGGATGGTAAGATGGCTTAGTTGCTTCCGACAGATGGTTTGGCCTCCCTACACAGATACTGTACAAGATGCTTATTATTGCCTAAACACATAAAAAACAAGTGTTTTTCTTCAACTTAACAATTGTGCTGAATTATGATCGAGTCTATTAGAGAAACCGCCAAAACAACTGCATACATTTTGGGATTAGGTGACAAAATGAAATAACATTCAACAAGATTTGAATGCTTTTTATATCAGTTTAGCAGCAGCCTCGAAAACAGCCTTTGTTGTGTGAACCTCAGGTGAAGTTTACACGTGGGGAGATAACGATGAGGGCCAACTGGGAGATGGCACCACTAACGCCATTCAGAGGCCGCGGCTGGTCGCCGCGCTGCAGGGCAAGAAAATCAACAGAGTGGCCTGTGGCTCCGCTCACACTCTCGCCTGGTCAACCAGCAAGCCCACTAATGCCGGGAAACTGCCTGCACAGGTATTGCACCAGCAATACACTCGGTTTTCCACTTGGGGGCAGTAAAGTTTTGCAGACCCATCTCGTCTATTTGTGCTTGTTTTTGACCTTTCTGTTTGCGTCTTAAAGGTCCCCATGGAGTACAACCATCTCCAAGAGATCCCCATCATTGGTTTGAGGAACAGACTGCTGCTGCTGCATCACTTCTCTGAGCTTTTCTGCCCGTGCATTCCCATGTTTGACCTGGAGGGTCGGCTGGGTCAGACGCGCCACGGCCCGTCAGTCGGCTTTGACACACTCAGGGGTATCCTTATCTCCCAGGGCAAGGTAGGCAGGCGTGACAGGCATAAAACAAATGTTCCTATTATTTAGCTTTTTTTTCCTCAAAAGTTTAGTTTAACTTTTGTCTTCAAACAGGAAGTAGCTTTCAGGAAGGTGGTCCAAGCTACAATGGTGAGAGACAGACAACATGGACCTGTGGTGGAGCTGAACAGAATACAGGTACAGGTTCCCTCTTATTTAAAGTTTGCATAGTTACTCAACAATCCTCTTCTTGTCTCATTTGGTCCTCTGTTTTGCCTTCTGAGAAACTACGTTCCAGCCTTGCTTCTGAGTGTTTCATGTGATGTCTTTCATAAGAGAGGGTTTTCTCTAGTTTTTTCTTTTGTGGTGTGTGATCTGCACTCCTTCCTGTCTAAAGCCATCCCTGCTGTAGCTTTAAGACCCCACAGAGAGTTCTGGAGCCGCTCTGTCCGCCTAAGAAAGAGCCGTTATCGGGTTTTCAACAGGAAATCATTGAGCAGGCAATTGGAAGATTTATGTTTTCTTTTTTCATTTTTGCCTCATTTGTTTCTGGTTTCCACTCTGCAGGTGAAGCGCTCCCGCAGCAAAGGGGGTCTGGCGGGTCCTGATGGAACCAAGTCTGTGTTTGGGCAGATGTGTGCCAAAATGAGTTCGTTCAGCCCAGACTTCTTGCTGCTCCCCCATCGCGTGTGGAAGGTTAAGTTTGTGGGTATGTGTTCATGTCCACAATGGGAAGCCAGAGCTGCTTCCTCAAATTTAAAGCGCCACACAATTTTGAGTGAATGTATTTTTAAATCAGGCTGTTTAATTGAAGGGCCCAGAGAAAGTTTGGACTTTTAAGACTTGAGAATCGAAATGACCCCAGGGCAAATCAGCTCCACACAAGCAAAACTGCAGCTCAGTTGGTGTTAAACTATTGAACATGGTTTTAATATAAAGAATATGAGGAAATTGAAAACATTACCGTATAAATTTTTACCTCGTAAGCCAACATTATGGCAAAGAAGAGAGGAGAGAAAATATTCCAACGAGTCCTACATTAGATCCGTATGGTTATTTACATAAAACTACAAGGACATAGGGATTAAAGCCAAAGGTTTGGCTGACGGGAACTATTATGAGCGACACAAAGTCAGTCAAATTTTGAGTGGAATAAAAAACGCTTATCAGACACATTTAGCACATGCAAAACCGGATCAGTCTGTAAAGAGGCTTGTGAAGAGGTTTGACCTCTCTGCATTAAATGAAGAAGTTTTGAGTATTTTTCTTTCAACATATACTTTTCAATTCTTCCAGGGTTTTGACCCTCCCCCTTTTTTGTTTATTTTCTAATCAGGCGAGTCTGTGGACGACTGTGGCGGAGGCTACAGCGAGTCCATCGCTGAAATGTGCGAGGAGCTGCAGAACACCCTGACGCCGCTGCTCATCGTTACTCCGAACGGCCGCGATGAGTCGGGCGCCAACCGAGATTGTTTCCTGCTCAACCCCACCGCCAAGTCCTCTCTTCACATGAACATGTTTCGCTTCCTAGGTACAATCCGCCCAATCTCCAAGTTGGGTCCTCTTCGCCAACTTACCACACGATAAAAATGAAACGGAACATTTATGTAAAAATGTGAAAAAAACCAAAAACATTTTAATTAGTATTAGAAATATCTGCCATCAAACACTGTTCTAGGCGGCGCAGTGGCTGTTTTTCTGGTTTGATCTGAGCCTTATCGGCTTTGCTGTGTCTGCAGGAGTCCTCCTCGGAATCGCAATCCGGACCGGAAGCCCACTTAGCCTGAGTCTGGCAGAGCCTGTATGGAAGCAGCTGGCAGGGATGAACCTGACCATCGCTGACCTCAGTGAGGTGTGTTTGTATTTCTGCGAGTGCGACACATGGTTGAGGACCCGGTGGGGACGGCCTTGATGACGACTAAAAGTGAAAATTCGGCACCGGTCCTAATGACAAAGATATTCCCGTGTATTTCTAACTCTTGGAACTTTTCATTCATTTGTTAAACTAAAACCTAAAAGCTGTTCTGTATTTGAGGATTTTGCTGGATTAACTACCTTAATCTGGAAAAAAAGAAAAGGAAATCTAAACAAATAATTAGACAAAATTGCAAACATAGATTGAGCTACTGCATGCACAATATGAATGAATCCCAAAACGAAATTTTTTTTTTTTTACATCGAGAAATTTTCCAGGTGTCATTTTAGAAAAATACATTTTGTTTCAAAATGTGCTGCAACTAATAACAGAACAGTCGCAGGAGTACCTGAATTTTGAAGTCAATTCGTTGCGTCAAATGTAAAGTGAAGGCAGCTGAATATAGATGTAAAAAAAATAAAACATGCAACATTTCTGCCTTATTTATAATAAGAAGTACTTCATGTTGGTTTAAAATCCTTACTACAAAGTTAGGTGTAACTTGATTCAAAGATAGAGAGGTATGATGTGATAAACACATGCAGAGAAATAAAGAATAACGTATTAGAACATCCCTGTTTTTGTGTTTAATTGAAGCCTAGTAAAATTATTGATCGGAGCGTGCTCTTATTACTTTTTAGTAAACTCGTTGACCCTCACGTTGTAAACGCTTAAGACTTCTCTTCATCTCTTCCGCATGTCCGCATGACCTGCATTACGTTGAAGTTAAGAAAAACAAATTCCTATACATTCCACCTCAGATTAAAATCCTGGCCTGCGTCTGGTACAGAACTCTGGAAACAAGTTCATCCTCAAAAGTTAATTAGTTTTTATGAAAAGTTGAGGCATAAATGCAGAAACTAAAATGAAGAACAAAGGTGTTTTTTGTGTGTGCATGTGTGTATAAACCTGCTGTAGATCTTTATTGCGCAGTCTTTGAGGTGGCGCGAGCCCCCCTTCTGCCCTCACGCTCTGATCACACGCTCCTGAAGCATCCTTAGGAGAATGCTGTAGTTTTCCTCCTCAAAGCTGCTTTTGTTTTGTAGCTCCCCCCTCTAGATATTGGCAAAGGTTAGATGGGAAAAGATTTCAGCACAAGACGAAGTGGATGGCCGTGAATCTCACGGGACCGCAGTCACGTACACACAGACACACCCGAGCTGAAACGGTTATCTGGAGTCTGTTGTGTATGAAAATTGTGTTGCTATCCCCAGGTTGACAAGGATTTCATTCCTGGGTTGATGTATATCCGGGACAACGAGGCCACAGCCGAGGAGTTTGAGGCCATGACTCTGCCCTTCACGGTGCCCAGCGCCAGCGGTCAGGATATCCAGCTCAGCTCCAAATACTCCCACATCACCCTGGAGAACCGGGCAGAATATGTCCGCCTTGCAATCAATTACAGGTTATGAAACTTTCTTATGGCATCAGCCAGTAATTAAATTCACACGTGGTGTTTTTAAAATTTTATTTTTATTGTTAATCTGCACATCTTTACATTTCTGAACCAGACTCCACGAGTTTGACGAGCAGGTGGCTGCTGTGCGCGAGGGGATGGCTCGGGTGGTTCCCGTTCCCCTGCTGTCACTTTTCACTGGTTACGAGCTGGAAACAATGGTGAGGGGAAGCCGTTCAAAAAAAACAAAAAATTCCCTCCTCACCTCACTTTGGTTCCGACCCTCATGGAGGTATCTCCGCCGCCTCTAGGTGTGTGGAAGCCCGGACATCCCGCTCCACCTGCTGAAGTCGGTGGCCACCTACAAAGGCGTGGAGCCGACGGCGCCGCTCGTCCAGTGGTTCTGGGATGTGATGGAGTCGTTCTCCAATACGGAGAGGTCGCTTTTCCTGAGGTTTGTCTGGGGCCGCACGCGGCTGCCTCGCACCATCGCTGACTTCAGGGGCCGGGATTTTGTGGTGCAGGTGAGGAAAGATCCTGTAATATTGTATAATGTTGCAATATTGGAAAGTAGATTTTCTTTCGTCTGTTTGGTGGGCCTTGATTTTTCTTTGTCTGATTTATAACAGCTTGTTGTTACATTTAGTGCTGGTTTTTATGTTTGTTTTTCAGCAGGCCCGTATGAGCGTGGTGGATCGGTCCGCCTCGTCGGCTGCAATTTAATCGTGATTAAATTTCCTTTGCTAAAGTCGAGTTTTTTGTCTGTGCTCAGGTTCTGGATAAATACAACCCTCCCGACCACTTCCTGCCAGAGTCCTACACCTGTTTTTTCCTGCTCAAGCTGCCCAGGTATTCGTGCAAACAGGTGCTAGAGGAGAAACTCAAATACGCCATCCACTTCTGCAAGTCCATCGACACCGACGACTACGCTCGCATCGCCCTCTCCGGGGAGCCGGCAGCTGACGACAGCAGCGAGGACTCTGATAACGAGGACGCCGACTCCTTCGCTTCGGACTCCACACAGGATTACTTAACAGGACACTGACTAACACGGCTAGGATCCTATGTTAGTCCCATTTTACAATTGTACATTCATACAGGCAGTTTGAGGCACAAGAATCTATCGGGGCAGAAGTGGTGGAACAACTTCAGAAAGAATTATAAGCTAAATAAAATTGAACACCAGTTAATTTTGGTTTCTTCAAAATGAAGCAGAGGCTTCAGCTGCACATGTGATTGTTGTGTTACATGGAAATATTAAAGTTACAGCCTAGCACTGTGGTAGATTTCTCCCTTTGGTTTGTGTGAATTACCTCTCCCTAGTTGTATATAGAAGCCGATGTGTGATAACAGTAGGATTCATTGTTTTTTTTTAGTAACAACCATGTTTGTTTATAAATATGTATAAAAAAAAATTTAAAGTCTGTTTTTCTCACCCAGCTCCCTCCATTCAGAGCCGATTGAAGGAGCATTTTAAGATTTCTGTATTTACCCACTTCCTTCCACCTAATTAATGCACCGTCTCTTTAAGAATGTATATGATTGTGCCATGTATTCACAGGTATCATTCCTGCATATTAAATGTTAATACATTTCTGTTAATAAAGTCAAAAAGTACTGCTTATTTATGTGTTTTTGTTTGAACAACAATGGAAAGTTGTTTGTGAGTGATGAGGATTTTTATTGTTTTACAGTTTTGAGTTCTAAGAATTAAGTTTTAGAGGTATGGTGTTGAATACGTTTTGGTTACAGACAGATTATAGTTAGTGGAAATGGTTAAGGCATAAATGCAGAAACCACAATTAAGAACAAAGGTGTGTGTGTGTGTGTGTGTGTGTGTGTGTGTGTGTGTGTGTGTGTGTGTGTGTGTGTGTGTGTGTGTGTGTGTGTGTGTGTGTGTGTGTGTGTGTGTGTGTGTGTGTGTGTGTGTGTGTGTGTGTGTGTGTGTGTGTGTGTGTGTGTGTGTGTGTGTGTGTGTGTAAACCTGTAGATTTATATTGCACACTGATGTACACTAGCGGTCCCTTTAGACCGGAGGTCTTCAACAGGGGGTCCGTGGAGGTACTGCATTGGGGTCGCGATTAGACCTTATTTATTTATTTTTTTTATATCCCCCTTGTGCAATTTTTTCCACTAATTGAAATGTCTTTAAATAAACATTAATTTAACACACTGCAGCAAACAGATAAATGGATGCAGAAGATGTTTTTCAGTCATCAATGCAAACATTCAGCGACGCACAGGAGCTCTTTCAAGCTCAATTTCGAATATCTGTGAAGATTAAATGATCGTCACCAAAACAGTTCCTTAAGAGGACAGAAATGCAAATGTTAAGTGCAGGATTTAAATGCAATACTTCCCTAACCCATCTGCATCCGACTAGTGTTTGGAGAGGCAAGTGCACGGCAAATTGGTGCAAGCATTTATCAAAATGATATTTATATCCTGTATTATTTTGTCCTAACAAATCTGTCAAACATTTTATTTGAGATTAGACACGATGTTGCAACGGTACAAAATCCTCCAATTTTGACACTGTTATACAAATGTATTTTTTTTCTAATCTGAGTCACTCAGGATCTCATTTTATCCGACGGGACCAAAAACTGGGATTTAGTTGTGACCGCCTTTTGTTTCAGATCAAAAGGCGGATGTAGGAAAGGTGAGTGTTCAAAACAGTGGGATTAAATAAAATCTCAGATTACCTTTGTGACATGATTGGTGTCAGCGGAGCACCTTACTCTAGGCTGAGAAAGTAGGGGTGAAAAAAGATATCAAAACTTCTACTAAAAACCCACGTAGATTTAATAACCTTTAAGCGTTTTGAGTGTGTGTTGTTATAGAATCATGATGACGTCTTCCTCGTCACGAGAAATAGAAAAAAGCTTTTATGGCAGCTGAATTTGGCTTTGAAATCATTAGCATTCTTTGGGGATTAAGTGCCCTTTTCCCCTGTAATTATTACAGAGAGCATTATTCTGGTACAAGTCAGGTGCTACTCACATATTAGGGCCTGAAGCCAGGCAGAGAAGGAGGGGTGGGGTTGACCTTCACTTACAACTCTAGTTTATGAAATCTTCCCCAGAATAAAGTGAGAAGCAAAACGGTTAGCAACAACGCTTTATGGCTTGCTCCCAAGGGAGGCACCTTCAGTAGTTGGTCTTTAGAGTTCATCAACAGAGCTAAGGCCAGAGCTGCCTTGATGTGGATTATCAACATGGCCACAAATATATATTTATTTAACAATGTGGAGAAAAATAACAGGTCAGTATATATTTCTATTACTAATCATTTGTTTTACCATCTTGCCGAATTTCCCATCAGTAATAAACTTCATTGTGAAATGAATATCATCTTAAATCTAAATGTGCCTAGGGGCATAAAACGACCTGGGTTTGTCCATGGTCTTGGGCGGAATGGATAAACGCTCTTTTTACGTAGAAATTAAAGTACTTTATTAGGCGTGTAAAGTTGGTGCGCCGCTCACATTTTTAGAAATATTTCAGTATGTTTCATTTCCCTCATAAAAGCTAGACCCACAGCCTTTTAAGTCAAATTTGTGCCGGTTTGTTAGGTTTAGGGTAGGAGTACTGTTTAGTTGGAGCTATGCATAGTCATCTAAATTTCTAAGAAGATATCCAGCACATTGAAATTCCCCATGCTTCCCCGTGCAGATAAAGCATGATGAGTGTGGCAATAAGGGTCTGGTTAAATTCTATTTACTACAACATGCTCCCTATTGGTAAAATCATCAGACAGCATGTTGTTAATTTCCACTGTTATGCTGATTATACACAATTGTATTTATCTATAAATTCTGATGAATCCAGTCAGTTTGGTAGATTACAGGCATGTCTAGATAACATAAAAATGTGGATGACTTTAAACTCTCTGCTCTTGAACCCTGAAAAGACAGAAGTTATCTTTGGACCAGAACCTTTAAGAAAGAAACTGCTTAGTCAACCCCTTAAACTAGATGGCATCAAATTGGCCTCTGGTAACATTGTAAAGATCCTTGGTGTTATTTTTGATCAGGAGACTACAACTGATGCATTAAACTCTCTTTTTTCAGTATTGTCCGCATCTATTTTAGTTTTCTGTCTCTTCAAACCCCCAGTCGGTTGTGGCAGACGGCTGCTTGTACTGAGCCAGGTTCTGCTGGAGGTTTCTTCCTGTTAAACGGGAGTTTTTCCTCTCCACTCTCGCTACATGCATGCTCAGTATGAGGGATTGCTGTAAAGTCAACGACAACACAAGCCATTGTTTCTGCCTGCTGATTCCAGAGGAGTGAATGCTGCAAGTCAATGACTCGATGAATCTGCTGGGGTTCCTTAGTTTGGAAACTTTTAAACATATTCTTAATGATGTATCTATGATTTTAATTGATATTCTTGTAAAGTGCCTTGAGACGACATCTGTTGTAAATTGACACTACATTAATAACTGATTCTTGATTCTTCTTGAAATGCTGCCAGTTGTGTGAAGTCACAGTTCATTAATGGAGTCGTGAAATCCAACATCCACTGTAAGCTAAGCACACCAGGGTCCCCTTGCTTTGAAGACAGCGAGAAAGGGCAGCATTCCAATATGATCATCACCCCTGAGACAACCACTACCTTGCTAAATAAACAGAGGATTTACTTGCTGGTTCTGGCCAAGCATCTCTCCAGACCTGAATACTACTGAGCATCTGTGTGACTTCCCCTAACAGCGGGTGTCATTATTGTAATGTGTTTCACTGAGTGAAAGTTTTTTTTTTTTGTGATTCCAGGCGGGTGGCTTCTCTTGCCAACCTTCTACGCTTTCAAAGAAAATCATTTTATCATAAATAAAAACATATGTCAGCCGACAAAGCAAAAGTCCCGCTACAGAATCCAACCAATTCTAATGTCACACAGCTCTAATCATCCTTGCTTGAGGCTGTGTTTGTCCATGTGATTTCTCTTTTCTCTTTGATAGCTCTCACGTACTTCCACAAGACCAGAGAGCAATCAGCCCCCCTGGTCTTCTATTGTTTGCAACTTTAATCCTGCTCTGTCTCAGACAGGCCTCAGTCCAGACCAGGTGACTCCAGTCAGTCATAAAAATTGTCTCCACTGATGTTGAAGAATGAAGGAATGCAAACTGCTCCAACTTGTAGAAATAAAAGGAAATACAGTTTTGCCTGTAAGGGAGGTTTTGGTTGCATTTGTGCATTCTTTCAGCCTTTCGCACATTCAAATCTTACATGCTTATTTAATCCTCTTTGCAAAAATGATTCCAGCACAGTGAGCTTTTAGGGAAACCATCAGTTTTTCAGTGACCTTTCTGTATTTTTAGGGTTATTTTCCTGCCTGCAGATAAACTTGGCTTTACCCATCTGCCCGTCAGATCTACACAGCTTCTTAGTATATGTGTCCATTCAACTGTCAGACAAGAAAAAATCAACCAGGCTACGCAAAGCATAATTGTGTCAAATGCTTACGTTTCGCACGCTTAAAATTAAAAAGGAAATGGAATAAATTTACGAGATCAGAGCTTTTGAACATGTATTCTCATCTCCTGTTAAATTTTGCCGTTCTGTCAACCTTTTCTAATGTCATGCTTAAAATCACACATAAAAACACATTGATGGTGAATAAATGCGTTCCCACAGCATCATACCACCACTGACATATTTCACCCTGACAACTCTGTATTAGATTTGTTCTTCTTTGCTAAAAAAAGACAATAAACATTTTGTTTTTTTATCTCATTTATAGGAAGTTTTCTTCTAACCAAACTCGGCTTACATATCATTAAAAAATGACAAAATTGAACTTTATTTACTAACTAGGGCGACTCTTGCACAATATCTTTTTATAGTGTATCCGGGTAAAAGGAGCTGGGGAAAAAAAGCACACCAGGACTCAATTTCTTTCTGCTCAATTATGTACTATTTTGTTTCCTATTTGCATAATTAAATATTAGTCCATAGCTATAATGTGACTGAATATGGAGAGTTACAGGGGTGTGGGAACCTTATTGTCATTAAGGCATTGGATTGATAATGTTGTCTAAACTGTCTCACAATCACTTGCACTACAGCTGCTGCTTGTGTCAGTAAAGCTGCAGTCAACTGTTCCCACAGTTTAGGGAATGTTGCTGCTGATGATGGAGGGGTCTGTGGGTGCAAGAAAAATAATACAAATGTTTCAACCCTGTCTTGAGTGGAAAGCTTCTTTCAAAAGCTGCTTAAACTCTGTAACACCCACTGCCCACCTTCCCACCCCTTTCCCTCAGCACTCAGACGGATGAGGAGCATCGCCCTCTTTTGCTGGGGAGAGCGCAGGAGAGAAGAAACTCCACACCTTCTCTTTTTTTCAACCTAGCCTCTGTGCTCAAACATTATTGCAACCCTCCAGCAAAAAAAATAATAAAAGAAAGTCAAACAGGAAGTTAAAATAATTTGGATTTGTGACAACCTAAAAAGTGAGGGTTTTGCATAGATGCTTATATTTTTATATCTGATTTTCCCCATCCGACACCATCAAGAGCTCCTTGTGTTTCCATTTTTCACGGTAAGTCGGACAACCTTCATTTGTTTTACATCATTAGCATAAAAAATGTAAAAGATGGCTAATCTAGAGGGAAAAAAAACTTAAATAAATGATTCATTATCCAAATAATCAACTTAATTTCTGTGAAATATTTGACATCTGTTACTCATCATCCGTAGCCAAAACACATTGGAAAAGAAACCTGCAGATTAGTTTCATTTAGGCTGCGTTTTCTTCTCTTTAATAGCTGTGAACAAAGCTGGAAATTCGAAAGACAGCAGTTTGCTTTTTTGACGTCACACAGAGCCTACGGGCCCGGCGCCCAACAAACCGAGCGTTGTTCTCCCGGATGGAGCGCATCACAAGCATTAGACAACCGTGTTAGATCAAGTAAAACAAAGACCAATGATGAGCTGCTGAGACGGGAAACATCCAAACATCTGTTTGGAGTATTTGGATATTATATTGAATAACTAACATCAACATCTTATATTTGTTCTCTCCTTAATTGAAATCTAGCTCTATTTGTTAACCAAGCATTGCGTTTTGATGACAATTTTTTAAATGTATTTCACTACTTATAGAGACTAAATGTCATGTGAAGCGTGCTGCCTTACACATGAGCAATAATCCCACTTGTTTCTCGTAGCTTTTGTTCGGCGAGGGACTGCGGCTGCTTTTATAGTATAACGTTTTGTCACTCAGAGGTTCTGACATGACAAAACGTCCAGGGCATAGGAGGATGAGCAGTATCAAAGTTAGCTGTCACTTATTCCAGGTAGATAAGGTTTGGTGTAGTAGTGGAGAATTATGCAAGAGGAACTCCTTCGGGCAGAAATGCTTCTAGCCTTGAACGTTTTCATTCATGCAGAAGATCACATGACTTCTGGTTATAAAACTGCACAAATGTAGCACCTGACTGCAAAAATCGTCTTACTCCGTGAAGCTTTGGAGGTTTGTCTTTCTTTTTTCTTGGTACTCTGCTCTACAGTGTTACTGGTTAAACAACACAAGCCTGTTGGAGTTACTGGAAACAAGGGACAGCAAAAGAAAATTGTGGCTTTGTCAGTCGGTGTCCTGCACAATTTTAATCTTAGAACTGTTGTCCTACAATTTCACCTTAATTTTATTTTTTTTAATTATAACCAAAAAACCTAAATGCATTTTACTGGCATTTTGTTTTGTAACAGACCAACATACTAGTGCATAATTATCAAGGAGGAACACGGTGCATGGTTTTCGATCTCTTTGTAACTCCACCTGGGTGAGTACTCTTCAGAACCACCTTCTACTTGTGGTTAACGTTAACAGTGTTTTTGGGTTATGTCTCTACCTTCTGTTTGTAGGTAAAACTTTTCAGTTAAGCCATCCCTCCTTTCAAAATCGCTCAATCCTAGCTAAATTTTATGAAGTGCATCTCTGGACAGCCTTACTCTGCTCTCTGCTGCATTTGAGGCCTCTGAGGCCTCCACAGAACAGTCTATTCATACTGAGATTATATTACACACATGACTATTTACAAACGAGGTGACCTCTGAGTCAATTGCAGAGTATCTTCACCTTTCAGGATTTTTTGTTTTTAATTACATTTTTTTTTCTTAAAGTTCACTTGTTTTTTAAATTTGGATCACAGTTCAGCTTGATTTTCATTCCAATATAATGCACACGTAAGCTTGAAGAGCTACATTTCTCATGAATGTATAAATAAAACAAAGATACCTTCTCCCTCCTTCTTTTCTTCTTAGACATCAAAATGTATCTGGAGAACAAAAGCAACCTTGAAATTGAAATGTCTCAGACTTCGGCCCAAGGCCATCCGGGCAGAAACAGCCTGAGGTCAGCCGAGGCCGTGGCAGGAAACTTTGGGGAGCTGCGTCTCCTGCAGGGAATCTCAGAGAGAGGAGACACTCAGAAGGTCCAGCCTGCTGGACAGTGTGTCATCCACACAGACGACTTTGTTCCGGTTTGCCAAGAGAACGGGTATGTTTCTGTGGGTAGTGCTTTTTTCCTTCTTTTTCCACTTTAAGTAAGCTGTCAGCCTACTTAAAGTGGGTGAACCCTTGTCTTTCTTTCATCCAGAAATATACTTTGAAAAATGCGGTTTGTTTTACTTAAATGTAGCCAAAAAATTAATTAAGATCAATTGTTAGATTAGTTTTGAACTTACTTGGAAAAACATTTAGAAGACAGAAATATGCAGTCCCATTGTGCAACATTGCTGCATCTAAAAGTTGCAGCAATGTTGCACAAGGGGACTGGAAGTTTGGGTACACTGCAAACTCCAAACAAAATAATTAGATTTAGAAAAATAAAATAAAAAATAAGATGTGTGGTATTTTGTTGGTTTTCACAAGATAGTTCCGGCAAACAATTTTTTTTTCTTTTTTTTTGAGCAGGATACTCTGATACCAACCGTGTCTTTTTAAAGATTTCTTAAAAGTCCTTTTTTAAAGGTAGAATCATCCAATTTAAATCAAACCAGTTTCAGAGTTTCAGCCCTATTGTCAGCGTCATCTGTCAGTCTTGGCGTCAGGTCCTTTTTTCTAAAGTATGCAACACAAGAGATCCTTATCCTCATTAATGCCCTCAAGCAATTAAATAAGGGTTGTTGTATTCCCCCCCCCCCCCCCCCCCCCCCCCCC
>JAVLVB010000233.1:1180893-1251418 GCA_032876305.1 Orestias chungarensis | reverse complement strand
ATAGCACTGAGACAGCTCTCCTTAAAGTTACTAATGATATTCTCATGGCCTCAGACAATGGGCTCGTGTCTATTCTAGTTTTGTTAGATCTCAGTGCTGCTTTTGACACAGTCAATCACAATATCCTCATTGAAAGGCTCGAACACACTGTGGGGATCAAGGGAACAGCACTAGGCTGGTTTAAATCGTATTTGTCTGAAAGATCCCAGTTTGTTCATCTAAATAACAAATCTTCTCCGCATTGTAAGATTACTTTTGGAATACCCCAGGGTTCTGTACTTGGCCCAATTCTATTTACTATATACATGCTCCCTATTGGTAAAATCATCAGACACCATGGTGTTAATTTCCACTGTTGTGCTGATGATACACAACTGTATTTATCTATAAATCCTGATGAATCCAGTCAGTTTGGTAGATTACAGGCATGTCTAGATGACATAAAAATGTGGATGACTTTAAACTTTCTGCTCTTGAACTCTGAAAAGACAAAAGTTGTTATCTTTGGACCAGAACCTCTAAAAAAGAAATTGCTTAGTCAGCCACTTGACCTGGATAGAATCAGGTTGGCATCTGGTGACAATGTAAAGAACCTCAGTGTTATTTTTGATCAGGAAATGTCTTTCAAGTCTCATATAAAACAGGTCTGTAAGATTTCCTTCTTTCATCTTAGGAATATAGCAAAAATTAGAAATATTCTCTCTAGGATAGATGCTGAAAAGCTAGTCCATGCATTTCTTACTTCAAGGCTGGACTATTGTAACTCTTTATTAGCAGGAAGTTCACAAAATGCAATTAAAAGTCTACAGTTGGTCCAAAATAATGCAGCAAGAGTTCTGATGAAGCTTAAAAAGAGAGATCATATCTCCCCAATTTTAGCTTCCCTTCATTGGCTCCCTGTCAAACTTAGAATAGATGTTAAGATTCTTCTTTTGACATATAAAGCCCTCACTAATAAAGCTCCATCGTATATCAGAGATCTGATTACTCCTTATGTCCCTAACAGAGCATATAGGTACATATATATACATATTAATATATATATATATATATATATATATATATATATATATATATATATATATATATATATATATATATATATATATATATATATATATATATATATATATATATATATATATATATATATATATATATATATAATACTATTAAGTTTGTATCACGTTATCATCAAAGATGTTTGTTTAAGCAATTTGATCTTTTTTTCTATTTTTTTTGCACAGATGGTGCTGGTGGCCATTTTTTCAGAGACAGGCTTCTTTGATTACTGTGCAGTGAAGGTGAGTGAATTGAATGACAAGGACAATTACATGTGTTTATTCTGTTAATGATGATACCCAACTCAATCAGTCAATATAAAATCAATTAAGAGTTGCTGACATTTAAGTTCACCAGTTTTTTTTTAACAGTTCAATTGTTGATTATACATTTTAATGTTCTTCATTGACCGTGTGGGCTATGTTATTTTTATCTTTTTTTGCTTTTACATGTTAGCAGATCATCAAGACATCAAGGCAGGATGTTCTGCTTTTTAAGAGGTGTCAGATATTGTAATATGTATTCATAATGTTGTAATACTGGTTGATTTCCAGATTTGAAAGGACTGGTGCTTATAAGATGTCATTGTGGCTGAAATACTGTCAGTATGTTATTTAACAGATGGGTTTTTAATGTTTTAAACGAGGTGAGCTTGGGATGTTTAACTTTTAGGTTCAAGAAATAAAATTACGTTTTTAAAACAGCAATTTGCATTTCTTCAGGTTATCTTTGTCAAAACATGAAGTTAGTGTGTTTCTAATAAATCCCTGGAGCTCTGCTGTGTTCCAGCCTGTTTCAAGACCTCCACTATAATTCCAGTTCCAAAGAAACCCACCATCACTGGACTTAATGATTACAGACCTGTCGCCCTGACCTCAGTAGTCATGAAGGTCTTTGAACGCCTGGTCTTATCCCACCTAAAGGCCATAACAGACCCCACGCTGGACCCTCTGCAGTTTGCATACAGAGCAAACAGGTCTGCTGAAGACGTTGTTAACTTGACACTACACTTCATCCTATAGCATCTGGACAGCCCTGGAACATACGCTAGTGTTCTGTTTGTAGACTTCAGCTCGGCTTTCAACACCGTCGTGCCACAGCTACTCCAAAGCAAACTGTCCCAGTTGTCATGTGTCAGTGGATTGTGGTTTTCCTGACTGACAGGAGACAGCAGGTGCGACTGGGGAAACACACTTCAGACCTCCGAATACTCAGCACTGGAGTTCCACAAGGGTGTGTTCTCTCACCTCTTCTCTTCAGCCTCTAAACTAATGACTGTGTCTCCAAGGAAACATCTGTGGCGCTCCTGAAATTTGCGGATGATTCCACTCTCGTGGGCCTCATAGCCAACGGCGATGAGTCTGCCTACAGAACGGAGGTCCAGCAGCTGGTGTCTTGGTGCAGCAACAACCACTTGCTACTAAACACAGACTGTAGAGATGGTGGTGGATTTCCGAAGCAACCCACCCCCTGTTCCCCCCCTTTACATCAATGGCCCTGCAGTTTCCACTGTGGAGTCACTCAATTTCCTGGGCACCATCATATCCAGGGACCTGCAGTGGGTAAGGAAGACAGTCTCCATCACTAAGAAAGCTCAGCAAAGGATGTTCTTCTTGAGACAGCTAAAGAAATTTGACCTCCAACAGACCCTGATGATCCAGTTCTACACAGCGATCATCGAGTCCATACTCGCCTCATCTATAACCATCTGGTTTGGTTCCTCCACCTCACAAGAACGAGCCAAACTACAGCGCGTCATCAGGTCAGCAGAGAGGATCATCGGTTGTAAACTGCCAACGTTTTAGGAGATCTATACCAGCAGGGTGAGGAAGCGCGCAGGCAAAATCACAACTGACCCCTTACATCCTGGACATCACCTGTTTCAGACTCTCCCATCTGGTAAAAGGCTTCGAAGCATCAAACCAGCACAACTCAGACCTGTAGCACTGCTCAACCACTGAGTCTCCAAACCTCACTGAACTGACTGGACTTACAACTTGCACTATGATGATTTGCATAACTGTACAGATGTTATATTAACATCTGCTGCTCTCCATAAACAATATTTAATTTAAACCTACCTCACAA
Organism: Orestias chungarensis; assembly: GCA_032876305.1. Lineage (NCBI taxonomy): Eukaryota > Metazoa > Chordata > Actinopteri > Cyprinodontiformes > Cyprinodontidae > Orestias > Orestias chungarensis. The sequence continues at coordinate 1,248,268 of JAVLVB010000233.1, read as the reverse complement.
ATATCTACCTACATATTCATGAGTACAGTAGACATTTTATTTTATTTAGCTCTCTGCTTGTAACGCTCGTCAGTGTTTTTATCTTTTTATTCCTGATTATGAAACAAAAAACATATTCTTTCATTCTTTCACAGTTTAGTGTTTAATAGTCTTTGTAAATGTGTTCCTCTCACCAAGACAAATTCCTTGTATGTGTAACAAACTTGGCAAATAAAGTGATTGTGATTTTGAGTCAACTTGTAAGCATGTTAAAAAATAAACGTGAACTATAATGGGGAAAGTACCTTACACAGCATTAATATGATAATTAAATTGTTAAATCAATATGTATCATGTATGAGAGAACTGTCATATATAGTGCACTGCTCTACAGTACAACTGTACTGTAAAAAAGTTGGGGTATTTCTTTCGACCGTTACCCTGCTGAATAAGAACGATAGATATATTTAAGATAAACTTGTTTGAATTAGGGCTGTTAAATGTCAGTCACTGGTCCAAACACACTTGAATCAAATGTCTAAATTACCCAATTTAACATTCTTTGGGGAAATGTGCGTTTCCTTGTTAAGTATTAATTAGTATTTGGATATTTTAATTTATTCTTTATCTTTTTATTATTATTTTTTTTAAATCTAATGTTCTATGTTTCAAACTGGGTTTTGTTTATGCAGCTTTTGTTGTATAAATCTGTGAAATCTCACAATTTATTGCAGTTGGGTAAAAAAAAAACAACACCACCACCACACACATCCATCAAGTCATGGCAGCGATCTCTTTTATCGGTTGCAGTTATTGCTTTGAATTTGTCACATTGTTATATTTCTTCACTTGGCAGGCCTATCAATTATCTAGAGGGAGGGTGTGGCCCATGATCATCATCCTGTGTCTGATTGCTGCAATCCTGTCTGCTTTCCTGGATAATGTGACCACTATGATGCTTTTCACCCCTGTCACCATAAGGTAAAGTAAAGAACAAGTAAAGCGAAATCTTCCCTCATGCTTAACGTTCTAGATTATTACTTAAAAACAAAACAGCCCCAGTCACACCAGACATGTCTTAAATACATGCTCTCTGCCCTGACAGGGTCATTTTGAGGATGTTCAACTGAGCTAAATTTAGAGGATAACGACACAACCTACTCACATATCTGTGTCCTAGTTTGTTATCAGCTTTGAAACAGTGTAGATATTGCCGACTAATACTTTCATCTTTAAATTTCCACTTTTTTATATTTGTGGATTCCTATTCCCTACGCTCTGCAATCTAATCAAGCACCATTCTGCCTCTGTGTGATTTTGCAGGTTGTGCGAGGTGCTTAATCTAGACCCCAGACATGTCCTGATTGCAGAAGTAATCTTCACCAACATCGGAGGGGCCGCCACAGCTGTCGGAGATCCACCCAATGTGATTATAGTATCAAACCAGGGCCTGCGCAGAGAAGTAGGCACTTTCACAGCTCTCTAAGCTTAAACACACTCTAAAACTAGGAAAGCGATCAGCTCAGTGTAATCTGACACATAAACTAAACGCCTGGGGGAACACACACATTGTGCTTCATGGTTTGTGTGTGTGGCATGTGTGTGCGCGTGTGTGTGACATGGTGAAGTCTGTGCAGATGGTTTAGAGATGAAAAACATACATCGTAAATGTAATTTTTTAATTTTCATGACATTTTGCTTTAACTTTCGTCCATCATTGGGGGGCTCATTCAAATCTCAACATTACTGATATTTAGGAACGTCAAGGTACAGGGAGGTTCGAGCCAAAGGGTTAGGGTTAGCCATAGCATGGCTAGGCTCAGAAAAAGCAGTCAGGCGTGCCAATCAGATTTGATTGGGTGGTGGAAAGCAACCCTGAGTAAACTAATAACTGTAAGATTTGAAACACTACAGCGTACAACAACACAGATGATACACTAAACCACCGATCCCACCAAAAACAGACATTATTTTAAGACAAAGAGAGAAATTACAAACAGGCTGCTGATGAGAATATTTACTGCCTACTCACAACTTAATAGTCGTTCTCTCGGTTAAGCGGAAGAACAAATGAGCTACTTTGTAATCACAAAGTCGACACACAAATGTGTTTAAACGTTTGCGGACATGCATACAGACAGGTTCTCAATATAAACCTATTTTATCAGATATTTTCTCAGGTGTTTTACACATCCATTGTCATTATAAACAATTGTGTCTGAAAATTGTTCCTGGCAGAGTTTGTTTATTACAAGCATATTTTCAGTGAGGTCTTGCTGCGTATTTTGGAATATCCTCTTGGCACATGTCTGATGATAAAAAATGTCGTTCAGCTCGATGCTATAATGAGCTTGACATTTCTTAGCTTCACCTAGAGTCTAAACAGATTTCTTATTATTGCCGTTTCCCACGTGATCCTAAAAACTCTAACTAGTTTAATTTGACCTGACAGTGGTGATTTGGGCCTCCTATATCCAAGCAAAGGCATGACAAAATATGCCTTGTTCTCATAAATATTTACTTTGTGTTTGGTCTTTCTTCAATTTTACATCTGCAAAAAGCTCTTTGTGAGTCCCTATTGTTCTGAGTATTTGTCAATCCAATGCGTGCTGTCAAACGTGCCGTTATTTATCCTGACCAACTCAGCTTCAGTCAATAGTGATCACTAATGGGAGTTTGTAGCTTTCTAGTCCTGTCAAGTTAACATGAATCACCTATAAAAACATGTTGCTGTCTATGTATATTACTTTGAAGCTGATTAGAGTAAAGACAATTGACTCATTTTAACTTTAAAAACACCAATTCCCTGGTAAAAATATGTAAAATTCAAGTCATTAAAGGTCTAAAATAGACATTTATGTATTTAACCTAAATGCTGTCTGTGGAGCTTTTTCTTGTCTTATCCGCCAGCATTTAATGATAAAGGAAATCTGACTCACTGAGTCACTCACTAGCAATTTCACTCTGTTAGTTTCTAATAATGCACAGATTTCAAACTCTTGACTTTTTGTTAGATTCTGTCATTTATATACAGGCAGGTTATAATGCAGACATGTAGAAGACTTAATCAAAAGGTAATTCACATCCTGAACCCTAATATTAGCAAATCCTGATACTGTGAGTTGGCACAGTGAATTCTAATTTGTCTGAGACAGCTGAGCTGAAAGTCTTTCAGTGCATTCAACTGAACATGAGTGGCGATCCTTGTTTGGAGCTTATGTATGAAGATGTTGTGGCTATACAGTAGTTTACAATTATCTATAACCCTTGAGCCTTTTCACATTTTTGTACCATGTTACCAAATACCTTTAGACCTAAAGTGTTGTTTTAATTGTAATTAACGGAAAAACACAAATGGTTATAACAAGTATTATAACAAAGAAATCAGCTGAAACACAGCAATGCATTTTTAACCCTCCAAACTTTGATACTCTAAATAAACTCAAAATACCTTAAGAGGTTCACAGACTGAGCAAATTTGATTTATTCCTTATGCTTTTGTTTTGTGAAGGCTTCAGTAATATGTGAGAGTATTTTGCAATCCGATAACTGGATAGGGAGAGATTGGCATCACTGCAAACTACCCAGTTAAAAAGAGCATCAACCAGAGAATCAGCAAAAAGCCCTGAAATTACCTTTAAGAGGATTTGCAATGATCTACACCTCAGGTGGGGGAATCTGCTGACATGTTAGTCTGGGACTCTATTAATGTAGGGATACCTCCAGATATCTTGTTTGCAGTTTGCTGCAAGGCACATACGAGGCATAGCAAACATGTGGAAGAAGGTGCTCTTGTCAGTTTAGACTAATTTTTAGGTTGTAAGCACATCATATTGCATTTTGGAGATCAAACTCTGTACATAACCGTAAGTACATTGTCATCATGATAAACTCGTCCACTTAGAAGCTGTGGTAGCAGCATGCTGTGGGTCTCCTTTTGTTTAAGATGGATGGAAAGCTGGTCAGAGTTGATGGGAAAATGGACGGAGCAACATACGAGGGAGTATTAGGAGGAACACTTGTTAGGGTCCTCACAAGACTTTAGACTAGCTTAATGGCCCAGCCCACTTTCAGGTCTGCATCAAATTGAGATTCTACGGCAAGACTAGGAAATAGATGCTTGGAGATGCTCTTTAAAGGAGGAATGGGTAAAAGCTTCTGTTTTTGAAAAAAAAAACAACAACAACCCTGCTTCTTCAAAGTATTGAATCAGAGAGGACAACGCATGCCACACTTTTAAGCTGTTTTTGTTTTGAAATTGTAATATTTTTTCCTTTTTCTAGTAATATTTTTCCAATCCTTTGTGTTGCTCTTCCCTATAAAATCTTAAAGAAATCCATGATCAAAGTTCAAAATGTTCCTTAACACGGCGACGCCTCTAAGTGCATCACTTTCCTTAGAAGAGGTCCCCGTATTTAGCTGAAGTTGACAAGACTTGAGTGAAACACAAGTGGTACATCATCAGGACATCTCTCTGATTAAAGAAGAACCTGTCACCTCGGCTGCACTTATGTGCTAAATGTCAACATAAATCAGAGCGTAATCTGTTGATTTGTTTCACTGATTGATGGCAGAATGTGAGTTAGCTGTTGTAACTGTAGCTAGTTGTTAGAGCTAACTGTTGGCTCTTTACTTAACCACCACTCTTCATACTCAAAGGTCCATAGTGCCACTGCTCTGACATTTTCCTAACCGCCTAATTTGGCTCTTGCTCAGACCGTGTAACAGTTTAGCCCTTGCGTGTGTGGCAGTCTGTGGTTTGCTCTGGTGCGCTGCAGCTTGCACCATGCTTTTCATTGCCTGCTGTCAGTCGTAAGCATGGCGGGAGCAAAGCAGCGACACGCTCATTCACTCATGTCTGGCCTCGGATAAGCTCTCCTTGTGCCTGCATGCATGCATCCGGTGGCTTGCTGATGCAATTGTATGTTTGTGTTGGGAGAAAGGCGAAGTTGTACATTACGGTTACCTCAAACTAACTGCACACTAAGACATCAGGTCTCAATATAAAGACAGGCAGTTTTGTCAAGCAATAAGGCAACATAGTGAGAACCTGTGCTATAAAAGTCATCATGAGTCTCTTGTGAGAGTGCTGATGGATCCTCTAATATGTTTCATTTGATTTATGCCAGGTCTCATTTTTCACTTTATCCATTGATCCTGTAGGTGTCACTATTAACAAGTTTTATGATCTAATAGTCAGGCATATTGTCATGGACATGTTTAAAGCAAGACTAGGTAATGAAATAAAAGTATATGAACATCATATAGAGCTCTGTTTATTCAGTGGAACGAGTGTGTTACAACAGCATACCTTTGAAGACATGGGCATCCACTTAATCATTTAAACATGTATAGTGTGTTGAAAATTGTATATTAGAAAATATGTTTTAATTCAATGGGGAAAAATATCTCTGCAGTAATGAAAGACCTATAATTTTTGCAAATATTTGCATACGTCTACTGACATTTAGAGGAGTTATCTTTGGTGATGAGATTCAAATTGGAGGTTGGCGGGTAGCTTTCAACCCATTTATTAAGTCGGCAAATGTGGCTACTAATTCTTACGTTCGATGAAAAACAAACAGGATGGTGAAACAATTCTTGGTGATCCTTGAATATGGATGGAGATGTCCCACCATGTATGTCAAAGTCTTCATCTTCATTTAATTTGCTAATTGCGTATACCTTACTCTAATAAAAGTGCATTGTTGTTTGTTTTTGGCACCACCTGTAATGTAGACAAAAGTCTCAATACTCATAAGTCTGCATATCTAGCAGAATAAGCTTTAAATCTTCCAGGGGTATGACTGATTTTAGGCTTAACTGTATGTATAAAACACAGAAAGCGCATATTTCTCAAACAAATATCATGCCCACCATGACACACGGTGGTGGCAGAAATATGCTGCGGGCTGGAATTGGCTCTTGTACCAAAAGGAATGCAAAACTAAACATACAACCAGGGCTAAAATGTATGGATTAGATTAGCGCATAGTCATTTTCCAGACTAAAATCTAACTGTGAATCAGGAGTTAAACTCTGCTAAAAAAAATAAACTTCCCTCAGATAAGTAAAGCACGGAGAAATACATACCCCAAAACATATAATTGCAACAAGATATGGTTTTAAGCATCAACTCCAAGGAACGGTAAAATGAAAGCTTTATTTAAAAAGGGACAATGTACTGCTCAAATCTTAGTGTCCCCAGATTGTAGCCCAAGCAAATCTGCATCTCCAGAATCATCTATAACTATAAACTGCTTTGCTTTGCTTTACCAGATTAAACCGTGTTAAAACCTGCAGAAACCTGTGGTTTTGATTTGACAACATGCACACAGATTAAAGAGGAATTAACACGTTTTCTAGGCAATGCAAATAAAATAATGAGGAAAACAACGCGTGCCTGGAAGCTAAAAAAAAAAGAATAAAGCTGGTGTTAGGTTATCTCATTATAAGCAGTTTTTTTTGTAATAATGATGGGATAAAGAGGGTAAATGCTTTCTTAATGAAAACTGTTAGGAAGGACTCTGCCTTAGGCACAAGTCATTAATCAAGCAGATTTTTCCAGATTGTGGTAGATTTTAAAATAGCTTCCAAACGAACTTGGTTTTGGATCAGTTTGAATTATAAGGAGATGATCAGCACTTTTAATATTACCTGCAACAATTATATATGTATCGTGCCACGTTGACATATATTTGAAAAGCTAATTAGATCAATTAACTCTTGTTTCACATATCAATTCTCGAATTGTGAGGTTTTCTCCCTCTGGAATCTTACTGCGTGATTGATCTTTCATTAGTGTTCATCCCATAGTAATTTTTTTAGTAAGATTTAGTTTTATAAGATCAGAAGAAAGTAGGAGTGATTTCCAGATGTCTAATATATTTCCCTTTCTTCCTATGTTGCAGGGAATTAATTTTGCCAGCTTCACAGGCTACATGTCTCTTGGAATATGCCTCGTCCTTCTCACATCCTTCCCTTTTCTGAGGATGCTCTACTGGAACAAAAAACTTTACAACAAAGAGTCCATTGAAATTGTTGGTGAGTCATTCACTTGGATAATACAAATTGTTAAACTGACTTTGATTTATTTGCAACCTCCAGGAACACATTACTGTCTCAATGGTTTATAAACCTTCAACATCTGATGTGTTCGGGTTTAAGCTCTTCTTTCATCATTTGTGACGAGCCACAAGATGTTACTAAGCCATGGAAGATGCTTTTTTTTTTCTTTTTAAAGGAATAGGTTGGTTATTTTAATTTAGGTTTGCCGTTATAGTTTTGGATGAAGATATTACAGTTTTTCTTACTTTTTGTTTTAACTTGGATTTTCTCTAAAGTTATGACAACAAATGTGATACACCAAACATAAGAGCACAATTGTGAAGTTGGAGGAAAACGGTACATGTTTTTAAATAATATAATGCAACATATTTGCGTTCAGTAGCTATTATTAAGTCAATGATTATTAGAACCACACTTTAGGCTTTATCTCTATAAGCTAACATTTTTGGTGGTGCTTTTTTGCTAAAAAACCCGAAAAAAAAAAAAAGTATCTGTATCTTTGATTTAAACCCCCGCTGTTACTCTGGGGTTATTCAGCTGATGAGCTGAACAAAACTCTCCAGCCTTAGGCGTTCTGCATCCTCCGAACAGAATATCTGTCTCTACCAAAATATGCTTTCCCACAGCATGATACTGCCTCCACCACGTTTCGCCCTTGATATAGTGTAATAGTTACGGTGATGTTGAGTGTTTCCACTGGATGTAAAGATTTGCATTTAGATCAAATGTGTAACTTTGGCCCAGAGCACACAAAACCTCAGTCGTACAAAACTAGTGGCAAACAGAGATTCTAATAACTTTTAACACATTCTTTCTTTTTCTCTTTTATTTGTACAAACAACTGAGCTCCATGGGCTTTTTTTTTGTGTTGATCTATTACACTAAATCTCAGTGAAATGTATCACAACTCAAGATTGCAGTAGAGCGAAACGTGAAACATTTCCTAAATATTTTAACCTTTTTGAAAAGAACAGTTCAGGTATCCTCATAAAATCAAGGTAACTGTAGCATCAGTGATTACTCTTAATAATGATTTGCATCCTTTCTCGGCTCACCGCTGTCAATAGTGTCTGGTAACTCACCACTGTCCAAGTGGTGAGTCACCACATGTCTTGAGTCAGAACAGCCTTTTACTCTGCCGCTCAGCTTTTCATTCTGATTAGCTGGCAGTAATAAACAATTCACTCATCCAAACTGTGGCCCGAGATCAGCGCAATAACTCCGCTCTCTTAATATGCTGTTGTCTAAACAAATCCACTAATACGCGACGCCACAGCTGGTTTATGTGCCTGTTTTAATTGTCCAACAAAGAAGAAGTACGTATTAGTCCATCCCTAAAGAATTAGGTTCCAGACTCAGAAGAAGCTCATTTAAAAGGAATTAAGAGTGCAGAATGTGTTTGTTTTGGAGGATGAGTTTGTCTTCCATCCAAGAATCTATATTTTCTCGTACCGCAACCCTCTTCATTCAAGGCCCTGTGGACTTACATAATGGGGACACTAATAAAACAGACATTTATGCGTGTGTGTTTTTTAACAATTCTTCGCCGTCCCACCAGGTGATCATTAAAACCGAGACCACAGAGCTTTCCTATGGTCACCTCAGCATTCTCATTAAAGCAGACAGGCAGACTGACTGTTTGGCTCTAAGCTGCCACACTGAGCACCAAGCTGGGTGAAAAGATGCCATTCCCACTCATGAGGCGACTGTTTCATTCAGACCCAATAGCCCATCTGTAGATCCAGCCCCGTGGACTCTCCCGCCTTTCCACCAGCCTGACGTACAGCATGTGGGTAAATCAGCTCCACTCCCCCGCCACTTCTGGTAATTGCGTCAATTTGCTAACAGGAAGGTTTTTTTACTCGTCCACTTAGAAGCTGTTTAGGTCACCTAGCAACTCTCTAAAAAAAGGGATGGCTACCAATGATGTTCACGGGAGAGTCCAGCACCCTCAGGCTCTATCTCTGTGTCAGCACCGGTTGTCCCTGGGCTGGTCAGTATGCCCATCATTTGGCTGCATTAGTCCCTCTATGGGGGACAATGTAGCATATTGACTACCAACATCCCAGCCTCTTCTCATTCACTCACAGCAGCCTGGCACATTATGTCACACCAACACTTGACTACGGAGAGCCAAAACAACCCCAAGCCAATAAAAAGATTGTTACGTATTTCATGCATTATTTAGATTTTATTAAATAGAAATTTAAAGGATAAAAAAAGGTATTGATTTGCTGCAGCGGGCATCATAAAATAAGTGATATTTTTTTGTTTTTTATATAAGAATCCTTTCATTTTGTTTTTATTAATGTGTACTATCAGTGAAATGAAGCATTGAACTATTCTTGTCCCTCATGTTTGGGTTGTCGTTGCTGTAAATCCAAGAATCCCCTTATTGATTAATGTATTGTAGGAACAAGCTGGACTCTTCAACTGTTTTCTTCCTTTGAGCTCACCCCCATGTCTTGCATAGAGAATCTTTGTAGCAAAAGTATTTGGTTCTTATCTGCTCTGCATCCCAAAAAGGCTGCCAAATATCCATAAAACGTCTTCCTATTTAACATTTCAAAATAATATGTTTTGAAGGAAAGTTTGTTTGTTGTGTACAAAAAGTGGCAAAAATGACCAAAATCCTTTCTCTACTGGGTTATTCAGAAAGTGTGAATTTTTAAGGTTTTCAGCGAGTTCAACACACGCACACAAAAAGACAAAGACATGGCCAGTTGTTGGCATTATGCAAACAAGATAAGCGAGTATACAGGCCTCGAAGTTTCTGTTATGGATTTGTCACCTGCTTTAACTTTGCATCATCCTCACACCCCACGACTGACTTTCAACAGGTATGAAGTAGGAAACACCTGGAAGTGTGAAGACAAACACTTTTTTTAACATGAAATAACAGTGAACACACAGATAAGGTGATAATAGATGCTAACTTAGAACCCCTTGATCAAAAAGGCACCTTTTATGTCAGAAAAGTATCTTTTAAAATTACCTATCCATGTTGAAAATATACTGGAAAGTTTTCTCATGTTTTCATACTTTGAAGATAATTATATTTGTCCTTTAATGTGTTATTAATTGGTTGATTGAGGTACGTTTGGCCCTCCATACCTTGTGTCTTTCGTGTGTTTTAGCTTGCCTGTTTGTCCTCTAACTCCAGAACTGAAGCATGAGATCCTGGTTTGGAGACAAACGGCTCAGCGTATTAACCCAGCGAGTCGAGAGGAGACAGCTGTGAAATGCCTTCTGATGCAAAAAGTGCTCAACCTGGAAAGTCTTCTCCGCAAGATGATGAAAACCTTCCATAGGTTAAACAGGAAGCCCACACTGCTCACTACACATTTTTTTTGTCTGAATTTCTGAGAGCAATCCAGATGTATGTCAATCAGTATATGCGTATTACGTAAACAAATTGTGGGATAACTCAAATAAGGTTTTATGTTCAGTAAGGAAATGCGTTTATTATAGTCATTTACCATTAGATTTCTTTACAGATAATTTAACAGTTTTTTTCTTTACAGCCAAATTTCTCAGGAGGATAAAAACTGGGAACAAAACATTCAGGAGATGCAAAAGAGGGTAGTTATACATCTCCCCCTTTCAAAGATATTTCTCCGTCTCCGTACGAGGCGTTTATTGATGCTATCTGAGTAATGAAGTTGGCTGAGTTCACTTGAGACAAACTGAATCTAACGTGTAACTTATTCCTTTTTTTTTTTTACTCTGCAGCACCGAATAACAGACAAGGTTCTGTTGGTGAAGTGTATCTCCGTCCTCGGTGTGGTGATCCTCATGTTTTTTCTCAACTCCTTTGTTCCCAGCATTCATCTAGAGCTCGGTAAGTTCAGTCTCAGTCTAGTCCAGGCTACTCCTGTTTATTCTAACATGTAACTTTGCTAATGTCTTCTTCTTAAACTGTATTTTCTGTGACTAAACCCTTCGTGGAGCAGAGTTTTTAAGTTTTTTTTAGAATGACATATTATGAAAGGCCTCTTTGAAAAATCACTTTATGTTGTACCTTCTTTAAAAGTCTGTAGTCATTCAGTAACACCTAATCAACAGATTTTTAAAAGCGTAGGTGTAAACAGCGTTATTATTCTTCCATCAGCCAATCATCGCAACTCAATGCATTTAGTCATCTGAACAAGGTAACGGTTAAGTTTAAATTACCATTAGCATGTGTATTGCTGTGACCTCTGATCTCCTTGAATTCAAATTTGTATAAGACTATCTCTTAGGTTTAAAGTAAAGGGTTTCATAAAACAACTACAACTGATTTATCAGCTCTTATTAGGATTATGATCGGCCATTTTAATGTCAAGAAATAGCTTCTTATCTCAACCAAAATCTGCTAAATAATATCTCCAAATTCCCAATAGTTCACATCAAGAAGTAGGTGAGCTACAAAAGATGATTCTGATACAGAGGTAACCAAAACTGTCCAGTGTCAGATTGGGAAAACTTTGCCTGATCAAATTTGTCTTGATTTTAATCACAAGATTACAGTCAGAGTTTTGAGCAAACAACATCACAGAGCATATGAAATTCTGCATTTCATCAGCAACTCAGACAGGCAGGGGTACACTTTTGGTCAATTAGTGGAGTGTAACTGAAAGACCATAGCCTCCCCTGAAGTTTGAAGACGTTATGCAGCTGAAAGCAACTGTCATAAGGGACCTGTTTGCAACAGAAGAACCCATATTTCTAAATGACTAGATCTTAACTGAGCATAGCACCTTTGGTTGGTTATACAGCAACCAGAACCTCAGAGGAATGTTTTTTATGGCTTTTTGAATCTGGTCCAAGAACAATTAAGGCAGTTCCAAAGACAAATATTTTCTTGCACATATGTGCAAATGTTTCCAGAGAACAGAAAGACTGTAAAAAATGAGGGAAGCATTCAACATATTTTTCCAAATGAAACTCAAATTATATACAGTTTAAGTTGACTGAGTTTGTTTGTTTGGACTAGTCAGATTCTGAAGCATTTTCCCAAGTCAGCCATTCAAAACTAAGCCTCTTTTAATAAGTTTACAAGAGCATGTTTTCATCACAAATCCCCGGGTAGAATAAAGCCTAATGAGTCATAATGGTTTCTATGGGTTTTACTTCTGTTGACAGGCAGATGATTGCGATCAGTCTATATGGGAGCTATAACTGAGTTTAGTGTTAACATAATATCCGTGTCACGTCCCAAATAACTGACTGGCTGCTAATGAACATCCAGCCAAAAGCCACCCACTGTCGTTTCAATGCAAATGATGAAAGAGAGTTCTTATGTCAGATGTATGTGTTGTATAACCGTATATTACGGTGGCCCGGTTGTGTCACAGCAAACAAAAGCCACAACGCTACAAAACAAAAGCCACAATGCTACCAAATAAAATTTGCATGGCCTATAAACAAATGCTACAGCAATACAAAATAAAAGTCACAATGCCTTAAAACAAGAGCCACAACACTACATAATAAACCACAACACACAATAATTCAGCACAACGGAAGTTAGCCGCAGTGTTAGCCATGGCGAAAGCTGCAGTGGAAGTGATGTCACAGGAAGTAGTAGTTTTGCCGTCCTTTTCAAAGAAACCGGGAGGGGAAAAAATAGGGAATCGCCGATATTTTAAAGATGTTTGTTAGTTTTGGTGCCTGCAGTTGTAGAGTTTAACTGCTGTGAAGTGAGAGTTATTGAATTTTCGAGGCAGCAATAGATCTCGTAAAAGACCGACTTCCTGTGACGTCACTTCCGCCGTGACTAACGCTGCAGCTAGCTTCCGTTGTACTGAATTGTTTTGTATTGTGGTTTATTTTGTAGTGACGTGGCTTTTGTTTTAAGGCGTTGTGACTTTTATTTTGTAGTCTTGTGGCTTTTGTTTTAAGGCATTGTGACTTTTGTTTTGTAGTCTTGTGGCTTTTGTTTTAAGGCATTGTGACTTTTGTTTTGTAGTCTTGTGGCTTTTGTTTTAAGGCGTTGTGACTTTTATTTTGTAGTCTTATGGCTTTTGTTTTAAGGCGTTGTGACTTTTGTTTTGTAGCGTTGTGGCTTTTGTTTTGTAGCGTTGTGGCTTTTGTTTGCTGTGACATTTCCGGGCCACCATAGTACATTGTCTATAGCACAATGTACCTTACATTAATACACACCTTTTTGTTATAGTTGCAAATCTTTAAAATATGTAGGGCTGCAACTAACGATTATTTTCATAATTGGTTAATCTGTCGATTATTTTTACGATTAATGGATTAATGGATTTTTATTATTAATTTAATATAGCCTTTACTTTCCCGTATAAAGTATTAAAAACTGGAAAGATAAAAGACAAAAGGAAGAAATGACCAGTGTAAAATATTTGTTTACTTTTAGGCAAAAAGTTAAAAACTTATGGAGTGTCCAGCACATTAACAAAGCCCTTACTATGCTGTACATTTAATTTCATTGTTAATTTTGTCTTTATTATGAATGTTCAGTAGGAGGCTGACTTAATTGGTCATTATTTTTTACAAATAATATGAAATGCTGTCTCAGCATGTTTACAACAGAGTTTATAAGTGAGCGTCTTGTTCCACATGTAATCGTTTGTTATTGTTTGATTTTTTCTGTACACCTGCAACTCTAAATTAATATTAATTGAATTAATTTAAATTTCTTATTGTGCTTATTTTCTTATTAGTTATTGTTGCTTCACCACGCTGGCTCTTTCTCTCTCTCGCTTAAACTCTGACATGCTTTCATCTCCGATGTTCACCTAAAGAAGACTTTAGTACATTTCTGAGCTCCGCCATCTTGCTCAGGGCAAATTTGTTTAGGCCGCCTGTGCCATGCGCTTGCAAAACAAGGCTAACGATTGGCTGATTTCTTCTTCTACTGCTCTACTGATAGATCACAGCATTAGGTAGCTCATTAATGTCACATATTGACTGCAGATGTAACAGATTTCCTCAAATTTAGACAGCTTATGGTAAAACGTGATTGTAGAGCAACTACTCGACTAAGTTATTTGTGAACTATTTTAATAGTCAATTAGTTGTTTCAGCTCGAAAACTATGTGTCTATGAGCTTTGCTTATCTAGTGATTAACATGTTGCCTATCGCAATCATTTCCAGATTCTCACATTGATTTAACTCTGGGCTTTGACTAGGCCCGTCTAACTCAGGAATTTGCTTTTATCTAAACATGTCCCCTGCATCTTTGGTTTTAATTAAACTAACATTAGTTTCTGTGTTAGTTATCAGTGGTGTAGGTTGAATTTTAAATCTTGTCTGTATGATACAATGGTGTCCCCGATGTGCATTCATCACATGACCTTAACTCCATCTCATTAGTTCAGACGCCTGTCTCGATGCACCACCTCATGAGGTCCCCTCGCCAGAAGCTGTGCAGAGTTAATTACAGCCACCATTTGGGTTACCTGTCTGCGACATTCATCAAATTGGGAATGACCTCACTGCAGCATGTTTGCTGTTGCACTGGACAGACAGGCGCCTGTTTAAACACAACATTCATTTGAATGTGCAGGTCGGAGTCTGCATCTGCAAGCCCAATATGTTCATTCACATGCTCTTTCAGAATTAAGCCTCATTAAAATTTAATTTACCACACATATTTGGATTTAATTGCTGTTCAATTGTAGGCAAGTGATTCATTTCCTCCTCTCCAAATCTGGTAAAGTGAGTTACTACTATAGTTATGATGAATTTGCTGTGCTTGCATGATTGCATTACTGCCACTTTGACTGCAACAAATCAAGTGAATCAATAAAAATTACAAGAAAATAAACAAACATGCTTAAAAATTTCCCCCTTTCAATCTTTTAAAACATTGCTTTCGGTGTCGACTGCTTCAGTTTAATGGTTTTACATCTAAGAATTTTGGAACACCTTTTCCCCTTTGTCTTAATTTGTTGTATTTGTTGTATTTTGTTGCTATAAAGACATATTTTTTTATTGAACTTCTCCTATGTTGGCCCCTAGAAGTGTTAGACGGTAGAATTAAGGTGCTATTATTCAAATATAATTGATTAACATCTTAACTTTTATAAATAGTGATTTTGCTGTCTTCAATATTATGAATCTCAATAAATCATGAAATTTTGTAGGTGAATGCAATTAAAAGAATGTCTTTCTCCAATTTATATAGTACAAAAAACATAAAGAGAAGATAAAGGAAATAAAGGTTTATTAGAGGAATTCAAAAACAACTTACAAAAAGGAGGATTCTTATTAATAATAGATGCCCGAGTAAAGGACAAAGAACCCAGAGACTGAGTAGAATAAGGAACATAGAAACAGAATAGTACAGCAACCCAGAAGTGATCCAGTGAAACAACAGAATGTAAATGCTATGGAGCTTGATTACTGAATAAGAAATATCTGGGGAATCTCTAAGGAGCGTGTTGCTGATTCAAAGCAAGGTGCAGCTGTGGAGAGACCAGGCAGGCAGGCAGCAACAAGCAAAAAAATGAACAAGTCCAAAACACACATAGTGAGAATAAATAAACTAATACAAGAATTAAAACTGAAATGACAAGAAAATCACAACTAAAGATAAAAAAAGAGAAAGAAATGGAACAAAAAATCCCAAACTACTGAGGACCACAAGAAGTGTAAACACTTTGAGATAAAGAATGTAACAGTTAGCAGTGAAAAAGACTAAATTAATCTCTACTGTCAAATTGATATATGAGAGTTGAGGATGTCACATCTAAAATGCAGAACAAGAAGTGAGGACGCTTTGTATTGTTTTATAATGGCAGACACTGCAGGTGGAGTGATCTCCATGAAGAAATGTATATAAAATGTGTAGGTTTTTCAAGGGATACCAAAACAAAACATCCTCTTTCTACAGTATTGAGCATACATATCTTTGCCTAGATTCTACCTTGCCAGGTGTGACAAATATCCAAATCCTACACATCTGCTGAAAAACCTTTATCCTGATGTCAATGTCAGCAGTGAAGGAGTGATGATCTGGCCTTGTTTTGTAGTTAAAGGCTGTGATCAGTTACAGATTTGCTGAGTAAGCTAAAATGTTTTTAGTGTAATAATGCAGTCTAGAGTCCGTTCTGAACGGTCTGGTATACTTTGACACTTTCAGCTTGACTGACTGGTTTGGTATAGGCTGCCTGCAGCTGTGCAAAGCTAGCACTAGTTGCTGAATCTGGCATTTAGCTGCTAGACAGGTTTCAACTCTGCTGTTGTTTAAACCCAGGCTGAAAATAGCCTTATTTAACTGTGCATATAGCAACTGAGAATATTATTACTATTATTATTATTTTATTTTAATTTTATTTCTTTTAAATTCAAAACTGATTTTATTGTTTCATTTTCTGATCTTTTTTCTTATGTAAAGCACTTTGAATTGTCTTGTACACGAAAATGTGCTATACAAATAAACTTGCCTTGCCTTGCCTATTAGGAGTTAATGGATGACAAAATAAGTGCTGGTGTATCAGATAAAACATGGTCATCGGATTAATTAATTCAATTCGTGCAATTTTTTCTGACATTTTCTCCTGTTTCACAAGACATTTGGGGTTGAAATACATTTTATTAATGCGCCGTTGTAGCTAGCAACATCGTGAAAACGCTGCAAAGTACAATTGAGGTCTTCATAGTAAACTATATGTCCCAAATCCACTCCGTCACATTCTCATTTTATCCTCTTCTCTAAGTCTCTTCCGTTTTGAAACCCTTTCCCAAAGGTACCAGCCAGGGCAATTACTGCTGCTTACCTGTTTAATCAAATTTACTTCGAGTGGATGCACATGCATTCCTCTCACAGAAACAATTTCTCCATGTGCTGCAGCTTAGAACATGGTGGGTTTTATGTCTTGCTTCCTAAGTATTACATGAAGAAAGTTACTTATGTGCCGTCTGGCAAGCGTGCTAAAAGTATGACAACATCTTGCACGCTTTCTTTAACATCAGTAAAAGCTTTGATTGACTTTAAAATGGTTAATTGTTAATCAATTTTGTATGTGTCATGGATCAAAGTACAAATTTTGCTTTATTTTCTTGTTCAATTTGATACTTTTTAAACAATGGTTCTATTGTGATCAAAGATTTACATTTTACAACACATTAGTAGTGTGAAGTTTAAAAAATGTATACATGTTTTTTCCACACGTTTGACCAATAAAAAGCATCTGCAAGGGGGATGCATTTTGATTCACCCCACCCTTACTTTTTTGCCATAATGAAATCCAACATTTGGTCATCTAATTAAGTCAAGAGGCTATGCAAGGACGGCATTGATTAAAGGGGTTGCGAAGAGGTCAATGGTAACTCTGAAGGATAATCTAGCACCAAATCCCCCAAAATTGAAGGGAACACTTCAAAATTTATAGTTGCAAATTGGTGTTTTACTTTGTGTTAGCCTGTTAAATAAAATCACTTATGTTTGAGGTCACAAATGTTAAAATGTCCAAAGAGTCTGAATGCGTTTGTGAGACACCTAGTATGGAGATGATGCCTTTTCTCTCACTCTGTTAGGATGGATCGCCATCCTGGGGGCCCTTTGGCTTCTAGTCCTGGCTGATGTCCAGGACTTTGAGATCCTCCTACACCGGGTGGAATGGGCCACTCTACTCTTCTTTGCGGGCCTCTTTGTTTTAATGGAGGTACAAAGCATGCAGCACTTAATTTTGACATTTGTTTGCATTTCAGCGAACATTTAAAGAGAGGCTCAAACCCTGATATCTAAAAAAAAAATAATCAAAAAAAATAACATTTTCTTTTTTAACAAATGGCTTCACTGGATAATGAAAGAAACAGCGTCGTATGTTAGCTTGGCTATATTGACGGCACGCGTGGGTGTGACCCAAATGCAGTTTGGCAGTGAGCTCACATTGTGAAAAGTAATTACCTTTTTCTTCACCTGCGAGCCATGCAGGGAAAAGGAGAAAAGAAAAGGTCCCAGTTGTTGTCACATTGGGATTTCTTTTTAATTTTTTTGCCTTTAGATTTCTCGGGATAAACTGTTTGTTAGAATCATTTAAGTCTATGGCGTTAGACAAGCATCTCCAATCATACATATATATATATATATATATATATATATATATATGTGTATGTCCGGCATGATAACAAGAAATCATTTATCTCTGTCTGCTTAATGACTGGCTAAACAGAACCCAGATTGCTTTTCTTCTCTTTCTTCCCACCTCTAAGTAATTTTCTCCTGACTTTTTTTTGTCTTATTAAGGATCTCCTTTTCATTTTTCAGGCTATAGCTCAGCTACAGCTTATCGACTATATTGGAGAGCAAACGGCACTGCTGATAAAGGTGAGTCCTTTTTATTTTTTATGATTCGCCGCCTTAGCCACCGTGGCTCAGGTATCTGTTTGACTGGCATAACTGATAATCGGGCACAGGTGACTTGATATTGCATTTTATGCATATTGATCCTTTGGATCTGCGCAGCTCTGAATTCAATTATTTTGTTTACGTCTCGTTCCTGCCAGCGGTTGCCGAGGCCGCTGGTAATTTTCGCCCATATTCTTGCCACTGTGAGAGCGAGATTTCTGTGAGCTGAAAATTGAACCAGTAATAGGTACGTCAGCTTACGTTTGGACATCGGTCCCGTTTGAGTCTAGTAATCACACATGACAAGTGGTGTTCTATTGTGGACATCTAAATTGCTGAGTTCTCCAAACAATAGACAACATGCCAGGTGGAGCTGCATGGTCTTTCTGTCACTGGATGAAAGCTGAAGAAGGAGATATAGTTTCCTTTACCTGTGGTCTGTGGTAACTAGTAATTTGGTTTCTTTTTTGCTGCAGAAGCTTTTCGAATGCTCTTCATTTTTAACTTGGTTGTTTAAACATTTTAGAAATCTTTTGTTTGGTTTATTTTCTTTAGCCGTTCCTAGTAGACTTACTGCTGGTTCTGAGATTGTTGTTTTGGAGTATTTGACCTGTGGGTTGAAATTCTTCACTACCATTGTTTGATTGAGCCCCAAATTGGTGGTTCCAGCTGTTTAGCATGTCCCCCTAGGGTCCTAAAGCAGCTGTGTCTGTAATTGCTTGTTGGTTTCATGCCAGATGTAACTGAAGTCCAAGTCTTTCTAACTCCACAGAATATTTCAGCTCAGTAAAAATGTTTTGCATCATCATGGTGTTGTCTTGCATGTGTAAAACACTTGCACCATAATGCTGCCTCCATGTTTCACTGTGGGGATTGTCCTTTTAGGATGATCGAGGGTGTGGGTTTTCCTCAGAAAGGTGTCCGGTTTTCAAAAGTTCAGTTTTGCTCAATGTACTTAAAAATCACCAAAATTAGACGAGCCGAAGCCAAATCATTAAATGCAAAACAAAGAAAGAAAAATGGCTAAAAAAATAGAACAAAGCCTTTGTTGTACTTTATATACTTCATGCCTAATTAATAAACATGTAAATACATGTGTTTTAATGCGTCTTAGTATAAGTGTCACCATTAAAAAATCTATAAAACAAAGTGTACTCAATTTGTGAATGACTAGAACATGTTCTATAACTTTTTCTAATTTACGCTGTTGTCCATTACAATGTGAATGTTTGAGGGCTAACGTTGAACAGCATCATGTTGCATACAGGTATCTGGCAAAGGTCGCAGGATTAAAATCAAACCAATCCTTTGTGGATGGGTCTTATATAAAACGGTGCCAAGTCGAGCAACGATCGCATTATTTAGATCACATTCTGGTTGACGTAGGAATGTGAATGCTGATTACCCCACGGCTCTGATTATCTCCCCTCCCAGGCGGTGCCGGAGGACCAGCGCTTGGCTGTGGCCATAATCTTAGTGATGTGGGTCTCTGCTCTGGCTTCTTCTCTCATCGACAACATTCCCTTCACTGCCACAATGGTAGGCCTTGTCAGACAATGTTTTTTATGGCAGTTCAAACTGCATTGATACATTTCTGATGCTTAAAGTCATCAAAAATGGACATGCACAGGTGAAAAAATAAGCCTTTTTGAACTTGAAAACTACCTGGCAAAAAACAGAAAACTTATATATAATTATAAAAAAATGTATTTATAGGTCACATTTGAGAAATGCTGACATTAAATTAAAATAAATGACAAATCAAGATAATTTTCGGATTGCCTGTTTTTTGTTTAAACTGAAACCAAAGTACAAAAAGACTTCACTCCGGTTTGCTCATGTATAACCTAGGCAACAGCTTCTGTGTCTTCCTGCAATGTAAAAAGTGAAGCCTATGAACTTTTGTTGAAAAAAGACATTTCGGTAGAAATATCAGAACATTATGAAGCTGTTCATGCAAACACTGTCCCTCAGAGTTATCGCCTATTTGAATGCAGGAAACTTTTAACTTTGTTTAACTTGATCGATAAATACGTTTTTCTTATTATTCGAACGTATCTCCTTATAGGAATATTTAAATTCTACTGAAAATGACTTTCATTTTATCTATTTTATAAGAGTATAGTAAACTAGTATGCATTAACAAAATCACAGATGACCTCCATTCACCCCTAAGTAAATGAAATGTTATCAAAACACATTTTCATTTAATACTTCAATGCAGCAAATAAAAGTCTCGATTCTTCCCTGAAATTATAAGTGATTTTAAAATCACCTCTTATTTTCCCAGATTCCAGTTCTCATCAACCTGAGTGAGGATGCAGATGTTAACCTGCCTGTAAAACCCCTCATCTTTGCTTTGGCTATGGGTGCCTGCCTTGGTGGTGAGATATCAATCTTTAATAGGAAAGGAAGTGCATGTGATTTTGGGTGAAATACCAGAAAGGCCATCCAGACAGCTTTTGAGGCTTTTCAGCTTGATCCCAACCTCAAAGGTGCGGATCTGTAAGGATGGCCTTTGGCATCCTACGCTTTTAGGTGACAGTCACGGTTTCAGCTGCAGTGTCTCTCCCCTGAGAAGGCTGGATTTATTTTCATTTTTTCATTTTTCAGATAGAAGCTTCAAGGTCCTCAAAGTATGGTTACTTCAGGCTCTGCTACACCCCGAGCTCGGCTCTTCATTGCAGTGGGGTTCTTTTAGGGTGAAAGGACACAAACAGAGGGACCTGTCAAAGTGCTTCAGTTTAATCAACTGCAGTATGACAGATTGTTATCGAGCTGCTGTCCACTGCAACTCCCACTCTAGCATCTTTTGAAAGCTGCGCTACAACACATTAGATGCACATGCTGATAGAAACAATTAAGATAACTTCTTTTTTTTTAAATTACTGGTACTTTATTTTCTTTTTTTCTATTTTTGTGGTTTGAAACATGAATATTTTGTCATTTTCACTTAAAGAGTGATACTCTTGTCCTGACCTATTGCTTTTAATTTTTGTCTCGTAAAACCGCCTAACAGCTATGAAATCTGTGACATTTAAAAGAGGCACAACACATTATGTTAAACAGAAAATGTTTTCCTGATCCGTCTTCAACAGACTTACAAACGAGAGGTCGAGAGCAAACGATAGAAAGAGATTGCATCGGAAGCGCGTGCCATAACTGAATGACATTTAAAAAGGATGTTACTTTTTGTTTAATCACCACAACCTTACAAAACTCTTATTGTTTCCTTCCTCTGCCTTTTAACTTCTTTTTGGGAAGAAGTAAAGTTTTGGGACTTATTTTAGCTTGTTGTCTATTTTAATCATGTGCATGTGTACAATAAGTTTCCCAACAAAGATAAATATTATATTAAAGCATAGAGGAAAAAAGGGATTCTGGTCATTTTAAGGGTTGTGCAACCGGTTCACCTTTATTTTTGAATGTCTTTTTAGGAAACGGCACATTGATTGGGGCATCAGCCAATGTTGTCTGTGCAGGCATTGCCGAGCAACATGGATACGGCTTTTCCTTCGTGGAGTTTTTCAAGTAAGCTTCTCCTCTTTAACTGCTTGATCCTGTGTTTAGAAAGATGCTTTCTTATTCTGTCTGTGCCATGCGCTGCTCTGCATGGCGCGGGTAATTACACATTAATGTTCATAAGCTGCAGCAAAAAATCAAACTGACATTTAGCTCACCTACAGACAAGTTTTAAGAAATATTTGCACTTTTTTATTTACATTTTGATTCCAAACTTCCGGGTATTTAAAAAAACATTTTTTGGGTACTTTATTTAAGTTTATTTAATGGCCTTTTTGTCAACAATGACTTACTTCTAGGCCAGCTTTTCTGAAATGTATGACTAATAGTTGTCCTGTAAGCTGAATCATCTTCCTTAGGTTATGTTGTGTCTCTTACATGGTTCTCAGATGCACAACACATTCAACTGATTGTTGATCAATCAGGTTAGTTGGATGGCCACTTCTAAATACGTTTATGGTTTTTCATCCTCTTTCCGTTTTAGAATGATACATTAAAGAGATCGAGTGAACATCTCCAAGATGTTCAAAACTTTTATAATCTAACTTTCCTTTAATCTTAACTAAACCTCCTTTTACCACATTAACCTATTTGGCCTTACAGTGCTGTTTTTATCTTTAACAGACCTTTTAGGGCTTTACAGAAACGTTGCATTTCTACTGAGAATAAATGACATAAACATGGTCTAGTAAATAATTAGGTGGCCTCTAATAAAATAAATATATTGCTATACATATTCATTGTTTTTCATATGCAGCAAAGCCAGTTTTATAATAATAGTAAAATGAGCCATTTGTGTTTTAGGTCTGTTGTTTCATCCATTCTTTTTTCTGTTACTGATAGAACGGCCTTGGATCTCATTGAAACTGATGAAATCGTGCTTGTTGACAGCTTTACTTTCCTCTCCACCATAGTTATGTTTACTGGAGGCATTGCTCTTGGCTCCGGCACGGCCTGTAATTGGCTGTCTGTAGTGAGGGTCACAGATGCTCGGAGAGACAGGCTGGGGAGAGAGAACTCTGTCCTAAACACCAGACAGCTGGGACTAACTAGCGCTATATCAGGTGGTTGAACTGCGAGCCCAGATGAGCCCACGGGGATGTGAATGGCTATATGATGGGCAATCAAAAAGGAAAAGGAGTGACTCTGACTAGCTCAGTAATTGCTTCCTTTATGTCTCTGTGTTGATATTCCTCATCTCAGAACAATAACCTTAGAAAAATGGTAAAAGCATCAACTTATACTTCAGAGGGAAGTGAACTAAATACAGAGCACTGTCCTGTTGCTTTTAGTGAGTGACTGTTGTGAGATAATTGTCAGGTAGATTAAGGGACGTCCTTCTGCATCTGTCTTTGAGAGTTATTTCGGAAGCCTGGTAACACTTTACAATAAGGGGTCCACGTATAGATGACTAATAAATAGTTTATAGATATGTTATTAACTCATCAGCAAACACTTTATAAATTATAAAAATTATTAAATTGTTTATTGTGCAAAAATCTTTTTATATGTCTTTCATCTTGAGTTGTTACACTAAAGATTTCAGACTACGTTTCTACCTTGGATGCACAATAAGAACTTGTACATATATATATTTTTTAAATAACTTCCAAGTGCTTATAATGCAGTGATAAAATAAAATGTTTGGTTCTATGAGGGGATCCTTATTGTAAAGTGGTACAGGAACTTGTCGTTGAGTTGCAACCGGACTACTAGACAATAAATAAGTTGTCTAGGTTGCATCAAGTCTATCTCAGTTATTCTGTGGTAACACTGGAACGAACGGCCCACTTTAAAACGGAAAGACATGTTCACCATAACGATGCTAAGTGTGAGCCACCATCTGCTGCAA
Organism: Orestias chungarensis; assembly: GCA_032876305.1. NCBI lineage: Eukaryota > Metazoa > Chordata > Actinopteri > Cyprinodontiformes > Cyprinodontidae > Orestias > Orestias chungarensis. The sequence goes on along the minus strand of JAVLVB010000233.1, from coordinate 1,224,541 downwards.
CTGTCCTGGGGTCAAGAGAACAGGAGAAACAAACAACAAACTGTGGGTACCAAGTTTACAGACTTGATGGCAGCAACAGTTCTGCATGCAAGGCAGCTGAACAAATGAAAGCAAACTAAACCTACAATGTAAACGTTAAATGCGTTTAGGCTATGTTGAGGTAGAGCAAGCGCCATCCCTCCTATAATTTGATCTTAATGGGCTCAGCAGTTGGAGATCAGCTCCATTTCTCTCACGGTGATTTGACAAAACAGTACAAGGGTGTTTGACAGCAAGGTCCATGCCTTGAATGTGTATCATTGTTTTTGGTGTTAATATTTCACTAAAATAGAACTAATATCTGGCAAGTGTTAATGTGTATGAGCTCGCATATCCAGTTTCTTTTTCAGGGTTTGTTTACTGGACTTTTGTCAGATTTGGCAGCTTTTTATATCTGAATTTGGATGGTCCACCATAAATAGTTCTTGAGTACGTTAGATATTACATTTTAGGTGCAGTGCGGCTCTGTTTTTCTGTCATACAGCCTCAACAGTGAAAGCAGTGCATCCCCTGGGTGTATCTAAAGAGAGTCTTTGAGATTGCATCAGGACTCTCAAAGAGCTCCCATCAAATGCCATTAAGTCAGCATGTGAGTGTGCGAGGCAGAAAGGAGAAGTTTCAGACAAGGTGAAACCGTGCTCCTCTCTGTGCTGTATTGTGGCAGCTTTTTTCACCTGCCCTCTGTCCCTTCATGCTGTTCCTGGGATGAAGGAAACGGGTATTGTTCAGCAGAAAAAAAGGATCCAATGTGCAGAGCTGACCCCTCTCCGCCTGTCAGGGATACTGGCTTGAATTTCTTTGCTCCATCCATCTTAACTGGACGCTTGCTCCGCAACCAGTGAGATTTGACCTTGTGAATTTATATTTCCTTTTTCAACCTGTTGTTTTTGTAATGAAAATATATATTGCCCTGGTAGAAAGAAGTAACAAGTTGCATAGAAAGAAATATGTTGTAGTTTGGATCAATAAACAGACGCCAGGCTCCTCTTTAAAAGTGTTGCATTGCTCCTTAAAGCTACTTAAGTAGATTTTTACCGCACAGTAGCAACTGTGCTATATCTTCATAGGAAGCATAGCTCAAAAATCAGTTATGGGGACTCCTAGGAGGCTGAGATCAATTTTCATTTTACTAATATCTCAATATGTCAGTTAAGAAAAAGGGCTGTTAAAGATCTTTTCCAGGTTTCTTGGCTGCAGCCTTTCCAAACAACTCTTGAAGCTTCAGTCAGCTTAAAATGTTTCCATGAAAGTGTCTCTGTTTAGTCAATAGAAGGTATCAGTTTTTTTTTTGTAGCCTTATGAATATGCAACAACACAGACACTATACTCTTTCTGTCAGTCTGTAAATTATATAACAGGTAATATCTAACAAGTTCTTTAATATGTAAATATGATCAACTTTGTCTCTACGTATTTCTACTTACTTTACCAGAAAGTTTGCATTCCTTTTCTGTTCAAATGACAGTGTCACTGCTAACATGCTTAAGTGCCTCATTCATTTCAAATCTCGAGATAAGTTGACATTCCCATATGCCATATGCATATTAAATAGAACTCAAATGCATTTTTTTTATGAATTTAAACCATACAATATATTTTCTTCTCTTGACTGCAAAAAAATGTGAAATCCTCTGAGAATGGCTATTTTTTGTTTTTGTTTTGAGATATTGTTAAATATACTGAGCCCATAAAATAAGCATGCATAGGTCTCTCATGGCATTTTCATTGCTTTTGTAAGCCATTTCTAAGTGGGTTGCAGCTAAAGGATTTAATTACCTGAAATCTACATAAGAATTATGGATTTTCCCCGTTACTCATGCTGTTTTAACCATACGGAGGCCAAATGGAATATAAAGTTGTGTTTATGCTCATAGGTGGATGGAGGACCACCAACGGGCCTTAAAATTGTATTATATAAACATATAAACAGAATAATTGGGTGTGCATATTTTGAATGACTGTCTGTCATATTTCTACAGAAACAGTAGCACAGCTTCCAATATAGCAGCGTTTCTCCTTTTTCTGTTAGCTTGCTACCTAGACTAGAAAGTTGAAAAGTATTTCAGTTTTGTCAGATTTTGTCGCAAACATAAACCTAAAACTATGTTATGGTTATTTTTTGTTCTAGAACAAGACATAGATTTTTATAAACTGGAAGAGGAAGGACAGTTTTACATGACTTTTATAATGTTCAACACTAAAAGTTAGAAAAGTGTGACCTCCTTTACAGTCAAACATTCAGATGTCAGATGGAAAATCTTGGAAAAAGATCAGTCTGGAGTTTATGGTAAACGGATGAGGATGAGGAAGAGGCAAAGATTATAGTTTTTTGATTGGCTACACATCACAGTTATCATGGTTCATGGTAGTTTTTCTTTCAGGAAAAACCCCTATGTTGAAAAATCATAGCAAGACTCCTGATTATTAAAATACAAATTCAAATAAAGATTTGTCGTTGTGAGGTGACAAAATAGAAAAGTTCAAGGTTCAGGAATCCTTTAGTAAAATACTGTATCTAATATCCTCAACATGATCAGTTTAACTTCAAGTGTACAAAATGTACAAGTAATTTATATATTTTTTATTTTTTATTACTAATAGTGATCTGTGTCATAGACTGGAGGCAATCAGATTCCTGGCCCTAAGAGCAGCCATGTGTTCATGTAGGACATGGTTCACATCCAAATGTCAAACCATCTGCAGTGCTGCAGTTGATTCAGGGCACATTGTAGACTAAACATGTTAATTCAGGAATTAAAAACTGCCTTGATCTTTACTTAAAGTCTGTCACTGCATGGGAAATAAATCAGCCAGAAACTGATATATACAATAATTGAAATGTTGTCAGACATTTTCACAGTGAAAAAAACAGTGTTGCATCCAAGATGCAACACTGTTGGCCATCACCCTGGCTCTTTTAATTAGCTGCCTCTCTGAAAATTCTGCTATCACCTATCCTAATACTTTTAACGCCTCTTAATAAAGAATTTGCCACCTTGTTTTGCTCAAATTATCACAACAAATAACAAAGTTTTTCTCTGGAACTATTACAAAAGGAGAATTTAATTTTATCAGTGGTAATATTAAAACTCATTAGTGCAGATTTCTGGTCCAGGACGACAAGTGACTCTTTACCCATAAGGGAGCTGCTCTGTATGGTTAAATAAAAATGTTGCCTATTTTTACACAATTTTTATGGTAAATTACTGTATACTTTATATAGTTTCTGCATATATGTTTATGTTACATCTGCATAAACATTCTACAACAAAATATCAACTTATAATTGTACTTGATGTACTTTTTTTCCTCATAAATATTGTTTGTAAAATGTTAAATTGGTCTTCTTCTTCTCATAAAACTACATTTCTTCTATAAGAACAATATATTTATGGTTTATCTGTCAAGGCATCATATCTTTATGCATGAGACCAGCTTTTCAAACCCTCGTGGATATATACATCTTGGCTTAAAAGATCATCCAGTACTAAGTCCTGGCTGGGGCAAAACTACAGATACCTGCTACCTGCCTCATACTACGAAGGAAGAAAACGAACAGAGAAGCGTACTGGCTCAGATATTGCCTGGTAAAACAAGGTCTGTTTGAATTGTTTAGGAACCAGATGATTGTGACAAAAATGAACACGGGGAGAGAATAAAACCCATTTGAAACCTGGGCTACATAAAAAGACCGTGGGAAACATAGATGTTTTAATATCCACTGTCTAAACAATAGGTGTCAAACTCCAGTCCTCTAGCGCTGGTGTCCTGCAAGTTTAAGATTTGTCATTGGCAGGACTCTGGAGAACCTGACTGCTACTGAGGAGGTGATTAAACCATTTATTTCAGATGTGTTGGACCATGGAGACATTTAAAACTTGTGAGACACTGGGCCTCGAGGACTGGAGTTTGACACATACGGTCTAAACGAACAATGAAACATCTTAGCAGCACAGTGTTCCAACATCCACAAATGGTAGCTGCTTTTACAAGTAGAGACCCAGAAGATGCAATAATTGAATGCATGAACAACTGACCTAAGGCATGGGATAATGGGGAAATTAAGAGCCCTCCAACCAACAACACTGACTGGTGAAGTTGAGCACAGTGTGAAAGTGTTGACTAGATTATTAAGTACAATCCCCACAGCGGCCATAACAGAAACAGCGAGTATAATAAAGTACATTAAAAGTGATCCTTGAGATACTTAAAAGTACCTTTAAGAATGGCCACGATAGACAATGTCCATCATGAAAGAGTCGGTTGTAGAGAACAATGCAACAGCGGCGGGACTGAGCTCCCGATTCTCTGGTAAAGGATTTGAGTTTGAGATGGAGAACCTGCCCAGGGGATTAGCTGTGGGTGAAAGAGTAGTTTCACATATACATTTGTATTTTTCCCCCTAAGTCTAAGGGTTAAGCAGATCGAGCAAAAGTTGGATTACAAAGGTTGCTGAACCGTGACCTAACCCAGCAAGTATTAAGTGGGAAAAGACATCTGTAAAGGGAATAATACTGTTTCACAGCACTGAACGTAGCTGTACGTTACAAATAATACCATGTTACAGCAAACGGTCTGTAATCTTGCCACAATTACTCAACTCTAATTTAGCTTTGCTCTGCAGGTTTATTGAGATCATAGTTTCTTTCAATTTTAACCGGTACAACTGGAAAAATAAGCGGACTTTAGTCAGTTTGCAACTGAGACCCATCAGACAGTCAACTGATGTAGCAACGAGAGCCTGAGAAGGAGACAGAAAAACACAGAAATCCCATCCACTCAATGTTTCATACTGGTTTTATGCCCACATATTCCTATGTAATTTCAGTTAAAATACTTAAGTTTCAACAAAGCACTGCTCGTTTATTTAAATAAATCTGATATTGTACACTTGCAGAGTCTGTAGTGCTTTAACCATTGCACTTCCCGTTGCTTCCTACAGGCTGGGGTTTCCCATGATGGTGATGACATGCATGATCGCCATGTGCTACCTGCTGGCCACCCACATCGGTCTGGGATGGAACATGTGAACCACGCGAGCCAAAGAGACAGAGTGTGCTAGCATCCATGTGTGCATGTGCATGTGCATGTGGCCACACCTCTATGAGTTGCAGCTTACTGTAAATGTGGTGTGTAAACTGACTGACCAATCAGATTACAGACAGAACATGAAGCACTGCAGCCATGTTCTTTTTTTTTCTGTTTTTTTAAAGGCGTGGGTAAGTCGCATGTGTGAGCCATCAGGGACGGATTTACATGAGTTCTGAACATGGACAATGTTTCTTGGCTTTACATGAAAGGCTTCTTTTCAAAATTGTGTACATGGTGCTAAGGCCTCAGAGGGAAGAGCAACTGTTTTGATTTTGGTTTTGGTCAGCTCTCTTCAGAGATCTGCTTACAAAACACATCAACGTCCTTGTTACATCTCTTTAACAAAGACACGTTTAGAAACAGCTGATCAATTGCTTTATACTATAATAAATATATGGAGATCTCACGTAAAAGCCCAGTCAAAGGGATTTTATACCAGTTTGTCCGTATTTCACAGTTGGAATCCCAAATGTTGGAAGCAATAATTAATTTTACAGTTATTTTTACACTCAATCTGGTTAATTGGTATCCATGCATAAACTGTCATTTATGGCAATTTTCTGTGTTTACTGTACAGCTCAACAGCATCCTCTGTGTTCAGTGAATAAACATTTCAGAAAGAGAATATGACCAATAAACTTTCCCATATCTCTAGATTTTATTTTTGCTCAATGTGTTGTTTTTGTCCTTGTCTCAAATTCATGAGCAGGTTCCTCAACCCTACCATATTTCAATAAAAATTTTGTTGGTATACCAATGTAAAGCTTGAAAAGATAACTTAAATATATTTATTTTTCTTTTTTTTTTAAGCACAGCTGTACATCATATTTTTATTATGTCTTCCATTCAGTTCTGGTAGAAGAAAACCTCTGGAATCCGTATTATCTGCTCAGACGTAGAAGACCATCATTTCAAGAACATATTTTCCATTTGTATCGAGACTTGTAGCTAACAGTAGCTTAGAAATATGTTCAGCTGAGACTTGCCACTGTGTGAAAACATTACATATGTCTGACTGAAATCAAGCCTCAGTATGAAGCACAACAGAAAATATGCAACTTTTTCAATTCACAGTCTATGTCTTGTGATCTCTAGGTGAATATTTTCAGTACATAGCAATATAACGGAGAGTTTGTGTCTGGAAACCAAAGAAAACTACCCAAGGATTTAAATTTCTCAGTGGTAAGCCAAGAGCGGCTGTTGCAAATAACAGCTTGTGAAAAAAAATTCAATGTAACAAAATCTAAGGTTAAATGGTATAGTTTTTGGTCTAGTTCTGAGCAAATGAATATGTGGCAGCCCAGTAACACAAAAGTGAATGGAAGTAGCTAAAAGTTACACTTTTCTGCACTCAGTCAACTCAAATATGTTTTTAAATATATATATATATATATATATATATATATATATATATATATATATATAAACTTTATAAGGTACACCTAGCTAGTACCTGGTTGGACCGCCTTTTTGCCTTCAGAACCGCCTTAATCCTTTGGGGCGAAGATTCAACAAGGTACTAGAAACATTCCTCAGAGAGTTTGGTCCATATTGACATGATAGCATCTTGCAGGTGCAGCAGATTTGTTGGCTGCACATCCATGATGCCAATGTCCTGTTCCAATACACATCCCATAGCTGCTCTATTGGACTGACATCTGGTGATTGTGGAGGCCATTTAACTACAGTGAGCTTATTGTCATGTTCCAGAATCTAGTCTGAGATTATTTGAGCTTTTTGACATGACGTGCTGTCCTGCTAAAAGCAGCCATATGAAGATGGGTACACTGTGGTCATAAAGGGATGGACATGGTCAGCAACAATGCTCAGGTAGGCTGTGATGTTGCAACGATGCTCAATTGGTACTAAGGTGCCAAAAGACTGCCATGAAAATATCCCCCACACCATTACACAACCAACACCAGCCTGAAGGCAGGATGGATCCATGCTTTCATGTTGTTGACGCAACATTCTGACCCTCCCATCCAAATTTCGCAACACAAATCTAGACTTATCAGACCAGGCTACATTTTTCCATTCTTCTATTGTCCAACTTTGGTGAGCCTGTGCAAATTGTAGCCTCAGTTAATTGTTCTTAGCTGATAGGGATGGCTTCCAGTGTGGTCTTCTGTTTCTGTAGCCCATCTCCCTCAAGTTTCAACGTGTATTCTTAGTTAGGGTGGGGACTGGTTATCATGTTCTTTCGCTTACAAAGGACACAAACAAACTATTAAAACACTAAGCTCATAAGCACCTCCCTTAGATACTTTGATGGTTTGCTTGCTGAGTCTACCAGAACTATCTGCTGCTGCTGTAGCATGCTGTATAGGCAGAAAAGGTTGAGTTGGATTTATTATGATTTCAGGCTTTAAATCAGATCCCAGAGTTGTGGTTATTGTCATGCCACTGTTTTATTGCCTCAAATAGATCATTTATTTGACTCTACCAACCAAATTGAATCTAAGTAAATCTCTTTTATCCTCTGGAAGACATGTTTTTTCTAATCCACAGGCATGACAGACAGAACTTATAAGGAAATTGTGAAGGATATATAAAACTCCCTGATTACAGCAGCACACTGGGGACTGTTGTTGGCTCTGTGCAATAATACCTAGGATATGCAGGAGCTTTTGGAACAATTTTGTTTCCCATACTTAAATTCAGTATTAAACTGATCAGACTTGAATGACCTCTTTATCATTAATGGTAAACAGTAGGAAGCTGTTGTCGTCGGAAAACTGACATAATCAAAATGTCTAAGTCACGCAATAGAATTACAACAGCTATCCAAAAACCATTTCCTTGGTTAAAAATGTGTATATTATTTACTCTACATGCATCCATCCAAGTGGACTTTAATTAAGTTAATGTTAATGTAACCAGAGCGTCATAGCATTTCAGGAAGTGTTTAAAATTTTTGCAACATAATGTGGTACCATATAGTTTTAATTAAAAAAAAAAGTGTTTGGTCAATCGTTTTCTTTGCTGTCAAAATAATCAATTGTGGCAAAATATTTTCCTCCCTTCTTCATGGGAACAGATAATGTGCAAAATCCTTTCTGCCAGTGCCCAGCAGCTTTTAAAGGAGGCAGGGTGATAGTGTGGGGTAGAACCCCCCTTCCTGGAAATAAACCTGGTTTGTAGTCTTTGGTTGCAACATTAAAGCAGTAACGTATAGGGATAAGATTCAGTTGCCAGTAAAAATGTTTCGTAAGTTACTGTAGTAACTATGGTTCTGTGAATTCCTGGATGATTGCCAGTGCAGTTAACAGAGTGGATATGTATCCTCGCGCTCCGCACAGGTTGAGTCTTAATGTCAACAAAGTCACACACGTGACATGTAGCACACCTGTGCGGAAGTCTATAAATAACACGCAGAGGGCTAAGTAAGTTCTCCTGGGATCATCTCGCTGAGAAGTTCCGAGTGACCAACATGACTGACAGTCATCCAGAAATTCACAGAACCATTCCTTCCTGACTGCCAATAAAGTTACGGAGTGAATGACTCATGGCAGCAATGTCACGAGGAACGCAGTACTCACTACCTCAAGAATCCGCAGCTAGAGGCAGGAGAGCCGACGCCAGTGAGGACTCCTGTCCCACATTGAGGCGATAGAAACGGGCAAACGTACATGCCGTAGCCCATGTGGCGGCCGCACAGATATCCCCCAGTGGCACGCCCCTCATTGCCGCCGAGGACGTAGACACACTCCTGGTCAAATGGCAAAGAACACCAGATGGAGCAGTTGTTACCACAGACTCATAAGCCAGCGCGATGGCCTCAACGACCCAATGCGACAGTCTGTGCTTAGAAAGGGCGTGACCCTTGGTCCGCCCGCCATAGCACACAAACAGCTGGTCAGATTGTCGAATATTACCTGTTGCCACAATGTACAGCTTTAGGGCCCTGACCGGGCACAGCATTTGTGCCAACCTCTGTTCCTCTGACTGGAACGGAGGAGCTCAATGGCAATATTTACATGGCCCGGGGACAGCACTTTGGGCAGAAAAGCAATGTTTGGCTACAAAGTTACCCCAGAGCCATCTGCCTTCCAATATAGGCAGGCAGGGGAGACGGCAGGGGCATGGAGCTCACCAACCCGCCTGGCAGTAGCAACGGCCAATAGAAAAGCTGTTTTGAGAGACACCAGCCTCAGTGAAGCGGAAACCATCGGCTCAAAAGGCGGCCCACTCAAGACCCTCAACACCAGGGGAGGTCCCATGCCACTGGTGTTGTGTGCTGCTTCGTCGTACCGGGGGGCGCAGCCGTCTGGCCGCAGCACAGAGGGCGCAAGACCTGTCAAGGGCAACCCAGTCCCTTCAGGGGCCACACCGTAAAGAGAAAATGGCCCGGAGATGGATGCCAAACCCTCCCCTCCCCAGGTGATTGGCCACAGAGTTTCTCGTCCCCGGCAGGTGCATAGCTCTGTCCGAGGCAAAGCGAGGGTAAGCCCAAGTCGCAAGCCTCTGGGCCTCCTTCAGCCCCCGCCAGGATCTGGTCCTGCCCAGGTGATTGACGTGGTACACCGCCCAGGTACTGTTCGTCCTTACCAGCACATGCTTGCCCTCTAGAGAAGGAAAGAAGTTCTTCAGCGCCAAATAAATCGCTCTCAATTCCAGGACGTTGATGTGCAGACGACTCTCCACAGCCCTTGGCCGATCTGCACTGCCACACTGCACCCCAGCCAAAAGGTGATGCATCCGTAGTCACCACCTCCCGTCTGGCAGGAACTCTCCCGAGGGGCACCCCCTGCCGCAGGTAATTCACGTCGTGCCATCGACGGAGGAGCATCGCACATCTGGGTATAACCCGCACATTGACCCGCCCCGCAAAGCTCGTAGATGAAGAAGCCCCAGTGGGGTTAGCGCTGAGGCTGCCACTAGCATCCCCAACAGCCTCAGCCACAGTTGGACAGGCGGTGTCACATTTAGAAGAAAGGATTGGAGCAGGGACAAGATCCTGTCCACCCTGTCCGTAGTGGCCAGGACCACGTCTCCAGAGGAGGGGGCGCAGATGAGCCAGTCATCCAGATACAGCAGAATCTTTGAGCCACGACAGGCACAGAGGGCTTAAGACTGCCTTCACGCACTTGGTGAAAATCCGAGGGGCTAGGGAATGCCCGAACGGCAGAACTACGAACTCATACACCATGCTCTGAAAGGCGAACCACAGATACTTACAGTGATCCGGGTGGATCGGGACATGGAAGTATGCATTCTTGAGGTGTATGAATGCAAACCATTCTCCTGCATAGATGGACTGAAGGACGTCGCAAGTGCGGAGCATGCAAAAAGGCAGAACCTTCAAAAAACGGTTTAACCTCCTGAGGTCCAATACTGGCCGAAGGGACCCGTCCCTCTTTGGGGTCAGAAAATAGGTAGAGAAAAACCCCTCTGCCAGCGGCCGTGGAGGAACCACCACTATGGCCCCCTTGTCCAGGAAAGTCAGTATCTCCTTCAGCAAGACTGCTGCTCGCGCAGGATCTGTGACCCTGGTCACTATCACCCCTGATAGGGTAGGAGGCCGACAGAGGAACTGCAATCTGTATCCTTGGAACATTGTTTGTAAGACCCATGCATCTGTGCACTGGGTTGTCCAATAGGCCAGTTGCCGTTGAGAATACCGTCCCGCCGTCCACCTGCAGCCCTCAGGCCGCATGGTGCCGCCTGCCCTAGCCTCTGGGGGAGCGCCGGGTCCTCTCCGGGCCCCCCCCCCCCCAGCGGGCCTTCTCCCGAAGCGCCTTGTCTGGGGTAAGAACCAGCGAGGCAATGCAGTGATCCACCGGGGGCATATGGTCCAGGCCATAAGTCCCAGGGTGGCGCATGGACGCCAGGATCTGAGCATCCCTGCCATGGTGGACCAAGCCTCTCGGATCCCTCCAGCAGCGCTGGAACTCCTTCAAAAAAGCTGGTGACGGCGGAACCTCAAACGGAGGGGCTGCTGGGGCCCATGGAAAAAAGGGATTCTCTGTGAACCGGGTCGCAGGTGACTCATCCAAGCCCACCTTGGCCAGGGCCGGCAACATAATTGCCCATAGTGGGCACTGTTCCCCCCCCAGGTTCAGAGCTCACTGAACTCCGGTGGGAATAACTCTAATCCAAATTCCCCTCGACAGCCAGAGGCCCCACCTCCTGGTCAGAGGGGGCTGGAAACAATTTCTGACGCTCCCCAAGGAACTGAAACTCAGAATTGCCGTCATCCTCCACCGTCTCCCAGGAAGCCGTCCGGGAGGCAGGCGTGGGCTCGGGAACCCTTAGAAGCGCTTTGAGCTGAACTGATTACGGTCACCCGCACCGTCGGGACACGCAGTCAGTAAAAACCTGGTGTCGCCCAGGGAGAAATGTGTGAGAACGTCAGGAGGGCTTACAAACGTAGTCAGAACAACACGGGTCGGGCCAGGTAAACTGAGCGAGACCGACAGCAGGGCTGACAAACTCAGTCAGAACAATATGGGCAGCTGCAGAGGAATCTGAGCGAGAACTTTAAAGGATCTGAACAACGCAGTCAGAAAACCGCGGCTGCCCGCCAGGCAATCCGAGCAAGAAATGTGCAAACACAGAACGCAGTCAGAACATCCGGCTTCACTCACCTGTAACACAGCCTTCCGCTCCGCCTCTTTAGGCACACGCCAGCGACAGCTCAGCGGTAAGGTCTGCCACACAAACAGATAAAACGCTACCCACAGCCTTAGAGGGCTTCGAAAAGCGCTCCGACTAATCAGTCACAGTCAAGATGACGTTTGCACACACAAACGTGTTTTCTTAGACCTGAAACCAAAATCCGAACATGGATTTATGGCAGCGATCAACCAGCAAAACACGCAAGGTTGACAGCGAGAAGATCAAAGAGGCCATACGTAGCCCTCTGCGTGCTATTTATAGACTTCCGGCAAACAGTTGCCTCAGTTGTACGGGATATAATTCTAAAAAGAGTTTATAATGATTAACCATATAGAATTTTGCTTTTTTATTTTGTTTTACCGTATCATTATACCAAAGTTATTACAAAGAATCAATCAATCAATCAATAAATTAAAAATACTTTATTTATCCCAAAGGGAAATTAAATGGTGTTGGAGTAACTCCTTTCATCAAATGGGTAGGTTATCTTACCCTAACCGTATCTCCAACCCTATAGTTTCAATCCAGAAAAACTTGTTATTAGTGTCCTTTAGCAAGAAAGGACACTAACCTGTTTGTAAAAGCCTGTTTGTAGATGGCTCTACACAAAGGAGCAATATTAAGCACCTAATGCACAAGTTTCTAAGAGATTCTGTGATGCTGTGATGCCCGTCACTTCTTTAAAGTGTCTAATATGATATTTGCTTCAAATAAATATACATTTGTTTTTTCTACCCTAAATATTTCAACTGTAAAGCCTGGGGTTTGTGATATGATGTATAAGTTACTCTGATTCCCTTTTTAAATGCAGCAAAATTTTGAAATGCTCGTTGTCATGACAATGCCGCACAAAACGATGTCAGGTTCAGTCCTTTCAGTATGTTTTATAGGTTGTCCACAGGGGTCACCTGAGCCACGCCCAGGTGCACCTGATCACCAGGTGCACCTCATCACTAGAGACGAGTCCTGGAGGGTTAAAAGGAGCGGTGGACTCACTTCTCGTCGCCTGAGTGTTAGTTGCATTTGGTAACGTACATCTCTGAGCCAGCCTTCTTGTGTCTAAGTTTTAATCTCCAGTTTAGTTTTAGTCTCTAGCCTTCTCTGTAGTTTGGTTGTCACTAGAGACATGTTTTGTTATTTTGATACTTTGATTATTTCGTTACTTTGCCTTTTTCCCCTTCGCCGTTCTCATCGCTTCCTGTGCTCCCCTTTCCCCAGGTCATCCACAGAGTCAGTATACTCACCGTACAGAAAACTTTCCGGTCTGCTCAATCATCTGGTTTCACAGCTCCTTCCTCCAGCTCGATCTGATCACTCTCCTTCATCCTCTCTCCGCCGCACACAACCCCCTTGGACAACCAACCATAACATTACTGGAAGGACTCACCACTCAATCCTCCTGGCGTTCATCAAGTAAGATCGTTCCTGTTCATTCTTTCCATCCGTTCCCTGCACAATATTCCAACTCTGCTTACCTCACAGTGTTCCCGGTTTCCCACGTCGTCCTCTGTTCCTCCGAGTACCGTTTGCCTCTGGTCCCCGCCTCTGTAAGACCTCTCAAATTATCCTGTTTCCTGTTGTCAAATGCTATAAAATCCTTATAATTGTACTCCTGAGAGTTCTCTGATTTATGTGGGTCCGCAGACTAAACAGTATGACAAACGAGCCTAAAAGATGGTTAAGTGGATACCACTACTGCCTTACAGCAAGGATGTCCTGGGTTTGAATCCTGGTGTGGGGTCTTTTTGTATAAAATGGGTTGCTGTAGGTATTTTGTTTATGAATACATTTACAATACATTTACACACACACACACACACACACACATTTGTGTGTGTGTGTGTGTGTGTGTGTGTGTGTGTGTGTGTGTGTGTGTGTGTGTGTGTGTGTGTGTGTGTGTGTGTGTGTGTGTGTGTGTGTGTGTGTGTGTGTGTGTGTGTGTGTGTGTGTGTGTGTGTGTGTGTGTAATATGGTATTTGGATTGCAGGCAGACACTGCGTGAACATTTTAATGAAATTGATTTAATTGGTAAATTCAGTGGATTCTTCAAAGAAGTCTCCTCTTTCCATGGCTAAGACTGCTGTTCATTAAGTAGGGATTAAATGTATTTTGGCCTCTGTAATTAAGAAAAGGAGTAAAGGAGCTTAGGAAGATTCATTTAAAGGTTACTTTAAAAACCCTGACCCTACAGACACTCATACAACATGGATTCATGCTATATTTATGAAGTGTTGTGGGGAAAATATGCTGTGTCTTTTGAAAAATAAAGTTGTCTTTAGAGTATCATTAGGGGTGGTAAGTGTCACGGCTGTGTAAAACAGAACAAAAACAGCTGGCCTTTCTGGAGGCTGTAAAATAAATGACTACATGCTCCAGTCCAGACATTAGAGCCCTTCTCGCTTTTCTTAGACAGCATAACTCTCAAAGACAGACCATACACTGCTGAACATGCTCCACTGTGATTCACCATGATGCGTTTCTGGCTACAAACAGCAGGTGCAACAACACTTTTAATGAATTTCTGTTTCCTCATTGTTCTCTGGTTGAGAAAAGTAAATATCTACTTGATTGTTCACATTTACTGTTTATTTTCCTATGATGGACCTTTATACAATTCAAACAAATTCACATGGTTTTGCTTTTAATTAGCTAAACCACGTTCCCAGTTTTTGGAATTAACTAATAATTCGAAATTTAATAAACTCCATTAACTTGTGTCTGATGTCTTATCAGCCTGATCTTCCACCATTTCTCCCCAGTCAAGATTTTGTTCCATCTGTCTGCTGCACTTTTCATTTCCTCTGCATCTCCTTCTCACTTCCCATTCTTCAGATCCGTTCGTAAAAATGTTGCAATCAAATGGAAGCCAAAGTTTAATTAAATCTTTTTATAATTTCTTTTTAGTCTGATGAGTGTGCCAGATCATAACATATCATTTATTAACTCCCTTTTTTCTGCACTCAGACATATTAGAGCTGGCAAACTTTGAAATTATATATAATCATTTGTTCTTGCTCAGAAGCTACAACATTTCCAACAACATAACTTTTTTTTGCAGCTTAGTGAAAAATAATCAAGAATCAGTTTATTTATATAGCGCCAATTTACAACAGATGTCGTCTCTTAAAAAGAAAATCAATTAAAAAGAAACTTAAAAAGAAAATCAATTAAAATCATAGATACATCATTACAAATATTGATTGAAAAAGTTTCCAATCTAAGGAACCCCAGCAGATTCATTGAGTCATTGACTTGCAGGATTCACCCCTCTGGAATCAGCAGACCGAAACAGTGGCTTGTTTTTTTGTTGACTTTACAGCAATCCCTCATACTGAGGATGCATGTAGCGACAGTGGAGAGGAAAAACTCCCCTTTAACAGGAAGAAACCTGCAGCAGAACCAGGCTCAGTACAAGCAGTCGTCTGCCACGACCGACCAGGGGTTTAAAGAGACAGAAAACTAAAATAAATGCAAAGAATACTGAAAAAAAGAGTTTATAGCAGCAGTTGTAGAACGTCGCTAGCAGGATCTCAGCCCATATTTTCCTCCATGAAGCTGTCTCAGCTGACAGAACGCCAGCCCAGGTGTGGTTACTATGGAGAGAAGAACACTAGGAGAAAACAAAAGGTTAACAAGGTTGAAATTACTGAACCAGATTGGACAAAGGAAGAAAGTTGCAGAGAGAGAAGTGGTCAGAGTGTCCTCCAGCAGTCTAAGCCTATAGCAGCAGAACTGTAGAAAAAGTTAAATAACCCCGTAGAGTGACACATGAAGAAGGTAGAGCAAAGGAGAACCATCTGTCTAGACTGAGTTCCTCCCCAACCAGATCATTCTGTCTTCTCTACCTCTTCCTAACTATAAACTTTATCAAACAGGACGGTTTTAAGGCTAGATTTGAGACTAAACAGGGCGTCTGCCTCTACAGGAGAGGAGCCTGATAACTGAAAGATCTGCCTCCCATTCTGCTTTTAGAGATTCTAGGAACCACCAGTAAACTTGCAGTCTGAGAGCGAAGTGCTCTGTTAGGGACATAAGGAGTAATTAGATCTCTGATATATGATGGAGCTTGATTAGTGAGGGCTTTATATGTCAAAAGAAGAATCTTAATCTATTCAAAGTTTGACAGGGAGCCAATGAAGGGAAGAAAAAATTGGGGAGATGTAATCTCTCTTTTTTAGTTTCATTAGAACTCTTGCTGCAGCATTTTGGACCAACTGAAGACTTTTAACTGCATTTTGCAAACTTCGTGCTAATAAAGCTAAATCCTATTGTACAGGAACTAGTTTGGAATGGAGTAACTTGGGAAAAAAAACACTTAAAGCCCCAGATCCCTCCTTTGCGTCATGTTATAACCAACATTGAAATTGTACTCTATTGAGATGTCTTGTCACAGACCACCTCAGCGTAGTTAAAACAGTGTTGGATGCATTTGTTTTTAACCCCTTTTATGTTTTGAGATCTCAGTTTAAGCAGGAGTTTTCTGTGAAAGCCTCAGAGCTTAGTTAAAGAAAAAGTCTGGGAAGCAGCTGTGATGAGGCTTAAAGCAGGGTTACATTGTAAAAATAATATTCCCACATGAACATCTCAACTAACTAAAATAGAAAAGTTTCCACAAGAAGTTATTCACAATCATTGTAGGACACACACCAAACCTGCGGTGGAAGACTAGAATTTATTTGTTAGTTCTGAGCAGATCTAGCTATTGGAATGAATCACGCATACTTTTACTACCTTTGTGTAGAATGTTAGAAAGGACTTTATTGTTGATATTATTCGAATAGATAACAATACTTTAAAACAATCAACACTGCTCTTACTTATTGCTCTGATTGAATGCCTGAACAGTCTGCTAGTGTTGGAGTGCTTATATTGGAGATTTTGGATGCAGGCTGATAAAATCTGGTATTGTTGTTTTTGCTGACATAGAAGTGATATCCAATATCAATATAGGATCAAGACAACCCCAATGTTAAAAAGGAAACTCATTATCTGTGTTGTTTTCTGTTGCTTGAATTGCTTAGTTATGATTCTTAGGTTACTCTGGGTTGTCATTAGTTGTTTTCTTCATGTTTTCCCGATTGTACCATTTAGTTTGATCTTTTCTATTGCTTTCCTTAGTGTATCTAATAGCTGTTTTTTCGGTATTATTATTACCTCGCTTTGCCTGCACTCCCCTCAGATTGTTTGCCTCACCATTCTCTTTCTCTCTGCCGCAGCTGGCCGCCTTGTAACTGTTCCCAGCTGCATCTCTTTAGCATCCTTCCAGTATTTAAGCTTCTCTCCTCCTCTCACCCCTTGCTGACTTCTCCCACTTGTTTACTTGTCTAGTCTGATTCTCTGTGTCCCCAGTTTGCTTCCCTGTGCTTCTTTGTCTCCGTCTGCCTCTGTCCGCTGTCCCTTTGTTAGTTTATGTTCCTTGTGACTCCACTACCTGCTGGTCATCCCCTCCTCGCCATCTACGCTCTGTGCTTAAATATCCCGGTTCCTGGTCTGGTCAACATTCATCTTTGCAATAAATACACCTTATTTACGTTCACTCTTCATCTGGGTACATACTCTGCAACAAGTTTCCCTACAGAAACTGCTTCATAGGCATAAAACATTACTTTATCAAGATGATTAACCAATTACAAAGTGGCATTACAAAGTGACTAAAATACCCATAGATTTAAAGGCCACATACTCAGCCATGGATCAGTGAAAGACATTAATCCCAATCTTGTTTGATCCAGGAAGAAAAGAGGAAAACAGGTAAGAGGATTGTTTGATGAGAACCTGAGAGCCAGGGATGATAAGCCCCGGGCTTTGGGTAAGTGTGGTGTTGCATTGGGGACTAGCTGCGATGAACAGATGTCCAGAAAAGAAACCAAGGAGGATACCAGAGGGGCTGATTGAATTGAGAAAACCGGGACCTGAGTTAAACCAGCTGGGGCTGAGACCATTTGTTGTTGGAGATGAGTTATGGTAGATGGCAGACAGGTCATATTTGTGGTTATTAATGAGGTTAGAGGAGCTTGTTAGTTGCCAGCCATGGATGGAAATCTGGGAGTTATTGCAGGGAGGTCTACGGTTCCAAAGTGAGTGGCAACACAGAGGTTACTTGGGAACAAAGAAACAAAACAACTAATCAAGTTGTTAAACAACAGTCATCAGACAAACAACTCAGATTGCTTTACATCCTCAAAAACACTTTATTTTCCTCTGGCATCGATGGACTGGCAGCCATCTCCTCTTATCCTCATGTAGATCAAGCAGATTACTCACCAGTCAGAAAACGGGTGTTGGAGTCCACCCTTTGAATAAGCCAGCAGCTCCAAACTTTGATGCTTCCTCTGTTGGAGGCTTGGGGGAAAATAGAGAAAAAGAAACAAACACACAGACACATATTCTATATTCCTGAGACAAACAAGACTATCCAAAGGGGATAACAGGAAAGAAGCTGCAAGATTTTCGGCTTGGTGTGGAGGTCAGAATTGATCAGTTATATCATAAGGTCTTAGTATGAAATTGTCTTAGATAATGTTATCTGCAGAAGTAGTTAGGGATCTTCTGCAATACAAGTTGAAATGGAGTTTAAGGCAGAGTTGTTCACACATAGGGGCAAAACACCTTTTCAAATGGCTTGGAGGTTTAACTAGACAGAAGGATGTAATCTGATACATCATCTGCAAAATCAGGCTACTTCTTGGTTAAGCAGGAAACTGTTGATGGTTTTCTCCTCCTTTAGGCCTCTTAATAAAGTATGTTTTGATTATTATATGTCAGTAAACTTTGCATTCAAGAAGCATTCCCTCAAAGACCCATTGTTTACATTTCAAAATAACAGACGAGATGTTTCACAGCTAATGCCTGCAGTTCCTCTTCATGGTTGGACCCCATTTTTGAGCAATGCTGATCAAAACTCACTTGCTTTGTACTTTTCCGTTCCCTAATAACGGGGCATTTGCATATCTGTGACAGAAATGTATTAAACTCTTTATGCCTTATTGTTTATAAGAATTTATGAGGTGATGGGAACTAAGACTCCACGGCACCAACGTAATTGGATTTCTTATCTTAGCATTGTGTGCTTGATGAAACAGACTATGGGTGTGAGCACAGAAGTCACGAGTTGTGAAGGGTTCAACTTTTCAAAAATGTTTTGCACATACTTATGGTCAATGGTCGCTCAGTCAGGTTGATGTAATTTGTCTGCAGATTAATGGAGCTTTAGAACACGTACACTGTGCGGTGCAATTATTTTGACATACATACAATTTTCACCGAATTAATCATGCTCATAAAACGTTTACGTTTAATTTCCATTTAGGGATTTTGATTGATTTGATTAATTGATTTTCTAGGTTAGAAAGTGGGAAAAGTTTAAAAAAGCTCAAATCAAATTGCAGTTTCAAGTGAAAAAGCCAGAAGGATCCAAAGTGCCCAGACCTACTGGGACAGAAACGTTTTCCTCTAATAATCTTCAACTTCTTGTTTATCTAAAAACAAACAAAGCCAAAACAGGCAGAGGGAACTATGAGAACATGAAATATAGTCAGTATAACAGAAGAATCTGTTAATGAACAATGAAACCCAGGACGTTAAAAATTGAGGTGGGGTTTAAAACCGACAGAAGAACAAAATACGTAACGGATCAGCAGTGGTAAGGGAAACCGAGGGAGACTAATTAACACAGCGGAACGTGAACTAGAACTCAAAAGATATGCAAACCAAAAGTTAGTGACATGACAATAGACCACGAAAAATTGAAAGAAATGAACGAGGAACAAATATAATACATTTAGAAACCTAACGGAAACGAGTGAACCCATGTGACAAATCCTTAAAACTAAAATGAACCCAAACAGACAAACACAACAGGGCAAGACGTAATAAACATGTAAAATGAAACCCCAGGGATTATGACACAGGATTACTTAGCTAGGATCGAATATCAATATTGCTGTTTCACCAATAAAATTTAGACATAGCTTAACCCTTTAATGCTATATGTATCATATTTGACACGCACGGTTTCTGAAGTGATCTCAATGCATCTGAGAACTTTTGCATCATTTAACGATAAAACTGTTGCACACAGTCAGATATACCTGAAAAAAGCAGGTAACTACACAACGATGATTTTGACTTATCACAACGTAACAATATATAGATGTACAAACATTATTCCTGTTGAATTTCTTTCCATGTTTTGTTAAAGGGCCAGATAAAGACTCCAGATTCAAAAATGTACAACTTTCTCTCATTGTCAGTTAAAATACACATGACATGTTTAATTGTTGTTTTTCTTTACATTAAATATGTCCTCCAAAGATGACAAATTCATCTGGTAATTAGAAACTAGTGAATTCCTACTTTCATGTTTTGTTGTGATATTAGCAAAGCGCATAATTCTAAATTGCCCAGCAGTCAGTCTGTCAGTGCAAAAACGTGTGCTCGTGAGTTTTACTGAATAAATCTAAGCTGTTACTTGTCCAGCTCTGGGAGTAGCCAGACTACAAAAAAACTCTGCACAAATTCATTCAATATACAAATTATGATGTTTGATTTAGTGACTCCTTTCTTGGACCCCCACTGTGATAAATATCACATTATTTACTTGCACTCTGCATTTAGTGCTAAATTGGGCTGTCCTGCTTTCAGGAGAAGTGAGACGCTTTGAATGACTGGCTTAAGGGAGCATTGCTGGTTGGTTTTCAGCTGTGCCATCACAAAGACTAAACACTGTCTCCACCTCAACTGCAATCCGACTTGGAAAAAACCTTTATTTCTGACATATAGCGTAACTCAGAAAAATCGACCTTTAAATGCAATAGAGTGTTATTAGTCATATTGATGTTTTGTGTGGCAGCAAAACACAAAACTGGGAATAATATTTTGGCCTGCAGGGAAACAGTAAAAACAATTTGTTTATTTACTTATAGGTGTTTTTCAGGGGACACCAGGTCCTGTTGCTGCCCTGTACTTTTTGGTTGAAAAGCCTTATTGGATTTCAGACAATGAGAATTAAATTTAAAGGCAGACGTGGCAATGCTTTGTTTCAATTTAGGAACAACAACCTTTAATAAATGTTTTCTTTCACCGTTTTCAGGATTGTTTTGCTGAGAAGCAGAGATGGGAAAATGACAGTCATTGAATTATTTTTTGACAGCTAGTGTAAACACCGTGAATCATAAGGGAACAGCTCATAACATTTGAAGTGATTTTTTAAGAATCCATTAACAGTGCTAAAAGACATGTTATCACAAAAACTTATTTCTACAGTGAGAATATAGAGAGAATAGTAAAAGCCAAATAAATTAAGACAAATTAAAAAGACAATTAAACTGGAAAAGTCCTGATTTAAAAGAGCCAACAGTTTCTGCTCATTTCAGCTTTTCTGGAAACTACTTTCAGACCTGAGCAGCATAGAAATTAACTACTGTCTGTTAACTTTATTCCTGGGAAGTCTTAGTTAAAAGGTTTGTAATAGGCATCACAAATTCTTGAATTGCATCCTTTTATTTACGTTTTTGTGAATGGATTTATTATGATCTATGATCTTACCTGGTGTTGGCCAGACTCTCGTAGCATCATTTTGGATGATATGCAGTTACTTGAGTTATTTTTCACACAAATTAGTCAAGACACCATACCACCTGTTTAACCTACTGAAAATACAAGCAAGCACACATTTTCTGTGCATGGTTTTGTTCAAGAACAATCATTTTTGCAAATGTTTTAATAATGAAATTTAGAGTACCATTGAAATTGAGGTTTAAAACCATGAGATTAAACACATTTTTTCTATTATCTGTTTTCTACTTTTCCACTTTTAGGGAACAAAAAAAGACTTCTTTCTTGTCCGCATTAGACTAGAGAATACTCTTGTAAATATTTTTGGAGAAACAGACTCACTGAAAGCAATTTACACTGGTCACAGAAATATAGGATTGGTTATTATGTTCATAATCGTAAAAAAAAAAAAATAGATGTATGGTAACGTACATAAAACTGAACTAGTGGAACCATATACATTTTGAAAAAAAAAAAAAAAGTTGCAGTAAATTGCAGTAAACTCATGTTACCTCCATCTCCGCTCTAGACGATAACTGAGCGTTGTTACAGACAAGAATTACTCTAGATCACAATCTAATTTAAACACTTTATAACCATAACAGCTTTTTTATTTGTAAAAAAAAAAAAGGGTAGAGCACATAAAGATTGTCAAATATGATTCACTAAAACGCAAACGTATTTTTTTTTTTTTAAAGCTTTGCTGACTAATATTTATAATCGAGATAAGCGAAAGTGAAAAGTACCTTGAGATAAAATGTGTTGTAAATTGCTGCTATGGGGCCCGGGCAATTTGTTGCTTTCTTTACCTTCTCTCTCTGTCCTTCTACCAATCCAGCTGCTTTTGAAAAAACACCACTAGTGCTATAAAAACCTTTTAAAAGTTTAATATTTATTACTGAAAACTTTCCAAATTCAATCAAAAAACAGGATCCTCTTCTAAACTCGCTGCAATTTCACATCAGTCTACTACAACTAACCAACTTTTAATAATAACCAATCACAGAACTGAAATTTGAAAAATGTCAAACTATTGCTTTATTTGGAAATATTTTATTACACTACTTTGTAAAAAAAAAAAAAAAAAACGAAATAAAAACAAATATTTCTAATATTTTATCATTAGCAATGTACATTCCAGATATATATAATCAAAACAGAAGTAAGAAAAAAGTAAGAACACTGGGTATTAATTAGAAAAGCTCAAGCCAAAGAAATGGGATATTAAAAAACACACTCCCAGGACATCCTTACATCTGTACTCCACCATACCACTGGAAATGGCAAATCTACAGTACTGCAAGTTACACTGATGCCGCAGACGTGAGCAGATCAAATTAGATTTAAAATAAGGACACTGGGCTGAAGGGAATACATTTAAACAAAAGCAAGACACAGAAATTTAAATTTACTCAAGATGAAGTCTCTTTAGCACATACAGGAATTCTGGTACGATTGTCCATTAAATGAATGGTGAAGTGGCACAAACCATCTTCAAGGATATCAAACATTTATTTTTGTGACGCTGAAAGTTTCCACTGCAATGGCACCTAATGTAGCAGCACTTTACAACATGTAGAAAACAAGGTTTAAGCATGACAAAGTAAACTGAAAAGAAGAGTCTTTGGCTTGTGTATTCCAACAATACTAAATGAATGTGGGTTAAACATTGAGCACTGTTTGCACTAACAAAAACTTGTTTAATACACTGAAAATTGCATCAACTTAAGGGACAAAACATATCAAATCACCCAAAAAAACATGTCATGCTTGTTTTAGAGATGTTGACACAGAACATTAACAACAGAGAAATTACTTTATAGTCTGTCACTAGCTTAGTGTCATTGACGCCCCCAATCTGCATAAGTCCTTCTTATCCTCGGCACAGATGACACAGTGCCTGTAGCTGGTTCCCAGGCTGATCCTTGAACAACAAACATGTAAATACTGAGCTGGGATCAAATCCCTCTCTTGTTTGGAAAAATTATTCAGCATTGTGTTCTGTCTAGTTGAAGGATATGATGGAAAATTAGCAATAGACCTACCAGAAAACAAATGCTGGACTTGGAGAAGCATGGCTTACCAATGAAACAATATTTAGCCAGTTAAAAGTAAATATTGATCAGAAAAATAGCAAACATCCTATATTTTGCAAAATGGGGTAATACCTTTGTTTCGTATGCAGATAATCGTTTGCAGTGGTAAAAACTGCTTGAATGACTTTGAAAAAAAACAATATGTTGGTAATAACTATATCTTATAGGAATATGTTGAAGGGACTTCCTGGGCTTCTTCCAGAAATGAGAAAATATTTCCCTCGCAAAAATACTCCAACATAGTGCACATTTTTATGAAGATTCATAGTTTAAAATGAAAATTTTTGATAATAATCAGATGTGCTGGTAGTTGGGTGGACTGCAATCATCAGAAATGACCAAACCTTCTAAAAAAAACAAATCTCATCTGACTAAAGATGCTGTGACATAGTCCTCACTTGTCATCTTTACTGATGAATCAACAACTGAGTGGTAAATGTTTCTAAATGTCAAACAATAAATCACATTTTGTGGTCTATCAAGTAACATCATCTCTTTAACGTTGTTTGTTGGTAGATGCCCTCCTGTTTTGTATTGTGTATGTTGATTAGGATTAAAGGAGGAGGAGTTACTTTAACTGTGACAGAAAGGGTTTCACAACCATGTTCTTTTACTTCCATACGTAGTGATCCGCTGACCGTCAGGAACTAAACGCTGAGTGCTTCGTGAATAGTACTCCGAAGTTGGCAAGTATTTGTAAGTTGCATGTATGAGAATGTTCGTCTGGTTGCTGGCGAAAAATCAAGTTCAACTGCGCAGAGAGAACGACTGCATAGATTCAGTAACATTATTAGATCCTAAGTGTGAACACTTATTTATTCTGAACACTTATTTGAACACTTTCTATAGCAGTGGCTGATATGTGCACTATGCAAGGGATTTCAGAGTTGCAGCAGTTATGCTGGTAAATTTTGTGACCTCTCCAAAACATCTGTGGCAGCCTCTCTAGTAATTTAATAGTAGATTGTATGGTACAACGGCATAGGAAGCTGATGCTGAAATGTTATTTTGTTAGGACCATGCATCTTCTCATATCAGTTCACTACAATAGTGTGACTAGCGTATAAGACAGAAATAAGGCAAATTTAGCTTGTTGTATTATTTAGCTGGGCTGCTGGCAGTGGTATCCTACATCAAAATTTACAGATTTATTCTAGTTTCCCTATATTAACAGCACTAATTAGCACTCTCAACCATTATCAAGATTTTCTCAATATGTTCTGGGGTCATTTACAGAATGATGCTGCAAATTTGTTTGCACATTTTTGAGATGCAGTCAGGACAAGCTTCAAACTGAAAAATGTTGCAGTCCATTACAGTGTCGTGATGTGAAAAATGTCAATTCATCAGAGAAGGACAGACTTTTAACAAGAGGTAGTCCATGTTCCAATGCATTCCTCTGACATACACACGCTCCAAACTTCTTGAAGTTGAAATGCAACTCAGACCTTATGTACTACATATTATCATTGCAGAATGTGTTAAGAGCAGTGGGTTAAACAAAAACCTTTCTTTATCAAGACAAAGGATTAGGCCTTTTTTGCGTTATACAAGACACTCAAGAGCCTCTTTTACGAAACACTATGAGGCAAGATTAAGAGGCTTTCTTGCTATCAGTGCATTTTGTGAAATAACCAAACGTAATGGCAGTTTAAAGATATAGGAGAGGATCTTTTCAATAGAAAAATTTGAATGGAAAATCCCATTGAAAATGACATTCAACGACCGGTGGTGAAAAATAACTGTCTGTCAATGCAGAAATAAAATTTACGCGATGACGTACATCACCAATGTCCCACCCCACCCGACCCATACAACGCGCGTTCCTGTTTGATTTCATGCATGCACAGATTGTTGTTTAGGAAGTAAAACGGGACGGACAAAACGCATCATTCACCATTGAAAAGAGGTTCTCCCCGTACGGCAGCGAAAATGGAAGCTCTCAAGAGAAAAACCGTGTTCGAAGTTGCTGAGGATGTGCGCGCTTCCGATATTAGGGGGCTGAACAGATCCTCGCACTTTACCAATGTTTATTTTTTGTGTGCAGCAGCTAAGGTGTCCCAAAACACTTACAGGTTTTAGAAACAAAATCATCTAATATATATTGATAATGCTGAGTTCCACTTAATTTGTACCCAGCTGTGGCCTTCAAGAGGGGCTTGTCTTGGAGGTTGTTGTTTGTGAATGGGCAACCGAAACTCCCGGTAACCTAAAGACGGCCTTTAATGACGAAACAACAAAAACACGATATAACAAAAAAAGAAAAGCAGAAAAATAGTCTGTTGTGTAGCAATGTGTTGCATTATGAACATTCACAGCTTTACATGCTGACAGACACAATTTACACTTCTAAGAAAAAAAGACTCATCAGTGGCACAATGCAAGTGTTAAACGGCCAGTGCTGTGTCAATTAAACCCCAAAAAGATTTTAACCCTTCGACAGAAAGATCTTGGTACTTGGCCATTTCAAACCTTTATTAATACCCGTTTATTGTTAACTGAAAATGTGGGAATGTGACTCCATTTACTATTTAGTTATTCTAGTTTAATTAAAAATCCAAAACTGTCATACCGGATGAGACTAAACCAAAACGGGGAACAGAAATGCATGCGAAGTCTTTAGATATATGGGCATGGAAAAGTTTGACTGCAGGGATCAAATTGAAGAACATGAAGAGTATCCGATATGTGCCAGAAGAAGCGCTAAGTATTTTCAAATCACTCAATTACGTTGTTTAAACAGCTTCTAGGACTACGTGCGTATAAAACCTAGCGCCTAGGCAGGTATGCTTTTATAATGGTTGTGAAATTATAAGTTTGTCTCTAGAACTTGCTGAATTCAAGCTATGTTTGCACTGTGAACACAGTCCACTCGTTAAATTTACTTGCTACCAATGTGTCACAGTTACTTAACTGTCTGTGCTTCTGTGACAGAGGGAAAGTAATCGTGAATGACAGCAACCCAAAATCCCACGGCAGGATCAGCGAATGGTAAGTATTGTGCACAAAGGTCACCACTCTCTGGAGAATCACTAGTTACAAAACTCCACATTGTATTTGTCTTCCAGATTAACACTGCTGCGGGATTACTTTCAATGCATCTATGTCTTGGCAAAAATGTAAACAGACATACGAAAAATCACATTGTTTGAGCTTTTATGGTGTCCGTAGCTCCATTGCGACACGACAGCATCTGACCAGTTATGAGCCCAGCGGAACCAGGCGTATTATTTGCTTTGTGGAGATGAAGGGGAAAAAGCTTCTGATGGGAAAACGTTGATTGACATAACAATCCGCACATGATCTTTTAGTGGTAAGCTGCACCGGACCGCACAGTGTATAACACCTCAAACTGTACCTTATTGCACAGATAGTCATTTTCTTAATGAGTTTGAAGAGTAAAATTTAATGGGTTATTATATTGTTTCTCTGATTAATAAAAGTTATTAAGCAAAAATGGATTGAAAGCACATTATTGAATTTAAATAATAGCCATGGAGTTGCCTAATGTGACAGGTTATGCAACCCATTAAATCAGTATGAATGCCAGACAAAAGAACAGTCAGAAGTGCTGCTGTCAGGCTGAATGAGCAATCACATTTTCATTACAGTTTTCACCATTCTGTTTATCAATCGGCTAAAAAATGCAGCCCTTATGTCCTCCTCTGCCAGTATGTTGTCTTCGAGTTAGAAATAGAGAATTTCACATTGACGCAACAGTGTGATGAGAGGTTCATCATACCTCAGACATATTAATAGTTCTAAAACTTGTTTCCCAGTTTCTAAGACAAATCCTGTACTCTAGGAAACACTCATAATGTATGTAAAGATTTTAAGATGTTCCTAAAACCAGTGTGGAAAAAGAAATTACATGGCACTTGTGTGACATAACCAAAAGGAAAACAGTCTGAAACACAGTTCTGGTAAAGTTTGCCTGTAGCAAAAAGCACCCTTTATTTTAAAGAGACTCTAGCCACACCAGGGTTATTTTAGGAGGTAAATCAGGTGTTCTCCTCAGCTAAGTGGGTTACGCTAACATTGTAAACATCAAATGAGCGCAATGGAAAATTTAATTACTATACAACCAGTCCATATTAAAACAATCACTCTCTCTCCAAATGTGAAAAACCTCATCAGGCTAATGGTCAGTTGTCTGCATAAAAACAAATCAGGCCAAAAAAGATGAGGTCTAATATATCTGATTGGGCTTAAAGAATGGAAATTTACACTTTCTAATCTTATTAGATTTAATTTAAAATGCTAACCAGATTAACACAATTCTTTTTCCTATTCGGTTGGGTGTATGGGGCACCGAATGTAAATGAAAGTGAACACAGTTTTCGGACTCACATTTTCTCCAGATTAAGGTCAAATATTAAATATATATTCTCCTCCTTGGACTGCCACCTTATCGTTGTGGAGGGGTTTTTGTGTCCCAATGAC
This sequence comes from Orestias chungarensis, assembly GCA_032876305.1. NCBI lineage: Eukaryota > Metazoa > Chordata > Actinopteri > Cyprinodontiformes > Cyprinodontidae > Orestias > Orestias chungarensis. The sequence continues at coordinate 1,196,696 of JAVLVB010000233.1, read as the reverse complement.
CCTAGGAGCAATATTGTCTGGGGCTTCATGCCCCTGGTAGGGTAACCCATAGCAAACAGGTCCTTAGGGGATGGACCGGACAAAGAGCAGTCCAAAAACCCCTATGGAGGTAAACAATAATGGAGCCCAGTTTCCCCGGCCCGGACATGGGTCAGCGGGGCCCCTCTCTGGATCCAGGACTTGAGTGGGGGCAGGGCGGCGAGCGCCCAGTGGCCGGGCGTTCGCACATGGGGCCCTGTGGGGCTCAGCCCGAAAGGACGACATGAGCCCCCCTTCCAGCAGACCCACCACCTGCAGGAGGGGCCGTGTGACGTGTGAGTTGTGCGGCGGGCCGGAGACCTTGGCGGTCCGGAGACCTTGGCGGTCCAATCCTCTGCTTCAGAAGCTAGCCCTAGGGACATGGAATGTCACTTCTCAGGCAAGGAAGGAACCTGAGCTTGTTCGCGAGGTTGAGCGGTTCCGACTAGATATAGTTGGACTCACCTCTACGCACAGCCTGGGTTCTGGAACCAGTATCCTCGAGAAGGGCTGGACCCTATTCCACTCTGGAGTTTTTCACAGTGAGAGGCGCTGGGCAGGAGTGGGCATACTCATTGCCCCCGGCTCTGGGCCTGTACATTGGGGTTTACCCAGGTGAACGAAAGGGTAGCCTCCCTTCGCTTTTGGGTGGGGGGGATGGGTCCTGACTCCTGTTTGTGCTTATGCGCTGAACAGTAGTTCAGAGTACCCACCCTTTTTGGAGACACTGGATGGGGTATTAGATAATGCCCCTACCGGTGATTCTCTTGTTCTGCTGGGGGACTTCAAAGCTCACGTGGGCTGCAACAGTGTGACTTGGAGGGGCGTGATTGGGAGGGACGGCCCCCCTGATCTGAACCCGAATGGTTCTTTGTTTTTGGACTTCTGTGCTCGTCGTGGATTATCCATAACGAACACCATGTTCAGGCATAATAGTATCCATATGCTCACCTGGCATGGGGGCACTCTAGGCCTTAGTTTGATGATTGACTTTGTAGTCGTGTCGTCGGACTTGCGGCGGCATGTCTTTAACACTTGGGTGAAGAGAGGGGTGAAGCTGTCAACTGATCACCACCTGGTGGTGAGTTGGCTCAGATGGTGGGGGAGGCTTCCGGTCCGGCCAGGCAGCCCCAAACCTGTAGTGACGGTCTGCTGGGAGCGCCTGGCTGAGTCCCCTGTTCGAAAGAGTTTCAACTCCCACCTCCGAGAGAGCTTCAACCACGTCTCGGGGGAGGCGGGGGACATCGAGTCTGAATGGGTTCTGTTTCACGCTTCCATTGTTGAGGCGGCTGACCGGAGTTGTGGCCGCAAGATCATTGGTGCCTGCTGGGGCGGTAATCCCAGAACTCGTTGGTGGACACCAGCAGTGAGGGATGCCGTCAAGCTGAAGGAGTCCCATTGGGCCTTTTTGGCCTGTGGGATTCTGGAGGCAGCTGGCAGGTACCGGCAGGCCAAGCGGGATGTGGAGGCCATGTAGAGAGACTATCGGACTGGTCCACCGTCCGGCGTCTCAGGAGGGGGAAGCAGTGCTCCACCAACACTGTGTATGGTGGGGATGGGGGGCTGCTGACCTCGACTCATGACGTTGTGGAGCGGTGGTGGGAATACTTCGAAGACCTCAATCCCACTGACATGCCTTCCAATGAGGATGCAGAGACTGAGGAACCGGGTATGGGCTCTCCAATCAGGCCGAGGTCACGGAGGTAGTCAAAAAGCTCCTCGGTGGCAGGGCCCCGGGGGTGGATGAGATCCGGCCGGAGTTCCTCATGGCTCTGGATGCTGTGGGGCTGTCTTGACATTGGGGGTGGTGCCCTTGGGCTGGCAGACTGGGGTGGTGGTTCCCCTCTTTAAGAAGGGGGACCGGAGGATGTGTTCCAACTATAGGGGGATCACACTCCTCAGCCTCCCTGGTAAGGTCTATTCAGGGGTACTAGAGAAGAGGGTCCGCCGGATAGTCGAATCCCGTCTGGAGGAGGAGGAGCAGTGGGGTTTTCGTCCTGGCCGTGGAACAGTGGACCAGCTCTACACCCTCTTCAGGGTCCTGGAGGGGGCATGGGAGTTCGCCCAACCAGTCTACATGTGTTTTGTGGACTTGGAGAAGGCATTTGACAGTGTTCCCTGGGGAATCTTGTGGGGGGTGCTCCGGGAGTATGGAGCACCGGACTTAGAGCTGTCCGGTCCCTGTACAACCGGTGCCAGAGTTTGGTCCGCATTGCCGGTAGTAAGTCAAATCCATTTCCAGTGAGAGTTGGACTCCGCCAAGGCTGCCCTTTGTCACGGGTTCTGTTCATAACTTTTATGGATAGAATTTCTAGACGCAGCCGAGGTGTTGAGGGGTTCCGGTTTGCAGATGATGTGGTTCTGTTAGCTTCATCGGGCCAGGATCTCTAGTACTTACTGGAGCGATTCGCAACCGAGTGTGAAGCAGTCGGGATGCGATCTAGCACCTCTAAATGAGAGACAATGGTCCTCAGCCGGAAAAGGGTGGAGTGCCCTCTTCGGGTCGGGAACGATGTCCTGCGCCAGGTGGAGGAGTTTAAGTATCTCGGGGTCTTGTTCACGAGTGAGGGAAGGATGGACCGGTCTGTCGTGTAGAAGAGGGAGCTGCGCTAAAAGGCAAAGCTATCGATTTACTGGTTGATCTACGTTCCTACCCTCAACTATGGTCATGAGCTGTGGGTCATGACTGAAAGAACGAGGTCGCGGATACAAGCGCCCAGACACTGGAGCATTTACATTTAGATTTAATATTTACATTTAGATTTATTAAGAATTACATTTAGATTAGACATTTAGATTTAGCATTTAGATTTAACATATAACATTGAAATTCCAATGTAACATTTAGATATATATTTAATATTTACATTTAGGTATAAAACTTTAACAAACTTTTCGTTCACATATGACTAAATGTGTGTGTAAAAGGAGCTAAATGTGAAGAAGATCAACTGAATGTGAACGAAATGACCTAAATGTGGAGAAAATGTGAGTGTGAAAACTGTGATCACTTTCTTTTACGTTCGGCGCCCCATATGGGTGTGTATTTGTTTTGTATGTGTTGGATTTAGTTTCCAATGAAAACACTATGGCAAATATGTAGTTAAAGTTTAAACAAAAAAGCAAGTAGGTTTGCTTCTGTTTCACCAATTCAGCATTTGACGATGCAACGCATTACATACCCGGTTCTAAAGTATTTAAAACCAACTATCCATAGATTGTTGATACCAGTTAGAAAAAGGACTTAAAGTGGGTGCTAGTAACCACCATCGCTTTCTTTGTTACATTTAATAAGTGTAACTGAATGCCTACTCCTTCAGAAAACCATTTCTTGTAGTACACATACGGATAGACTTTTTGTTTTAAGGCTAATTACCTTCAGTACCAAAAACATCCAACTAATTAAATATTAACATTATACAAATATGGACAAATGATATTGCAGCTTAAAGGGCCAATATTTCAAAGTCACATTGTATAGATGCAGGGTTAAATTGCAGTATAGAATAAATTGGTATTCATCCATCTATCCATATCAAACTCAATGTACAAAGCCTGATAGCTTGAAATATCTCCAACATTGTATTTATTCAATATCTATAAGCTTTAAGAATCCTAAAAATGTGAACTTATTAGTGATGGGATTTAGAGAGGGGGAGAAATGTATATTAACCATCCAAATAACTCCTTAATTGATTCAGCTTGCAATAACAGAAGCACCAACCAAACATGACCCAAACCAAATGAATTTCAGTAATACGTATAACAAAGACCTTATTCATTCGTGGCCTAAAACAGTGACGTTTCTATGTAAAACACCTTCTATAGATCTCCTGCATTATACATTTCCATTTGGAAACCAGCTGGTTCTACAGTAACATAGAGTGAAAAAAAGAGTATTTCTCTTTATACAGAGAGCAACGCTTGACAAATACTCCTATCTGCTGTTTTCAGCATTTGTTTCCTATAGGAAGGTCATTACTGGAGACTAGTCTATGATGTAAGGAACCACATATAAAGCAATGTTCAGATTAACACATTTTGTTAAAATACTTCCAGGATGTGGGTAAACATAAAAATCCGTGTTAATTATAGCCATTAGCTACCATTGGCTCACCTAGGTAGTATCGATTTCTTTCCTTTGCTGCAAGTAGAGTAAAGACTAACTCCTAATTTCACCATCACGGAGACCTATAAGGAAAGGAATTATCCATTTTAATTTTGTATTACTAATTAAATTTCCTTAAAAAACAACTTAAAGAAAAGTAATTAACAGGAATTCACAAATGATCGAGGAATTTGTCAAACTTCGGCATAGGCCAGCATAGATTAACCTTCAGAAGCTTTCATTTATCAATGTATTGCTGCAAAATATGTAAAGTACATAAAACACATAATGTAACTACTTCGATGTAAACAGAAAAACAAAAAACATTACTGAATCACCTAAAGTAACATTTTGGTTGTTAGTTACTGATATAGACTAAACACCCATTAAATTTGATTGTTATTTCTAAGTGGTTCTTAGACAGAGTACTATATCATCTGCTCCTAATAGAGCAAGACCGTCTTTAAAGTGGGGAGTGGCCATAGTAGCTTTCTTTCAATCTGCTGATCTGCAGTGTGCAGTAACAGGTAAGGGTACATCACTCCAGGAAGTTTTTATGGTATCTCATTAAGATGACAGTTACCTTTTTAATGGTAAGACCCCCTAACTAGGTCAATCAAATAACTGAATGTAATGGAGTAATGTGTTTATTCCAACATGCGACTGCATGTAAATCCAAGCTCTCAATGATATTTCAGTCAAAGCCAGGCTTTTCTGTTGTAGTCTATAAATGATATTCCCTGATTATTGTTACAGATAGCATATACCCCTCCAAAGGAAGGCACTAGGAATGGTTTGTCCTTGGATTGTCATCAGTTAGATTCGACCGATGGCTGGATAACAGTTCCTACGACATAAGCCATCTAAACTGTCTGAGCAGCCTGGAGTCCCAGTGAACAAACACACTGCTTGTTTGTCCTCACAGGCCTTTCTGAGTTTGAACAGCTGAATACAACATACAAAGGAAATCTCTGCTGTATTGTATTCTCCTGCCTAAAGTCACCGCAGCAGAAATCTCTGCTTGATCTTGTTTTCTTTTCCGGGTAACACTTTAAGCTACCACAGAAGAGCTTATTTGCTGTTACAGTACCTTATATAATTACCAAAATCCACGATTTAACTCTGCCTTTTGACTTCAGATTGCAAACTTGCTGAGGATTATCATACTACAGGTAGAGATAGCCTACCCAGTATACGATGTTGAACAGCAAAAAGGATGTGGGGAAAAAGACACGCGAGTATGCATCCAGTTCAAGTACATCTATGTGGACTCTTCCTTTTCTCCATGTGCCTTCTTTACACTCCTCAATGCAGCAAAAGAAACTTTGGCAGTCTTTTCCATCAAGACACTCACAGACATAAGGATCTTCAAACTCTTGCCAGTACAGTGAGTTGTTTAAAGCGATGACGGTGTGTGGAGAAGGTCTTACATCCAAGACAGGGAAGTTCTGAAAAAAAAAAAAACACATAGTAAACTTAGACTTGAAGCTTTGCACAAAAATTATATTGATTTCCAGGGAACTAATCTTTAACTATATTAAATGAGAGGACAATCCATACTTCTGGAATCTGATCACTCTGTTATTTATTTTCTTTTTTCTTCTCCAACCTGCTTTGTTGCAGTTATTTCAACTGTTAACTTTCTGTTTTCTACTTTCTTTCCATAGAAGCTGCACCTGTTCTATTAGCTGCAACACCTTCCTGGAAGGGGACTTGGGCTGGTGGTGATGCGTGCAATTCAGAGTTCCACATCTGCTGCTATTAACTTTTCTTTTTCAGTTTCTTATGTTACCAACTGTTTGTCTCTTCAAACCACCAGTAGGTCGTGGCAGGTTCTACTGGCGGTTTACTCGTGGTAGAGGGGAGTCTTCCTCTCCACTGTCCCTACATGCCAGCTCAGTATGAGGGATTGTTGTAAAGTCAACAAACACTGCAAACGTTTGTCTACCGTTTCTGCATGCTGAGCTCGGAGGAGTGAATGCTGCAAATCAATCACTTGATTCAATGTGTTGGGTTTCCTTCGATTGGACCATTTCTAAACGGATTTGTTTAACATGCATGAATGTATGTATGATTGGGATGAAACTATTTTTGTCAATGTTTTGTGTGCTATATAAATAAACTGAATTGAATAAGAAGCTGAAGCTACTTTGATTCATTTTGTTTTATTTAGTAAATTGTGTTATTTTTATCTAGGGGTTGTTAAAATCCTGTAATCTTGGCTTAATGAGACATTTGTAGGTTTTGTTAATGACAGTAGAGTTTTATGTTTTACTGCAGCCAGAAGAGTTATTTGTTTGCTTGTGATGAAAAAACACAGTGATGACAGTTTGCTCACGTCCTGCAGTGATCCCCAAAAGATGAGTCCTTACAATTTGGGATGTATTCTGGACATTGACACTGGCAAGATGATAAATCACTACATGGACTAATGGTACAAAGTGGTACGGTGCAGACTTTCTGTCTCCTAAATGGACAGGGTTTAATTGTTGTGAAAGTGGGGTTGCCTGGGTGCATGAAGGGGTAATTTGTCATTTGTGTTGTGTGACATTAAAAGTGGAAGTCTGTGAGTAAATGTCAAAAACGAAACATACATTCTATTGGAAATAGAGATTGATTTTCTGTTTTGCTGATTTTCTGTTACCATCTTTGCAGACAACGTTGGAACTAGACTTCAATCTAAATTAATTTGGTCCAGATTAACTGATGCTAAATGTTAGTGATGACTTGTATGATAAATCCTTAACCTCACTGTGGATGCAAAACATACTGTACATTAAACTATTCCTCTTTTAAGGCCTTATCCTACATTGGAACTAATGTGTATTTAGTTGTTTAACTATTCTAAACATCAGAGATGAATAGAGAATACAACAAAAATTTGTGATAAGTTAAGGAGTTGTGCTTGTATAGCCTGCAGTGCAGGAGATTTGTTTTTAACACTTTCTTTTACTGCTCTGAACAGTAGGTTTAAGCAAAAAGCCCTTTTCCACACATTTTTTTGAGTGAGTTCACCATTAAAAGCCTCAGTCAAATGTGGGTCACAGGGAACGGGTTTGAACATATTTAATCCAACAATAGCTTATAGTTTTTTACATGTAGCCTAAACTAGTTTCAATTTAGGCAACTTTGGAAAATTTAGGACTCTTTAAAAATATAAACACAACTAAACAATTGTTTTGCCTCTAGTATTTTCTGTTTAAAATGGATGTGTGACTACTTATGTACAGAGACGCCTACATCACAGTTAGTTTAAATCCTTCCCACAAATGATAAATATCCATCCACATAGAAAAGCAGATTTGCCTGATCTTGAAAAGGCCTAAAGAGAACAATATAAATACAGTGGAATACAAGATTTTGATTTAAGAAACTATTCAGCCTAGAGATGTGCTATTGACTTAGAAAGTGTGCTGCAGCTCACAAAAAAACTGTGATGAATCCTGAGAGAATAGTAGCTTCCTAAGTGGCTTCACACTTAAAGCAACACTAAGGAACGTTTCAGCCTTCATAAAATATTTTCATAACTTTTGTGATTAAATGTCGACTTAGAGCTTGTTGAATAATACTTTCATGGCCCGAGGGGGTCCGTATCACTTTAACTGACACTAAGAAACTTTGAGGAGGGTGGCAGGAAACCTATCTTACAAAACAACTACAAATGTGCTGACTGTTTTACGGCATACATCACTTCCCCCATTTGTTATCTTCAAGATCGTCACATGACATTGTTTCACCACAACCAGTTTCATTACCTCATTGCTATTCAACCTTCACACAGCCACTGGAAACAGAAATGTACTTAAATTTCAGGAGATAAGGATTTTATGACCATATGTCCTGGTCCTCATGGAAAATCTAGTCTTCCTTCAGGCAAAGCACTACCGCTTCTGTCCACACTGGGACCAAAATCGACCAAAACTGAAACTTCGTTAGTGTTGCTTTAAGGATATTCTTTATTCCGGTGTAACAAAGGCAAAGACAAAAGATATTTCTACAGGTCTATTATGAGGGGATTCCTTCTTTCCATCAATAAATATTAGATCATGACTGAAAGATTGAGAGCTTTGATACAATGAAACACGGAACAAATTGATTTAACCCCATCATTTGGTGGGAACTTGAACCATGCTGTAGTTCTATTTTATATGTTAAAGTTTCTCATAGGCTTGTAACACGTATAACCTCTGAAAAAGTACAATCAAGGATGGATACATAGGTCATGAAATCTTAATTCTTGTTGAAGAGCGCTAATCAAACACCATAGAATGAGCAGTTCACTGAAACACAGATAAGACAAACAGAAGCTGAACATACCAGCCTTTTAGGTTCCATGCAGCTTGGTCTCTGGATGCTGTACGAGTAGTAATTCAACGTTGCGTACTCCATCAAGGCAGCAAAGACAAACAGGAAGCAAACCGTGACGAACAGGTCCATGGCGGTTACATAAGACACTCTGGGTAAGGAGGTCCTGGCCACACTACTTAGAGTGGTCATGGTAAGGACTGTAGTTATTCCTAAAGGAGTTGAAAATTTTTTTATTCATTCAGTTGAGGAAAAGTAATTGCAGTTGTGTTTTAAGAAAACCTCAGTTAGCCCTGTAATCCCTTCAATTTTGTGTACAGGTTGCCTAATGCTTTATCCAGGAAACCATGTTTTTTCTTCACCTAATCATCTCACCTACTCTATCTACCGAGCATGCAGCTTTTAGATGTACATGACCATGTTCAGGTAGACTGGTCTGAGCAAAGACCGGTCAAACAGCATATAGTATCACATTAAAACTTTGTATGTAATCAGTTCATCACAATAAACAGCTGTTTATGGTCTAGCAATGTATGGAATATATTCTATCAACATGATAATATTGGGTAAATATATAACAATGTCATTGTTTAAAACATGGTACCTTTTTATTGCTAGAACATATGGAACAACTTAAAAGTTAAAAAAATGTATTAACATTTTGGTTAATCTAGAAATGTTATACATTTTGTTGTTGTTTTTTTATTTTATTTAATGAAAACTTTCTTTCAGCTTCTTTGCAGCGCCCCGTTTGTTTTTTTTTCTGTTCATTTTGTCCTTTGAGTTTTAACACAAGTCAGGAAAGAAAAAAATAAATAAAACATCTGTTACTGTTTCATTGATGTTCCCATGGTAACCATCCGGCCTCATCTATTTAAGCCTGGCATCTCACACTTGTCCTTTATCCTTTGGCTGTCCACTGTGATTACCCTCACCTCCTTACCACTAGCACACATTTCGAGTTCTTTTTTTCACAATGTGAACAGCAGGTGAGAAGCATCCATGTTGAGTGACACCTTAGAGTGAAATGAATGCATAATGAAATTACCAGTTTTCTTACGATAATGGTTTTTGCATTTGATAATTTTAACAAAATTAAGTTCTGCAAAAAAAAAAAACTCCAAAATTGGAAGGAACATTTTTTTTTTTCAAGCTCATTGCAAATGTTTCTACTCCTGACATTTTGTCAGCATTTACATAAGTAACCTGCAGAAACTCCTGTTGGTATTGAGTTGGTGGCACTTGTTCATGACCCTTTATTTCAGTGCATTTGATAAGCAGCATCCAATTGCTAACTTTTTACTTAAATCCCAGGATATCAACAAGCACATTTTTTGTTTTTTTCCACTATTTCCAGTGCCTGCATTTATAAAAGATGACGCATCAAGACACAACACAAAAAGATGCTTACACTGATAGATCGGACAGTACCAAAGTTGGCTAGACTACACAATCACTCATGTTTTGAACAGTTGCAAATGAATGAAAGAAATGAAGTACATAAATAACCTATAAAATTAATACTGAGAAAAAAGTTGATAAAAACGATTTACCTTGCCAGTAGTCTGCACAAAAACAGAAAGACCATGCAAAAGGAAAAGTGTAACAAAGCAAAAGGGAAACAATAAACAACTGAATTGCATAAAGAAGAAGCAGTGTTCATGAGCATAGAAAAAACTAATTTAATACAAAAGGTTATATGAATGCTATTAAGGTCTTAAATTCAAAATACCTAAAGCTGTTCTCGCTGGAGTGGCATCCTTTTTGATCCAGAAGGAGACCCAGGAGAGAACAACGGTGAGTATGCATGGGATGTAGGTCTGAATGGTGAAATAGCCCATTCTTCTGCTCAGGTCAAAGTACACAGTCATCACCACGTAGTCGCCTGAGCAAACAGAATCAAAAGAAAGTTTCAAAGTTAGTGAACTGCAAATGTAGCGTCACGTTGCAAAACAACTAAACTGAGCACAAAAATAAAATTTATTTTTTGTTTGGTTGTTTTTAGTGTATATATATTTTTTGTACTTTGACTTCTATGAGCTTTGGCCAACACTTACAGTAAGTTCGGTTACTTTGTGGTGTCAGGATGCTTCAAAAAGGCCAAATTAAATATTTCTCCTGTTATATAATTAAATGTATTGAATTAAAGGCATGATGAACTATATCGGGTAAAGACAGCAAGGTGAATTACCCTAAATATTTCTGAGGAGAAAGTAAAAAATAAAATGGGTGGGGAAAACTAGCAAAAAATCAGCAACAACAGCAACAATCACAAAAAAATGTGTGATACGATAAGCCTATTGTCAAGTTTTGTGATCAATGACTGAATGAAAAATAAAGATAATAAACAGACTAATAACCCGAGATGAACCGGTGGAAACGAACAAGCAAAACACAGAAGAAATAAACTGTTAAAACAAGCAACTAGGAGGGACGCGAAAAGAGCCTGAGGCTTAAACCAACTAACCACTACAAAATAATCTAAAGGAAAAAAAACTACGACAAGGGACGCGAGGGAAACCGGAGCCAACGCAGAAACAAAAACAAAATAACTGGAGAACAATGAGCGGAGGAAAATGATGGAGAAGAGAGAGAACTAGCACAGAGAACCAGGCGAGCAAGAGTGGAGATAACTGGGAGACGGTGAGGACTGGCAGGAGAGGAGCACAGAGATGACGAGGAGATATAAGGGAACGGACGATCCAGCGGTGAGTGAAAGAAGGAGTGATGCTTATATACCGAGTAGCAGGAGGTGGAGCAGTGGAGAAGATGATTGGAAACAGATGTGAATGATTATGAGGAAACACACAGAGAGAGAGAGAGAGAGAGAGAGAGAGAGAGACAGAGAGAGAGAGAGAGAGACAGAGAGCAAAGGAAAACTAGAGAACACATAAAAGAACAAAACCAAAGACTCAACCAAAATAGAACATAACCTAAAGAAAATAATAACTAATAATAAAAAAAAAATAATAATAAATAACACAAGACAACTACAACAAACTGAACAGAACCAAAACACAGACCATTACACCTATGTTGTTTACAACATGACCACAGTTATAAAAGGTGCTTCATGTTTCTTGGTGTTTGTAACTGTTGGGTTGTCTCTATAGCCACACGCCACACATCCAACTGTGCACCCAAACATTCGAGCTGTGAAGCACCAAGGGGTGCCTTATGAGCTGTAGGGCAAAACCCACATAGTTGGGTCATGCCAAGACTAACCGCTCAATCCATATTTCAAATTATAATTATGCTAGGTTTCCTGCGATTCATCCAGTGAGGCTGGAATTATTAAAGAGTAAAGATTAAGAATAAATCAACTTTATTTGCCAGGTTCTTACAGGACATACTAGGAATTTATTTTGGTGCAACTACATCAAGGTAGCCATTTGCGGCGCCAGGTAGGCAGTAGCGCAAAGGGTCTTGCCTGAGGACCCACACTGGATGCTGTGGTATTTTGCCATGGGCTAGATTTGAACCCCTGACCGTCCAATTGGAAGTCAGGCAACATACCACTTGAGCTATCCAGCCGCTACTCAAGAGCTCTGTAATAAACATAACTGTACAGTTCAAAATGTGGAAATATAAACCCATTAACACAAAAAACTGCACGAAAAACTATATCAACACGAAAGATTGCCATTAAATTGTATAATGTAAGGAGAAATAAGTCACTGTTTTCCATGAACAGACGCTTCTAGGCTATTTTTTCCCTCTGTGACTCAACTGCTTTCATTTACCCAACATCAGCAGACCGTATCAACTTATTCCTTTGTCAAAGACAAAGTGTTCTGCCATAGGCTTTGCAGCTGTATATATTCATGTTTTCATGTTAGATTTCTTTTGAAATCTTTTATACGCCACATTATGGTTTTGAGGTTAGATTTTCATATACCATATGCATAAATTAACAGCCTTTACCATTCGGCCTGGTTCTGCTGATAAGTTTTTAAAACTTGACAGTAAAAAAAAAAAGACAAGAATGGGTGGCAAAGTAACAGAATTTCACGCATATCCACACTGATTATGAATAGCTTTCATGGTTGTGGGCTTTACCTGCCGTCGTCTTTAGTACGTCTGTGGTGTTTCTCAGGCCCGTGAAATAAAACTGGTACAGACGCCAGGATTTCTGGTCAGCCGCTTCCACAGAGTTTTTCCTCCACTTGTAAATCATCTCATCTTGCGAGTATCCGTCTGGAATTACACAAAGAATGTGTGTGAGACCCTTGGCACAACATTGCACATCCTAATGATTGATACCCCACGCGCACAGAACTAGGGCCACCACAGCTACATTTGTCTCTAGCTGGAGGGTGGCTGATGAAAAACAAGCCTTGAATGAAGGAAGGTAAATTAAATGAAAGCTTTGGCTCAATAATGCTGCAAATCAGTCTTATTGTTGGGTCTTTACCTTCACACAATGCAAACAAAGCCTTGGAGGGTTTTTACAATTGATCATTTCAGGTCAATGATGGGTTAATGATTTCCCCGTCCCCTGTGCTTGCTAAACTTTTCTATTTTCAGCAGGAACATTATCATCTCTAGTAGGAACATAAACTAAATCCTGCTTGATAGTAGATGATTGTAGTAAACTTACCTAACTTAACACCATACATTTACAGGGAAATGTTTACCATAATTCATCATAATTCATGATGGAGAAACATTATTCAGATTTAATGTCTTTTTAACTAAACTCTAGCCTTAAAAGTTTAACGTGCTCCACAGTTTTATTTTTTTACTTAAAAAACTGTGGAAGTTTGTGTTCAGCAGTTGTATTGCTTCTGTTTCTTAGTTTAGCGCTGCAGTTTCTCCAAATCAGTGCTTTGAATGATTCAAACGATGTTAGTTCAAACAGTTGTATCTAATGTTCGTCTTTTTCATAGGACCACAAGTAAAATGGTTTAAAAAGCAAAGATATTTTCACAGTAAGGTTGATTCATTCTTTTACTTTTGTCCGACATGATACTTTCCCAGTTAGTTCATTAGTAAGGGGGTTGATTAATCTGTTGCCCACTTTTTTATTCTATAAATTATATAGAATTTATTTTGTTAAATTTCCTTGACGAATTAAAGAATCACTGAATTAGAGCTTGACAACATTAATTAGGGTAAAAGATCTACAATTGTGCACTGAGCAAAGGAAATTCAACAGTTCAGAAACAAACTCACTGATATCCGTCACTCCTGACAGGGCTAAAAAAAAAAATCAAGGTTTCTTCAATAATTTTTGACTATCATACGACATCTGTAAAACATTTTTTTTTAATCAACAACGAAATAGATGAGATAAGATAACCTCCATTCATGAAACATGGATCAAAGTAAATTTCAAAATATTCCTACCTCAACTTTATGTAAGATTTTAAGCCTTCCTCTCTTTTACTCTCCCCAGCTTTAAAGTAAACGATCTCAGTGGTTTTCTGATTTCTCCAGAGTACAATAGATATGATGGGTTTGAAAAATATACCTGACTTTTTCAAATGAAAGAAATACATTGCCATGGAAACATGTTGACTGTTCTTTGGTAAGGAAATGTCTCTAATAGATCACAGCAGGATGGTGCAGTCCGGCGAGCCGGTTTTAAACCCTAATAGGCTGCATGGGGCACAATCACAGTCAATGACTCTCTGATACCAGTGTGGAGCCACAGAAGATGACACATTATGCACACCTCAAGCTTAATTTTCAACCCGCTGTTCCTTTCTTCAAAGCACCACTAAGATCATTGCAGATGGACTAAAAGCCTTTAAAAACAATTGATCAGAGCAACAACAGACAGGAGCTAGCCAATCATTTTACAGAAGCAGCAAGTGATGGACAGAAAATACATTATAATTATAGAACCATCATCAACAGCTCGTAAAAGTCGTTTTTAAACATATTTTAATATGGATATTTCATCAATTCTAGAAGACTGGGTGATCTAATAAAATCTTTAAAAAGAAACAGGATGTTTTAGAACATTCTTTAACCTTACATGTTGTAGTCTTGTATAAATAAAATTCATCAAAAGGTTTAAAAAGCTTTAAATTGCAAAACGCCCACCACAAGTACCAATGAAATAAAATGATACAAAATCATAAAACATTAGGTGCCACCACAAAAAAATGGCTTTCCTTTTCAAGACTGGTTGTCCAAACATCGTTGACATGAGACATGATTTCTTCAAATACCTCCAGACGTCCACATGGGACATACAGCAGGTTTTCAAAATGAGGGGAACGTATTCTTGTACTGATATGCCAACCATCGGGTTAGGTGCCTTGCCCAGGGGACTTTAAGCTAAAATAGAATTCTCCACCTTTAATTCAAACATAATTTATTTAACTCACTGAGATTACAGGACTGAAAGTTTATCTGATATGTACAGTGTGCCTTTTAACTAAAGTGTGATTTATAAAATTTACAGAATAAACAGAGTTTGCATAAACTCATGGAGAATGAATGCCACTTTACTTTGACGTCTATTCTGGGCTTTATTGCTGTGGGTTTTTATTTTATTTTAAACCCATCTTTTCCAATAAAATGAGAAGAAAACCCACAATTTTGATACATTTTCAAAACACGAATTTGAATAATAATTATTTAAAATCAAAGCTGCAGAAAACAGAACCTCTTTTTTTAAATACCAACAGCTATACAGCATAATTCGGTCTGAGCTTTAATCATTTTTCCTATTCAAAATTATAAAGTTTCTTTTAAATTGGTTGTTTTCCCACCACAGACACAGATTTTAGGTATAGTCCTCAAATCCCCCCCCCCCCAAAAAATATGTTAATGTAGGCCTGCTTCATTCATCACATAGTTAGGCAAGCAAGCTAGGAGTGAAAGTACGTGGTTTCTCTAAAACTTACAAAGACAAAATTAACCTACTGTTAGTGGGTGTATTTATAAATATAAATCTGGCAAATATACGATTATACAAAAAAATCTGGTCATTCGTTGTCATTCCATTACCTACATAAAACCAGTTTAAAAAAATAATTAAGAGCCTGAAAAGTAATGAAAGGGTTTGGAAAAGGTTTGATGAAGCCCTCAACCAAATTTTACTTACAGCTTGAGAAGATGAGCGGGCAAGAATGTTCATCCATTGGAAAGTTGTGAAGCTGCAGCTGACACTCAGCATTTATAGTTAACCTGAAATGAAAACAGACAACTCAGTAGCTTAGTCCATTAAAAGTAAAAAAATTTTAAAGAAATAATAAATAATGATGGATTTGCACCGTGTTTGATTTTGGGATTATTTATTTTTTTAATTGGCGACTAAACAAGCTGAATGCCATCTCTCCCTCCAAGCGTGTAGAAGTAACTAAGAGTCAGAATTTTTTAAAATGAAACCAACATTCACAGTACAGTGAACAAAATC
>JAVLVB010000233.1:1150297-1178411 GCA_032876305.1 Orestias chungarensis | reverse complement strand
CTGTGTAGGGGTTTGGGGCATTTAATTTAGTAAAAATGTAGAGGTTGTAGTTAATGCAACAAGAAATCTTGAATAAACTTTAAACTATTTGACCGGAGGAGTCAAATATAGTAGGTTTTAGTATTTAGCCTTGTATTGAAACAATTTTCAATTTAAAACAATGATTTGTCTCAATAACTGCCCAAAGTTATGTTTGTCTCACTTCTATACCAAAAATCTATTAATGCAAAAATGCAAAGAAATTAATTCATTCAAAATTCCTTCATGTTTTAAATGAATGAAACAAAGCAAGATTTAGCTTCCTATTAGTTTCTTAGTTTGCCTGCGTCTCTGAAGAAAGTATGCCTTCTTTCTTAGAAACTTCATGCATCTTAAGACCTCACTAATACTTAAAATAGCTTACTTTTAATCTCTCTTCGGTGGGAACTTAGTTTGGACCTTTCTGCTGATTAGGCATTATTTGCTCATTGTCCGGGAAAAGGATTAGACTCTTAATTTGCGACCAACCAAACACGGATCACTGGTGTTTTCTGATGTCATCATAGTTTGAAAAGAGCATGAGCAGGTTATAGGTGAACTCACCTTATCAATAATTGTGGCTTTAGAAAATCATTCAGATTCTCTGAAAAATGGCCAAAAAATGTAAATCGGAACCCAATTGAACATAATCTAACTACCAAATCGTTATTAAAACCAAAAACGGCTTTGATTAACCTTCAGCAGAAAAATGAAATAAGACACTGGATAACAATCACGCTTCCCATTCTAGTGACAGTTTACCTGGTTCCTGCTAGGACAGGTTTATGCTGTATTTTGTGATAAGACAAAACACACTAAAGAAGTTTAACTGATTTACTGCATATACATGTCAAAACAAAACAGCCAGAACCAGACTTTCCTGACCTTACCATTTCCAATTCGGGCGTGACGTCATTCCCAGTTTCCATTAACCAGGACTCAACACCGCAACAGTGATGGAAAACAATTTTTGACCTAAGGATTCAAAGGGAAGATTTGTGCCAATCAAGCACAAATTCATCCGTGACATTACGTACAGGTTTTAGATTTATCTGTTGTCCAACACAACAGAATCAGAACCTGCCCAGTATAAGTCAAGTTCTCTGGAGTCCTGGTAATGACTTGATTATTTGACTCAGGTGTGTTGAAGCAGAGATGCACCTAAAACCTGCAGGAGGCTGGCCCACAAGGACTGGAATTGCTCACCCCTGCATTAGCTAATTTAGTAGGAAAGGTAATACTTTCCTACTAAAGCAGTTTGCAGTATGAAGTAAAGCTAGAAAACTACTGGACTTTAATTATGAACTAATCTAAAAAAGTCTGTCTCCTGTCTTACCCCAATCTTGATTGTCCGGACCTCCGTATGATCAGAACAACATAGCCAGCCTCATTTCTCACATTAACCAGGATCAAGCAAAGCAGCATTAAACCAAGTAGATTCTCAAACATTAGCTGTGTTTCCCTCTTATGGTTTTCTCCGTTTTTGTTAACAAGGACGCAAGATAGAAGCAGCTCAGGAGAAAACACATAAGTGTGCAAAAAAGAGGCTGGGCGGTGAGAGGGTAGGTGTGTGATGGTGAGTCTAGATACAGAAAGAGTTTGAATTATCACAAAATACCATAACTGTTTACTCCGGCAAAGCCAGCAGAAGAGTATTACAAAACAAGATTAAATTGCTATTTTTTAAAATGACAACAGAGGATATTACTCATCCATGTTTGCACAGTTGGTAATAAAGAACTGGTAAAGTGAAAATGTAGAAATCAAAGTATTTCTGTTTAGTGTCTGGTTTTAAGCCCTCATAACCTAAAAAAATATTTTTATTGGCTCACATACATTTTAATTAAACGGCAGAGCAGAACAACAGAACAAAAAACTGTTTTAGTTGTTATTCTTGAAGGACGCATTCATAATATGGAAGATGAACTGAATATAATCCCAACTGATTGGCGGATTATTATTTATTTAACCATAAAACCTGGAAATTCAAGTCATTTAACAAAACAAATAATTTGAAAGTCTCAGTAAAACCTAAACAAAAATGCTTTCTCTAGTGGGTAATAAATAAGCACAACCCCACATTTATTTCGAAATAAAAGAATATACTGACATACATTGGACCCCTGCCTATATATTATGTAGATCATATAGGCATCTTGGAAAACTGAAATACACAAGTGCAAAGCTACTTCACACGCTATTGGCTGAAGTTTGAGAACACTATCTATTCTCCTTAGCATTAACACCCACAAGTGGAAATGAAACAGACTGAACACTGGCTTTTGCATAAGTGCCAAGATGTTCTCTTTGTAATATTTCATATTAAGGTATACTCTGTGTGAACAATTAAGATGTGAAATTACAACATATTCTGAGGGGGGATATCTGAAGCATCTGCAGATGTTTGCAGTTTGGTGGTGACCGTGATTCACAAGATTAACAACATTGGTACCAAGCCTTTTTAAGGAGTTTTTCCACATTTAAACTTCAAACATTCGATCGGGTTTGCGGAACATTGTTGGATGAACTTCACAGAATTGAAAACATTTGTTTAAAAGACTTGAAAGGTGTTTAAAAGGTTCTTGAATAAGCTTTCAACTGTCAGCATCCGCAGGTAGAACTGGAGGAGGCCAAGGAGAAGACTCAGAAAATGCTGAAAGGACTATATTTCCCCTGGAGGAGCTGGTCCAAGTGGCTGGGAGAGGACTGTCTGGGCCAATTTGTTTAAGATACACCCCCTGAAACCTGGATTCATGCATTTAGGAATGGAGGGTCCATAAACCTTATCTTGAGAGATAAAAAAAAAGAAGTTTGGTGATCAACAGTCCAAAGGAAGATGAATTTAATGTTGATTCCTTCACCAGGATTACAGGTAGTGTTCCGTTCCTTAAACTTGCTAATTTAGGGAGATTAAATTTGGGTCATACCTGGGTATATCGATGGATAACTAAGTAGGAATGAAAATATCTTAATTTAACATATCTAATTCATCTTTTTTTTTTTTTTACCACAGACTGGTTGAATCAAATATAAAAAACAGAAAGCAAATGTCTGAGAAATGATTAAGTAATCAGAAAGAATCAGAATTAACTTCTACTGGAGCGCAAGTCTGACACAGCAATCACTACTAAACAAGTTTAGATCTTATCCATAGACAAAATATAACGTGTTGAAAAAAGAAAGACAAGTCAACGACAAACTATCAAATATGTATATACATTTTAAAAAATAAATTTTAATTATAAATGTTCAAAACAACCTGATATAAATATTGCTTTTTATGTATTAACCTGAAAGAGGTTTGCCTTGAGTAAAACGACAACCCCAAAATATTTTGTAAGAGTCTAGCAGTCCCTATATCCTAGCTTGTCAAATGCCTGACCTAAAATCTATTGAAACATCACTTGATGACTGATGAGTCTTGAAGATGTCAGCTGAGATACTTTCTGTCAGTCTGAGGGTTTGACATTAAAAATGGATTGTGCACCAAAACAGACCTGTCTCAAGCTTTTATCCAGAGGACTAAAAGCAACCTCTGCCAAACTTTTTTCTATGAAGTCCTGAATCAGCCATCCATAATCAATTATTCAGTGTCAGCAAATGCATCATAAGAAGTTGAGCTTAGTTTGAAACTCTGCAAAGTTTGATTTCAATAAATATTTTATTTCTGTATACCACAGAAACATTTCCTTATTATTAACAGATTCTTGTCATTACCTTAAGGTGTAAAGTACTTTCCCATCATTCCAAATCCTAAGCAGCTGGTTTGGCATAGTAATCCAATGGGAATCTGCCGTTTTGGAATTTCTGAAGATAGTGTCTGGCAGCCAAATGAGTCCAACCATGTTGCTGTTCAAAGTCAGTATTTTATTCGTGCTTTTATATCTGAGGCGACTGTCCGTCCAAGTCTGGGCGAAGATGATGTCAATTTGGTACTCCTGTGAAAAGAAGAACAACGAAATAAGAAATCTTAAAAATCCAATTTTCATTTGACAAACTTCTAAAGGTTTTTTTAGAGTATGTGTTTTAGAAATATCTCCACGGTATCCATCAATCATAGCTTTTCCTGTTAAATATTTTTATCATTTTGTTTGTTGATAGCTCTTTCTGTTATCAACACAACTCTTTCTTTTTTAGGCAAGGCAAGGCAAAGGCAAGGCAAGTTTATTTGTACAGCACATTTTTGTATACAAGACAATTCAAAGTGCCTTACATAGGAAAAAAGAGCAGAGAATTAAAGAAAATGAAAATAAAGAAAAATGAAACATTACAATGAATAAAATGAAACATTAAAATCAACTTGAATTTAAAAAAAAATAAAATAAATAAAAATAATAATATTAATAATAATAATAATACTCTCAGTTGCTATATGCACGGTTAAATAAGGCTGTTTTCAGCCTTGATTTAAACAACGGCAGAGTTGAAACCAGTCTCATCTCTTCAGAAAGACTGTTCCAGATTTTAGGAGCATGAAACTGGAATGAAGCCTCCTCATGTTTGGTCCTGACTCTGGGCACTCAGGAAGCCACTATCTGAGGTTCTCAGAGTCCTTGCTGGTTCATATGGCTCTAACATGTCAGATATGTACTTTGGGGCTAAACCATGAAGAGACTTGTACACAAGCAAGGCTGTTTTAAAGTCTATTCTTTGAGTGACAGGAAGCCAGTGCAAAGACTTGAGCACTGGACTATTGTGGTCATATTTCCTGGTTTTGGTCAGAATTCGAGCAGCAGCATTCTGGATGTTGTTAAGCTGTCTTAAGGCCCGTTTCAAAAGCCCAGTGAGCAGGCCATTACAGTGGTCTAACCTGCTAGACATGAAAGCATGGATAAGTCTTTCTAGGTCTGGTGTAGAGACTATTCCTCTGATTCTGGCAATGTTTTTAAGATGGTAAAAGGCTGCTGATGTTACTGATTTAATGTGGCTGTTGAAGTTCAGGTCAGAATCCAGTATTACCCCAAGATTTTTGACCTGATGTTTAGGTTCCAGAGAGAGCGTCAGAAGGTAACTGATGACACTTTCTCTTTGTTTCTGTGGGCCACAGACAAAGATTTCAGTTTTGTCTGAGTTTAACAGGAGGAAGTTGTTCTGCATCCACAGACTGATCAGTTCAGTACAGCGACACAATAAATTATCATGCCCGTGTTCTCCTGCTGTCAGCGACACATAGATCTGAGTGTCATCAGCATAGTTGTGGTAGGACACATCATGGTGCATATTAGCTGGCCCAGTGGAAGCATGTACAGATTGAATAAAAGGGGTCCCAGGATCGACCCTTGGGGAACCCATTCGGTCGGAGACGCAGTTCCCAATTTGAACAAAGTAACATCTGTCCTGAAGGTAAGACTTAAACCATTTGAGAGCCATACCAGTGATTCCCACCCAGTCTTTTAACCTCTGTAATAAAATCACATGGTCAACCGTATCAAAGGCGGCGGTCAGGTCCAGCAGAACTAGGACAAAGACTTTGCCTGCATCTGAGTTTAGGCGGATGTCATTTGTCACCTTGATCAGAGCTGTCTCAGTGCTGTGGTGGGGCCTAAAGCCTGACTGGAAAGCATCATTGTTAGACTGGAGAAAGTCACTCAGGTGTTGGTATACAACTTTTTCCAGAACTTTTCCTAAGAATGGCAGGTTTGACATGGGCCGGTAGTTGTTCAGTACTGTAGCATCCAGACTGCTCTTCTTTAGAAGAGGCTTAATGACAGAAGTTTTCAAGGCCTTTGGGAATATTCCAGTCTGAAGTGAGATTTGACTAAATGAGCGAGTTGTTGCAGCAAACTGCTCAGCACAGACTTTAGGAATCTAGTGGGTAACTCATCCAGGCAGCAAGTAGATGGACTCAGGCTGCAGATGATCTTTTCAACTGTTGTATCGCAGACAGGTGTGAACTGTGTCAGATCCATATATTTAACTGGGGGTAGAGGAGCTATTTCTTTTGTGGAAACAATTGCATTTTTAATGCATTGAACTTTGTCATTAAATAATACTGCAAACTCCTGACATTTGGTTGTAGAAATCAGTTCCAAGGGGGTCAAGACTGGAAGGTTTGTTAATCTGCTCACTGTAGCAAATAGAACACAAAAGTTGTTTCTGCAGTTTTTGATGATTTCTGAAAAATAGCTCTCTCTGGTTCTATGCAAAGTCTGGTTGAAAACACACAACTTTTCTTTGTAGATTTCAAAATTAACCTGGAGCTCTGACTTACGCCATTTCCGTTCGGCCCTCTGGCACTCCCTTTTCTCTGCCCTGACCAAGACCTCTATTCTCCATGGTGCCTTTTGTGTACTTTTAACCCTTTTAACCTTGACAGGAGCAATGGCATCCATAACCTTCAAGACACTTGATGTGTAAGAGTTTAACATATCATCAACCTTAGAACATGGAGCATTTTCAAACCTAATCATTTTAAAAAACCGGATCCCTATGTTGTCATCAATAAGTCTTCTTAGAGTAACTTTTGGGCCAGCTGTTGGCTTGGGTGTAACAGAAAGGTAAAAGAAAACACAAAAACGATCAGACAAAGCGACAACCACAACACCCACATTTAAAATGACAACACCCTTTGAGATAAGCACATCTAGAGTGTGTCCTCTGTTGCGTGTAGGCTTGTTCACATGCTGAGTTAGACCGAACATCTCAAGGACAGCAGTGAGTTCTTTACATTGTTTACCTTGGGCTGCATCCATGTGCACATTCAGGTCCCCTGTTATGACCAGACAGTCAAAATTAGTGCATACAATCAAAAGTAGTTCAGTAAAATCATCAATAAAACAGTTCCTCTGAGGTTTGTAGATGGTAATATAAAGAATGGAAGATTGTTTTGTATCCATTTTGGATGATACGTACTCAAATGATGAAAAAACCCCAAATGCTAATTTATGGATGGTTATATTGTCCCTGAATATGGCACAAACCCTCCCACCCCTCTGGTTTTGACGTGTTTCAGATAAAAAATTGAAGTGAGGTGGACTAGCTTCAATCAGGACTGTATCAGCTGTGTTTTTAATCAAGCCATGTCTCGGTTAAAAACATAAAATCAAGGTTATGAGATGATATCAAATCATTAATCAGAAAGGTTTTCCCTGCCAAAGATCTGACATTTAGTACAGCGAGTTTCAGCGTGTTACTGTGTTTGCTGACTGTGGCTGACGAGTAGTGAACACAAGATTTGAGATGCGTACAGACTGTTTTTTTTGGACTGTTTTGATGGTTGACTAATCGTTTTCTGTTACGTAGTACTACAGGGATGAAGGAAGGTACTTCGACATCGGGCCCCGGCTTATCCTGGAATGAGCCATGGGTACATGCAGTACTGCTGCCTGGACCCGATGCATATCATATCATTGTCTCTGGACTGCGTCTCTGTACACTGGAGATGGAGTTGACATAAGGAGTTTGTATTGGGGGAGGAGGGGCAGGATGACGGGATGGGAGAGGACTGGGGCATGGGGTCATCCTGGTGGCAACACTAACCAGCTCCTTCAATCCAGAAGAGGAAGAGATCGTGACGATGATATTGATGAGGGCGGGTCCTCATTCCTGCCTTTTAGTGGAGGCGGTATCTCAGAGAGCTCCAGGAGGACGTCATCTGGAGGCGTAGGTGGGGGCTGGGGTTCCGCCGTCTCCGGGAAATCTCTGGGCTGCGTCACATCCTTATCCTTATCTTCATGTTTTCGCTTCGTTCTGTCCTTGGTCGCTGGACCAGAATGGGAACTCAAAACATGGAATAGATTAGATGCAAACAGCCTGACTCCAGATCTATTGAGGCAGAGCCCATCTGCCTTAAAATAATGTCTGCGGTCCCAGAAAAAAATGAAATTGTCAATATAACTAAAGATGTAAGTGGCACACAAACCTGACAGCCATTTGTTCAGCCTGAACTTCTCATCTCCTCTCATTGGTGGTAGAGGGCCACTGATGAACACGTCAGCATCCAAATTATTAACTGTATCTAATAGCTTCTTGAAGTCCTGTTTCAGCACCTCAGACTGCTGTTTCACAGTGTCGTTAGATCCCAGGTGTAGAACAAGGGTCTTAACAGTTGGATGTTCAGCCAGAATTTCCACAATATTTTCTCTCACATCTGATACCCTGTCCTTTGGAAAGTACAGTATTTTTGTACGTTTCCCACATACATGTCTTACATCCTTCACCGCAGCATCACCAACAATCAGAGTGTCAGGACCAGGCATTAGCTTCCCTCTTTGCCTTTTATTTTCCGATTTGCTTTTTCGGTTTACCTTGCTGTGTGAAGAGACTTCATCCTGGTGATCAAGTGGAGAACTAGATTTCTGTAGCGGTGCTAATCTGTTCTGTAGTGGGATAGTTGTTTGAGGAGGAGGAAGCTTCATTTTTGGTTTTCCACTGACAGCTGTCCAAGTCTGTGTCCTGCGAACGACTGGAGTCAAGGAGGATTTTGTTTTCGTCGGTAGTGCAGGCCAGCCGGTCGCATCGCAGATATCACCAGACAGGGCTGGTTCTCTCTTCTTCCTCTGAGATGACTTACTCTTCGGTTTGGCGCCGAGCACATTCCAGACATTACTTCTCTTGTTATTCAAAGCAACACCCTTTTGTTTCAGGTTGGTCTTGCCCGTGCTGATTAGATGATGGGTAGCAGCATCATGTCCAGTAAGAGGTAAAGTTGTATCGTAATCGGCATTTATTTCCACATTTACTTCTAGTCATTTGATTTTGATTTCCAGCATGTTGAGTTTCTGAAGGAGATTAGCGTAGTCATCCTCTGAAAAAGAAAAAGGAGGCATCTTGCTGTTGGATATTTTGGTTTTTGGAAGATATGCAGAGATGAGCTCCAAAAAGAATTAAAAAAACGAATAAAAAAAGAATGAAAAAGCACAAAACACAGAGCTGAAGCAGGACAGATAAGGGGATGGTCGGGAGACGGAGAGAAAGCGTCCGCCTTCGTCAAGAGCAAAGAAAGAAGAGCAAAGGGCCGCTTCTCCAAGACTGGGTCTCTTGTCAGGCCCTGATTTTTTGGGGGGCTTTTGTTGACAGAAATGATAAAAGTTTGAATCAAAAAAAGAAAAGAAAACTTGTGAAACATGTCACAATTAATCGATCATCCCAAATTTGTCTCTTAGCCCAGGAAATTATAAGAGTGCATCAGATGACTGATGATTGATGCTACCCTTGCAAACGTATTCATTTGTTCACATTTCACAAAAAACTTCAATACATCCACTAGAACTTAATAAAAAATACCCATAAAACAGTGGAAAAGAAAATGAATGTCAAATAAGCAATCATTATAATGAGCAAAGAACTCCAAAAGACATATTATGTTACATTTAAAGGAAATTTAATCAACATTTTTTAATAGTTCCAACATGAAGGCATGTCACATAATCTTCTACATACCCCATAAACCTGACAACGTAATGGATCTAGCTAATAGCACCACAAGCTTCATTGCAATGTATGAGGGGATATTGATTCTGGATTTTCAAGGCTATTTTATTTTATGAAGTAACTGAATTTACATCTAACTGGGGCAACTAGAGAATAGACCAATATAGCCTTAGCAACAATTGAGTTCCTTGGGTCATTTTTGGCAACAAATTACAAAAGGATGTACAGCGTAATTAAAATAATCATATCCTTCCCTCTTCCTCCCACCCACGCAAACTCAGCTGCCACTTCCTGAAATGTTGTGACCTTATGCTCATTCTGCACAGTAGCTTGAATGAATCCCCAATTACAATAGCGTCTATATTCACAGAGCCCAGTGTGTGGGTAATAACTTCTAACTGTTTCAAACTTAGGGTGAAAAAAATAATAAAACACCAGAATTTTATTGGCCGTGAAATAAAAATGTTACAGCAGGCATCAAGTCGGATAGCTACACCCATGTGGACATCTGTTTTTTCTATTGTTTTTTATCTTTAATTACAAAAACCGCATTTGCTCTAGAAGTCTTGCCAAATTAAAAGATTCTGATGGAGAATGTAAAAGGGTAACGTAAACCAGTTCATACCACTAATGTCAATGAAGAACAAGGATGAAAAGGAGGAATTTGATGCAAATAATAAAGACATTGATCAAATCGGTGATTAGGAGTTGGATGTACAGTACATATTGACAGATTTCTATATATTTTCATCCACCAACTGTCATAGTTTCTGAGAGGAAATTTCACACATGTAAGCTTCAACAATTCCTAAATTAAATATTTAGCTCAACCTTAAATCTAAGCAAGTGTGATGATCTTGCTAGTGTTTAGTTGTGAGGTTGAATTGTAATAAGCAATTATAGCGTTCGTGCAAAAAGCTGCTATTAACATTGCAACATAACTGGGGAAACAGCAAAACCATATCTGTGAGTTTTAAACCTCAGGCTTGAACTCTTAGGCCTCTGAATGAATCATTGGTTCATGATTGAAACTATTGTGACTGCTTTTAAGAAAGTAGACGAGGAGAAACAAATACATGAGCCTTTAAAAGTTTATTTCTGTTGTCACACTTAAATGTTTCAGATCATAAAGCAAATTTTAATATAAGATAATTCTTGTACCTTATATGACATCCGCTTCTTGATTGATTATGTCATAACTTCGATTAAACTAAACCAAGTCCTATTTTCTTGCAGACTTCTGGAATCAAGATATCATTTAAATAGAACATGTGGGACAAAATAAAGTGAACTAAACAATCTCCACAAGAATAGATCTAAAGACATTGTAGAACAGATGAGCAATTAATTCATTTAAAACTGTCTAAAAAGGGTCACAAAGCAATTACTAACTTCGGCAAATCGAAGTGAGAAACATTATCTACAAATAGAGAAAATCTTGACCAGTCGGGAGATGTTCCCTTAGAGGCCAACCTACCAAAAATACATATGAAGCACAGGAGGTCTCCCAGGAGGTCAAAAAAGAACACCGAACATGAGCGCCTCACTTAGCAAAGTTAACATTCGTCTCCACAATTCAACAACAATGAGAAGACTTGGCAAAAATGGCATCCATGGGAGATATTGAAGGTAAAATCCTCGGTCACAAAGGTCTGTCTCACATTTGCCATAAAACATTTGATGGGCCCCAAAATACGTACTATATCAGCAAAAGGGCTTGATATAGTGCTGTTTACTGCATTAAACCCTTTTAGAACTAATTGTTCTGCACTCGTGAACGAGTGCATAAGGCCAATGATCCAAAAGACACCCGCTAGTCTCATTCCAAATGACTAATAACACAAACAAAATAAAAAGTTTGGAGTTGCCTAGTAAAAACCTGAAGTTAACTGAGATGTCATGAGTTGGGCTTAAACAGGCTGTTCATGCTTTAAAAGCGTGGCTAAAATGAATTATGCGAGAAAAAATATCAAATGTTACCTCTACTCTGTGGAAAACAAAGTAACTGCCCAGATAAGTAAGAATACAATCACTAGGCTATACAATGAGACAGTAACTCTGTATGAGCACCTAAAATAAAAACAACAATAACTTTGAAAATAATAATCATAAAGTTCAGAACATTATTTTAGTTCAATATCTGCTCACATAAAGGTGTAACATAAACTTGTGCAACACAACACATTTAAAAACTTTGCAGGTTAAAATGTACGTAGCTGTTGGCTTACATTATATGAAACTACCAGCATAGAGAATAGATTGAAACCCAATCAGTTACTTCTTCCTTGTCAGGTGCAATGCTTTTCTGCCTTCATTTGGTGTCATTTCTATATAGACTTACCCTATAAAAATAATGTAGGTAAGGTGGAATGTTTAAATCCATAATTTTCTTGGATCAAGCAGACTGCAAAGTGGAGTCACAGTTAAAAGATTTAGGCTAATGGAACATATATCTCCCATTACATCTTGAATCATGTCGACAGATGGGAATTTCAACTATGAGTGAAAATCTGCTCATGGCTTAACGTCGTCTTTGATATAAGAGGAATTATTCGGCGACAGTTTATCCGACGCACAAATCGAGTAGACGATAAATCGAAAAGCCACTGCGTTGGCTAACGGCTTCGGACGGAGTTTAAAGTTAAACGCTGTATGAGGGAAGCCCTCCTGCCAGAGGAAGGTGATGCTCTGTGATGCAATCTTGCAGCTCAAGATGCCTGAGACAAACAAGCAGACGCAGACTCTGTATACGTTCGTATAGTCGAGTAATGCAAAATAACCTCCTATTTAGGTCATTTTAGAAATTTTTTACAAACAATCTACCCCTCTGAATTTTTCTTGGTTTTGGCTTTTCATGAAGAAAGATAGCCTAAGTAACTACAGAACAGTACTGAAATGATAACGTCATTTAAGATGGAGGAAAGTTAACCGAAACCTGCCAGAGAATGCATGAAAAAAGTTGTTGTGCTATAAACCTACTGGTCGTGCAACCCTCGTACCATTTAAGGCAATTTGAAGCGAAACCAAAGAATAGTGAATAAAGATTTTAAAATTGCTTGTTAATCAAATAAAATCACTTATAAGCAGCTCTCTAAGGACCTGAAGGGCCTAAATGTTTTATACTTAAAAAGCCTCTCAACACATTTTTGGCATAAGATGAGTTATGCTTCATAGAAGTTTAAAATCCTAAACTCTTCCTTTGATAAGACGAGTCATTTGGAGCGAATAAACAACTTCATGTGATGTGATCATTTTTTTTCTTGGTGTTGACAAGTACAACAACTGGGATCTCTAGAATAACATTCAACATAAGTTCCAGACAAACTCAAGTTGTGTGACATAATTTGTGTTGCACTGCATGTTCACCAGAGGATATTTTGCTGATTTATTGTAAGCTTTCCTTTCTGTATCCATATGTTTGTTGTATGCAGAAAATCTGAAAAAAAAAGATTTAGTTTAAGGGACCCTTTCAACGTGTTTGTTCCTAAGCTGAGGATGATTATTCCTACAGTAGTTTTCAAATGCAGACAACAAACAACAGTCTAACAGATGTAGTACATTATATTTTATTTAAAACTAACGCCATTAAAAATGTGCTCTCTGCACTGCACCAGGTAATGTAAGTGGGGCAAAAGCATACTTCTCCTGCCCTGCGGTGAGCTGCCGCACTGATTATGCAGAAAACAGGAGGGATGGATTACATACTGTACATGTGTTGTCCTTTGGGGAATCTTGTCATGCTCTTTTATTCCAATTCCAAGTCTCCAAGTCACAAATGGTTCAAAAAGGTTAGAATGCAAGAGGGGGAAAGCTTTGGTTCACATGGTGTAAATTAAAGTTTTAAAGTTGGAAGGGTCATAAATCATCCTGTGTTTTAAATATATCAAAGACTAACCTGCTATAGTTTTCACATACATGGTGGAGTTGGCACTAGCCTTTCTGCTCAGAGCACAATAGGAAATTAATGCTTTATAGCCTTTTCTCTTCCAATCAACCGGCTATTAGATAATTGAAAGCTGTGTGAGATGAGTGTTGCTGCACAGATACTAAAATTATTGACAATAGAAGACATTAAAAACATTTTTTTGGTGCTTTAGATTGATTTAACCACACTAGCTGCATATCGATATAACACCAAAACATCATTTGTTTGTGTTGCTTGGTGATATGATGGTAACAATGATTTCTTATCTGAGGTTATGAAAAAATTGAATTACCATCCTGTTTTAATTACGATAAAATCGACCACAAGTTAAATGGATGTTTTCCTTCCTTAGACCGAAAGCCCTGTGAAACTGCTCAACTCTAATTCAGTTTATACATACTTTTGATAGTTTCACTGTGATTTATACAAGTGGAGCCTGAGTCTTTGCAACGGTTAGAGGTCACAGCTACAGGGACAGTTTTGCAGAGGATTGAAGGAGGGCTGTTCAATCCATCACCCTATAAATCGAAGGCACAACTTCAAACCTACCAAAAGTAACTGTCCACTAAATCTGACTGGAAGGAAAAAAAGAGATCCAAAGCTCCAGTGAGAAAATGGGTCAGCAAGATATAATAATAGTTCTCCACTCCACATATCTGGTCTTACTAAAAGAATGCACTTTAAAATTGTTATGTATGAAAAAAGATTAAAACCCAGCATCATTTCCCTTCTACTTCACAATTATATAATATTTTTGTCATGGCTTTGAATAGCTCTGACCCACAAACAGGAAGAATTCTGAAGACCGATGCAAGTTTAAGGATTATATTTAATCGAAGATGATAGTGCGGGAGGAGTTCTCTGGTCTGGAGGAGGAAGGAGTGGAACGGAGCGGAAAACCGGGAGCTCTGGAGGGAGACAGAGAGGTGAGTGTGGTTCCTTCCTGAGTGCGTGAAGTAAACTGAAACGGTCTTTCGTTTTGTGAGGTGAAGGACCGCCTGGGAGAGGTGAGAAGAAACAACGGAGAAATCCGGTGGTCGTGCGGCGGTAAGAGAAGTTGAGCCAGAGGGGCGTGGTTGGCGGATGGAGGCTGAGCGGTACGGCGGAGGGCGGACAGGCAGCGCGGTAAGACGGTGTTCGAGTGGGTCCAGTCGTGGAGGTTTGTCCAGTAAGAAACTCTGTTCTTGTTGTAGATGGCGCAGGATCCTAAGAGGGTTGCTAGAGTGAAGTACCTGGGTTGAGCACACACGATAGAGATTACTAGGGACAGGGATGAGCACAAGGAAAACAGACTCATACAGCAATCTACACGAGGAGGTCGCAGGAGGGCTAGAGAGAACCATGAGAAGGTAACAATCTGGCGGAGAATGACTGGAGATCCAGTGCTCTTAAGCTGCGTGGAAAATCAGCGACATTGTCCACACCTGTGATGAATCATCTGACAGCCAACCCAGACTCAGCCTCCAAACGCCCCCCTGCAGGGAATCAAAACAAAACAACACAACCACCGGCAGAATAGCTTCCTGACATCACCCCCCCTCAAGGGTCGCCACCTGGGAGGCTACTATCCGACGAACGTCGTAAGCAGGGTGCCCATCGACGAGCCGGGCAGGCGGAGGGGGGTCGGAAGGAGGGCACAAGTTGCTGGTATGGACTGGCTTTAGTTGAGAGACATGAAAGGTAGGATGAATCGGAAGACTGGCAGGAAGACTGAGACGAACTGTGGTCGGACAATTGATGGATTCAACACGGAAGGGACCAACGTATCTCGGAGACAGTTTCTTGAACATTGATTTAAGAGGGATATCTCGTGATGAAAGCCATACCTGTTGTCCGGGTGTGGACTGGGTTGCAGGGTTCCGTTTACGGTCAGCGATTTCCTTTTTCCGAGAGGCTGCGCGATTGAGTGCCGTGACTGTCTCTTTCCAGATTCTCTGACAACGGCGGACGTGATGTTTCACAGAGAAGACTGAGATATCCCTCTCATCTGATGGGAACAGTGGTGTCTGGTAACCTAAAGAGATCTCGAATGGGGAAAAACCAGTTGCAGATGAAACGTGTGAGTTGTGTGAGGTGCTGGTTCCAGTCCGACGGATTGGACGAAGTTAAACAGCGGAGGGATGACTCCAGTTGCTGATTAAGACGCTCTGTCTGACAGTTGGATTGCGGGTGGTAGCCAGATGTGATACTTACCTTGGCCCCCAGCGCAGTCCAGAAGTGTTTCCACACCTGGGACACGAACTGGGGGCCACGGTCAGACAGAACGTCAACAGGGATACCATGGAGCTTAAATACATGTTTAACTAGCAGTTTGGCAAATTTGGAAAGCTGTAGGGAGTTCTTTGAGTGGAATGAGGTGGCAAGCAATTATAGTGAAAATGGTGTACCTACCTTGTGAGGTTGGTAATCTGGTGACAAAATCTATGGCGATGTGAGACCAGGGACGCTTTGGTATCTGTAGTGGCTGGAGGAGTGCTGAAGGAGGTTGGTTGTTGGTCTTATTTCGGGCACAGATGGAACAGTCTTACATCCTTGTGGATATTGGGCCACCAGAACCTGCAAGACATCAAGGCGATGGTCCGACTGGAACCAGGATGGCAGGAGAGCTTGGAAGTGTGAAACCAGTGGATGATGATGGATCGGACAGTGGAAGGGACGTAGATGTATGTTGAGGTGGAGGTCTGGGGTCAGGTTCTTGTTGCAGTGCTTTCTCGACTATCCCCTCAATCTCCCAGTTTACCAAGCCAACCACACAGCTAGATGGGAGGATAGTGGTGGGTTCCTGTGGGGATTCATCTGTGGAGAATTGTCTGGATAGGGCCTCAGGTTTGGTGCTCTTAGATCCGGGTCTGTAAGAAATTGATAGGTTAAAGCGCGAAAAAAAGGGACCGACGGGACTGACGTTGATTAAGTCGCTTAGCTGCTTGTAAGTAAGAAAGATTCTTGTGATCTGTCCATATCAACACCGGTTGTTCTGCACCCTCTAACCAATGGCGCCACTCCTCCAAGGCGAGCTTTATTGCCAACACCTCCCGGTCCCCTACATCAAAATTCCTCTCAGGAGGGGTAAGACGACGCGAAAAGAAGGCGCAGAGGTGGAGAAGTTCGTCAGGTCCAGATCGTTGAGACAGAACAGCTCCGACCCCCGTGTCAGATGCGTCCACTTCAAAGACGAACTGTTTGTGGGGGTCGGGCTGAACCAGGATGGGTGCGTGTGCGAACATGTGTTTTAGCTGTTGGAAAGCTTGGTCGGCAGCAGGAGTCCATTTGAATAATTGTTTGGTGGATGTGAGGGCTGTTAATGGTGTGGCTATGTTACTGTAGTCCTTTATGAAGCGTTTGTAAAAATTGGCAAATCCTAGAAATCTTTGTAATTGTTTGCAGTTCTCAGGACCCTTGACTTCTTGTATCTTTGGTGGGTCTGCACGTACCTATCCGCCTTCAAAGACAAAAACAAGGAAGGTGACAGAGGATCGGTGAAACTCACACTTCTCGGCCTTGACAAATAATCTGTTCTGAAGGAGGCATTGAAGAACCTGTTATACATGATGCTTATGTTCGGCGGGGGACCAGGAAAAAAATCAAAATATTGTCAAGGTAGACAAAAACAAAAATGTTAAGGAAATCACGAAGAACGTCATTGATAAGGGCCTGGAAAATGGAAGGTGCGTTTCAGAGTCCAAAGGGCATGACCATATACTCGAAATGCCCAATAGGGGTCTTGAAGGCGGTCTTCCACTTATCTCCCTGGCGGATACGGACTAGATGGTAAGCGTTCCGTAGGTCAAGTTTAGTGAAAATCCTGGCCTTTAGAAGGGGCTCGAAAGCGGCTGAAATGAGAGGAAGGGGGTAGCGGTTCTAAATGGTAATCTGGTTTAACCCCCGGTAGTTAATACATGGTCGGAGGGAAACGTCCTTCTAAGAAACAAAAAAGAAACCCGCCCCCAGGGGAGAGGAGGACGGGCGAATGATGCCTGCTGCACGGGACTCATTGATGTACCTCACCATCGACTCTCATTCCTTGCTAGAGATGTTGTATAGCCTACTAGAGGGCAGAGGGACACAAGGGAGAAGGTTTATAGTGCAGTCATAAGGATGATGAGGGGGAAGCAAACACGCTTTGCTTTTACTAAAAACCTGCTTAAGGTCATGATAGTCAGAAGGAACATTACTCAGGTCCGGAGTCGATGGAAGGGTCCTCAGGAGGTGGACTAGGTGGAACGGGAGCAAGAAGGCAGGAGGAATGACACTCAGGTGACCAGGCATCAATAGTACAGGTTCTCCAGTTTATCTGTGGGTTGTGTTTCTTGAGCCAGTCGAAACCTAGGACGACAACCGATTGTGAGGCAGAAAAAAGAAACAGGGATATATCTTCAGTATGGTTCCCTTACGTGATTAGACGGACAGGGGAAGTGATATGGGTTATGTGGTGGAGAGATCTGCCATCCAGGGCCTTAGCTCGGAGAGGGGTATTGAGGGCTATGGTCTGAAGACTGAACTGATTAACTAAAGACAGAGACTGAAATGAGAGACTGCTCACAACCTGAGTCTAGCAGAGCACTGAAGTGGAGAGAATCCTGGTTAAATTGAATTGTGACAGGGAGTAACAGCCGGGGATTTTTTAGGCTGTTGGGTTGGTCCATCGGGGACCCTGAATTCACCAATAGACCTTCTCGAGGAGCTTCTGATGGGAACGAAGGGGAAAGGACTTTAGAATGAAAGATTGTGGCAGTGACGTGGCTACAACACAAGATTTAAGAGGTATAAATATTTTTGTATAAGTTATCCTATATCCTAGTGCTTGGTAAATTGTGAGTTTGTGCACCTCTAAACATGAGCACAACGTCCCCCTTAGCTCATATAAAAAAAATTGTGCAAAGATTTTCCATTGCAAATGAAATATCTAAGCAGTCTATGTGGATGTAAATAATTTTTAGTACTTATGGAGACTCTGTAGGAATATGTGTTGCTGTAAAAAATAAGGATATTACTGCATATTTATCCACTATTTAAAACATTTGTTTTTTTATTTCATCCATCCATCAACCCACTCATTTATTGATTACACGCACTTATAATGTATCCAGCAGTAACTTGGCGACATGCAGGGTACAACATGGGCAGGTCACTAGTCATATTTTTGGGAAGTAGAAGGAAGCTAGAGTAACTGGAGGGAACTCACATGCAAAGGGAGAACACGCAAACTTCAAAAATATACCAGATAAAGTTTTAAATCCAGGAACTTTATATTGCAAAAGCGAAACTAACTGCTCCACAATGCAGCTGCTGTGGCTTTGATTATTGTTTACAATTTTAAAAATAGCAGAACGTGAACTTGACATTTAATGCCTTGTTTTTTTTAAAGGGCTTGTTTTCATGTGACAGGCAATTTATTAGGTCCAGCGTTTACACAGTAGAACCAGTAAACGGCCTACTAAGCTTTGTAATAGAAGACTTGAAAATAGTCACATTTTGTAAAAGAGTGTTATGTTGTTTTATGATATTGAAAAAGAAGAGGACCCAAATACAGCAGGGAGTGAATGAAACAAGCAGCAACCAAGAAGAGCTGGACTATGGGAAAACTTTTGAAAGCCAATAAAAAAGTAGCAAAAAACAAGGAACAAATTAACTGAGAACAAGAGAACTTGACAATGAGCTGGAAAGAATTTATACAGGGATTGTAATTAGTTTCCGGATGGCTGGCACCAATTTATTCAATAAAAAATCTATATATGTCGCTTTTAGCTCATATCTTTCATTCAAACCACTTTATACAGACCAATAAAACAGTCTAATATTGATTAGTATTCTCATTTCATTTGGGAGTTTTATTAAAAACTTATCATAGATGAGTATATTCTGTCCTTTATTAAATGCCCTTTCAGTGGTAAAATACTCTTGTTCATGTTCTACTGAATCTGTGCGAAAACGTATTAATCACCATCTGTTGGCCCATGAAGTCATGACACCCTGAATTATAGGGTGCATAGCAATTAAAAACTGTAAGAATGACAACTGACATAATTGTAAGTAAGTTATATCTGCAACAATACATGGCTCAAATTCCCTTTTGCTGTGATATGGCTCAAATGCAAAGGTGCTCAGTGTAGCAGTACTGAATGTTCTAGGAATGTAGATCCCCTCAATTATAGGCACTTTAGTTTTATTGCAGACAATTCTTAAATATAAATATATTCAAATCTCTATTTATAATCTATTGATGCATTGCATGATAGAAAATTACCCATATAAAATGAATTATAAGGTGAAATATATCCATATAGTTTAAAGGTATAGGAGAGGATCTTCAAACGGTTTTTCTCTTGCGAGCTTCCATTTTCGATGCCGTACGGGGAAAACATCTCTTCAATGGTGAATGATGTGTCTTGTCCGTCCCGTTTTACTTCCTAAACAATCTGCGCATGCGCGAATTCAAACATGAGCGTTGTACAGGTCGGGTGGGTGGGGACATTAGTGATATACGTCATCGCGTAAATTTTATTTCCGCATTGACAGCCAGTTATTTTTCAGCACCGGTCGTTTTTGATTGGCTTACATTTTCAATGGGATTTTCCATTGAAATTTTTCTACTGAAAAGATCCTCTCCTATACCTTTAACATATTTTAGAAAAATAAAAAAAGCACACCGAAACTATATTTATTTTGTTAGTTCAATCTAAGTTAGACTCAAGGCAGCAATAAACATACACATACGGTGTCTACAAAAAATGTTCACACCCGTTGAAGTTTTCATCATGGTCAAATCAGAGAAAATATGCTCAGACTATTTTATTAAATAGATTGTTAAAATTTGTGATTAGCACTGCGGAACCAGCTTTCTTTGTAATTACTTTAGGGATCTTTTGAAAACAGTAAAGACTGAATTGTGTGTCCATTCTTTGCAAGTAAAACTCATTAAAAAAAATTAAATTTTATCTAGTTTCGGACTCAGACCCTGACCTGTTTTTGCTTAGCTTCCATATTGTTGAAAGGCAAACCTTCAACCCTGTACTTTAACAAATGCCATTTTTCCTTAAAATGGAGACCGTTTTTCCAGCTCACCCATAGTTATCAAAGGTCTCTTGGCTGAATCCAGCATTAACACACCTCTTCTCCTGCTTGGTTGGTTAAGGTGGATGATGATAGATTGAGCAGTCGGCTGAGTGCAGAAACTTAGTATACTATTTCACAATCTCATCCCACTCTGATTTAAACTTCTCCACAGTTTTGCAACTGTCAGCTGTAATTCTCTAGCTTCATTATTCTGTTTGAGCGTTAATGTTCTCAAAGAAACCCTCCACATCTAGGGATGGAAGAAATACCACTTTTTCTAAATAAGGAGAAAAAACTCCTTGTTAGCAGTTCGTTTTAAAATTAAATTACTGTTAAAAGTTTGTCTTTTAACAATAATTTTTTGCCACATTTTTTTTAATGTATATGCACCTTCCAATTAATAAATGCAAAACTTGGTCATTTGTAATTTCATAAAATTACAAGACACTATATTCCATGATTTATATATTGTTTCTATTATTAAAGATCAGTCCATCCTAGTAGCCCAATAATCATACTGTGTTTGAATGCATGATACCATCATTAGCAGAGGCTGTCATGTATTGCATCAAAACGGTCTGTTGCATTTGCTGAATTGCTCCTCAGGATGATTTTTAATTTGAACTGAATGTACATATGGTCAAAGAAGGCTTTATTTAACTTTATGACTATGCACCTGAATAAACAGCAAAAATAAACATACAAATTAATAAAAACCCATTTTTTCATAATAAAAAACTTAAAAGCCTGGTTTGTCCCCACACAAAGCTATAACTAGTTTGACTTACCATATTGATTGAAGACACTGGTCCAATGCTGTTCACAAATATGTCCACATCTATGATGGTTGGTTTCACTGATGAAGTAAAAGAACATATATTTTACTAGTCAAATCACTTATTTCTGGTCCAATATCTACCTGTTTCCTTAAATTAAAGCAAAAAATAAAAAATAAATAAATGGGCCTGAATTGCAGACATGTTGCTGTTCAGGATCCTCTAAAGACAGAGTAGCTGCCGGGTGAAGAGGCCCTCAGGGCGTAATGATCCCACATTAGTCTTCATCACAAACTGCTGTGATGAAACACCTTCATCAGTGTTCTCTTGAAAGAGACGATTATGCATCGATTATTCAACAGTGAGCCAAGCCCATAGCTGCACTTTTAGACCATATCCCATTATCACCCGACTCTCATGCTAAGTGCTTTCATTTGGCCTTTCCTCTTTCTCCCCTTTTCAGTGGCAATTAAATGTCTACCATGGATTTTGTTTTATTGTCATTGAAGCATGTTTTAAAGAATAGATGCCATCAAGATTCCATATTTGTATTTAGTCTGTAGATTTAGTTTTTTTTACCTAAACAAAAATCAAGGGCAAAGGCACAAGAGGCTAAAACACAGACAACAAACTCAACAGTGTGGAACAGAGCTTATTATGTTTCCCATAAATCTATACTGAAAACTTCTTTAACATTTAGGACAAGGACAACGATAAAGCATGCGCTTAAACCACAACAATCAATGGTATGAAAGTTTTAAAGAAAGGTACTGTGCCTTCCTTAGACATTCATGCATCTTGAACTTTTTAACTACAAATCACAATGCGTTTGTGAGAACACAACATGGAAAATAAGGCTTTTACCTAATAATTAATTGTTAAGAAACCAATGAATGGATTCCACATTCTTTAACAGAGAAATATTTAAAGCCTCTGAGGTTTGACAGGCACTATAGATGAACAACCTATGTTATCAGGTAGATAAAGAAAAACACCAAAAACGTTAGGGATAAAGTTGTGGGCAAATTTTAAGGAGGTTTATGTTGTAAACTGTAAACATCTTGTGGTTCACTATCCATTATATGAAAATGGAAAACAATATGGCCAGATGATGCTATGCAACTAAACTAACAGTTGAAACACTCCTTAGTTTGGTCATGGTTTCTCCAGAGGACCTGCACAGACCTTGAGCTCGGGTTGACTTGATCCAGAGCCACAGCTTAGAAATTCAGCCTCCTGATTTTAATGATTTACCTTTAAAGTAAGATTAGAAAACCTGCTGGAAACCAGGATAAAATGCTGTTGGGGCATCCCCCAAGCAAG
This sequence comes from Orestias chungarensis, assembly GCA_032876305.1. NCBI lineage: Eukaryota > Metazoa > Chordata > Actinopteri > Cyprinodontiformes > Cyprinodontidae > Orestias > Orestias chungarensis. Next base: position 1,155,944 of record JAVLVB010000233.1, on the reverse strand, counting down.
GTACAGATAGCGGGCATAAACCCAAAAGTCCACCTAACAGAACAGAGATGGTTGATAACAATGACAAATGGGTCACTAAAGGTTGGGTGCCGTTCCAGGAAGTCATAGTGGTTGACAAAGACACTCAAGAGAGCAGGGTACAGAGACACTATAACAGGCTATAAGAGGCTGTCATCAAACCACTCACTATTATAGGAAAACAACATTACAGACCCAAACTCATGGATAATGACAGGAATGCTGGATTAGAACTCAAAAAATCTTCTGTGAAACACTGGCAAGGGCAAAGGTATTTGAAACAAATTTGTAAGAAACAAAGAAACAGAGAAATATGTTTTGAGTTTGCCTCAAACAATGTAGGATAGACAAAAAAGTTTTGGAAGAATTTTCTCTGCTCGGATACATTTTTGGACTACATGTAAAACTTTGTGTGGATAAAACTTCCGGAGAGAGATGTTTTGGGGCCATAGTTTGGACTTTGTGGGTGTACCGGTCCCCCGACCTTGCTCTGTTTGTTTAATTGAGCGGTCTTTCAGTTTTCCAGCACCTCACAACTTTCTTGTCTGTCTCAAATGTGCACGTGTCATGCACACTTTGATCTGTAAAACCAAAAAAGTCATGCCATTAATTTACACCAAAAGAGGCTCAGTGATCATTTCTCCACCTGCCAGTCTGTGCAACAGTGTTCAACAAATGGGACCCTGAAGAAGATTTTTGGTGAGTCAGTGCATTGAGCCGTTCACCTGCATCGCACTCAACACCTGATGAACAAGGTTACAAGATTACAACGTAAAATCAGAACGCATGTTTTAAAGCTCTTAAATTAGGATCATTTTGAGGTCTTTCATGATAATTCCCCAATACATGTTTCTTAATCATGACTGAATGAGCTCCCGTTTCGTGCTAAACAACAGACACTTGAAACAGACTCTTGGAAGGGAACTCATTGCGCGTACGCTGTCAGGTAATAATGTCAGCTGCTGCAACAGGATGCGTTTGCCCTAAAGAGCAGCCACTGAGACAAGCAATTAATTGGATACAATCAACCCTGATAGCTGGTTTCCAACGCACCGCATCTCCGACTCTGAGCCCTTCCCCTCCTCTACTGACCTAATCTTCCCTCCCAGGTAGAAACCATTCATATGCAGACAGCCCGCTGGTACATCCAGCTGAATGTTTTAACAACAACGCATGGGGGAATGTTGGTGATTTTCTCACAGCCAGTAGGTGATTCATACAGACGTTTATTAAGACATTTCAAGCAGCTTCAAAATATGTCCTAATATGTCAGGGTTCAGCCCATACAATGAGATAAATCATTCTTAAATAACCTGTTAAGGCAAAGCAATCCAAGACATAGCCAATACTTTTTGATCTGTTAAGGATTGCTCTCCTACAACTTTTTCACATTACCTATGCTTAAAGGCTCCACATGCTTTTAGTATGTGCATTTTTAAGGCAGACTTTAAGGCGAGAGGTACACCCTGGACAGGTCGCCGGCCCATCGCAGGGCAACACAGAAACATACAGGACAAACAACCACTCATACACTCATTGCAGAAAGACCCAAGACCCGAGGTGGAATCAAACCCAGAGCCTTCTTGCTGCATGGAAACAGTGCTACCCACTGCGCCACTGTGCAGCCCAAGGCAGACTCCATGTGGGCTTAAAGCAGGTGTCAAAGCAAACATGTCTGTGTAAAAATACACTTTTACCAACTCGAGGGAGTTTACCGATCGCCAGTAAACGGTGTCGACAGTAAACTGTTTTATTTGTAGCACTTCACTGATAATGATAAGAGTCGGCAACCTTCTTGTGGAAAATTATGGCGGAGTAAAATGTTTGGATACTGAAAGAAGAGATTAGAAAATACAAAAACCTGTATGATGCATCAATCAAAGCATATAAGACCTTTCAGAGAATTTAAAATATGTAGTTGACAATATCTGGTTCTCCTTGTCTGTTGTCGCCATGGCCGAAATTATGGGAAATTAAGAATTTTTTGCACAATGTATGTAGAAATTTGGTACGCTAGACAATGAAACCTCAACTAGCTACAGTCAGGGTGCGTAGAGTTCATACCACTCAGAATTTGTACAATAGTAGTGGCCTTAAGATGACAACTACAAACATGAATTCTTGTAGAAATTATTTTTGTGGCAAGACTTTTAAGCACTGTAGCATTAAAAAGAGACAATTATTATTAAGTATAAATACATTTAAGTCCGTCATTTTAGATTTAGAGGCTGGGTATTGTTAAAAAGCGTTTGACACTTTCTGTGTTGGAATTCTGACAATTTTGAACCAAAATGAAACATCTAAACCAACTAAACTTTACCCTTTAACAAAATCACGACGTACACGAAACTTTAATTTCTTTTTTTAGTTTTTCTCTGACATAAATTAAACCAAAGAAACAAAGTTCCATTCTGTACATGCTTCAGTGTTTTATTTAAAGAAACATTTTCTCCATCGTCAGAGATACTATAATGCATGACAAGAACTAAACTACACTATATAAACGCACTGCAACAGATGCAATTGGCACTAATTATGTTGCTAAGCTATAATTGAGCTTGTTTCTACATATCCACTTAGAGGCAGTTAGACTGGTACTTGTCAGTCAGTTAATAGAGAGGTGCAATTAACTAGGAATTAAATACCGTGGTGTTCGTAGGTGTGAATTTGCTTTCACATATCTTACCTTGTACGGCTTATTTTTCAAGAAAAAATATAATGCTCTGATGACCCACTGCTCCTTATGGGGCTTAAAGTAAAGACTGCCTATGAAGAAGTGTTGTTTTTTGGTTTAGGTGCGATGTGGGGTTAGGAATGCAATGGTAATGGTTAGGTTTAGAGCTATAGGTCTGGCCATACAGATAAAATAAAAATGAATGCAAGGTTCATGTTAGGATAGAAATAAATACTGTGTGTTTTTGTTTATGTGGCTCAATTCATTAAAACTGTTACGGTCCGACCAGTAAGGCCCAAGGAGAAAGGCATATATAAAAAAATATCTTCTATTTATTTTTCCAAAAACATCTTAACAAAAGACTTTCAGCAACAAATCTAAAAAATATAGCAAAAATGGGCCCAAAAGAAATCAACTAAGACATACCTTAACTCAGAATAACAAACCAAAACACTGACCTCAAGCTTCTTCTTCTTTAGATTTTAACAGCAGCATGCGTCCATTACTGTTGATTTACTGCAATCTATTGAATTCTAATATCTACAACTTAAATTCTGATAATGATCCCAGTATTTTTTTTTTTACGAAAAATTATCTTTTTCCCCTCAATATTCTTTAACTGATCCACCACACACTCAAATTTAAATTCCGTATTAAAACCTAATCCCGTTTTTAATAATGTTTTTTGATTTACATATTTTTTTACAACTACTAAAAACATGATCCATTGTTTCCTCATTATCACACCAACTACATAAACCAGTAAGATGTTTCCCCATCTTATTCTATATATTATTATCTCCTCCCTCCTGCTTATTCCTCTAATCCTTACTACATCAACTGTATTCTGAAACTTATATAAATGCCTTCCATTTATTTCATTATCCCACCTAATTTTCCATATCTTCTTGCTTTCTGTCCAAACTATGCTTTTACCTTCAGATTTGGATAACTTTACTGGCATATCAAAGAGTTCTTTTTTAATACCCTCCTTAGCCAACCTATCTGCTCTTTCATTACCCAAAATACCTACATGAGCAGGAATCCAGAATAATATTACATTTTTATTTTGTTCACATATTCTATGATGAACAGCCATAACCTCATATAATATATTTTGATAATTTTTTGTATGTCCCTTTACAATACTCAACAATGCCAATAATGAATCACTATAAACTATTATTTTATTTACATTAGTATCCTCTGCGCATTCTAAAGCTAATAATATAGCATATAATTCTACTGCATATATACTCAGATAATTAGATGTTCTTTTTGAAATATTAATCTTTAATTCAGGAATCATTACTGCTTCACTTATTGCTTAATTAACACCTTTCTTGTTTGTTTGTTTTTACCATGTTAAAGTTTGTTCTCTGTTAATGCTCGAGGTCTGAGGGATATCACTAAAAGAAAAGCTGTATTTCTGTTTGCAAAAAATGATGGTGCTGATTTTTGTTTGCTTCAAGAGACTCATTCCATATATAGTGACTATAAACTTTGGAAAGCTCAGTGGGGAGAAGATTTGTGGATGGCCCATGGAACTCACCGTACAGCAGGTACATTAACTTTGAAACACAAATTTAATAGCAGCATTATCTTTACTGAAGCTGGACACTATATTCTCACAGTTATCAAACGTGATAATTCTCTCGTTCTTATTGGTAACATTTATGGTTATAACAATGCCAAGGAAAATGTCAGGCTGTTTGGAACTTTGAACTCCAGTATTGAGAATTTTTTATGATATTAAGATAAGTTTAGGAGGAGATTTCAACATTATTGTGAATGATGAGGTTGACCGATGGCCTAGCAGGCAAAGAATAAATTCTCAGATTGTTGACTTTATGAATGAGCGAAGTTTAATACATATTTGGAGGGTAAATAATCCAAACACAAAAACTTTACACGGAAAAATAAAGCTGGTTCGCAACTCTCAAGAAACGATTTTTGGCTAATATCAGATTCATTACAACACTCAAATTGCAAAACTGAGATTATTCAAGCACCTCTTACTGATCATAAAGGCATTTTGTTACAGGTTTGTATTTCTCCTGATAGAACTACTAAAAGGAACCCTGCATATTGAAAGATGAATAACTCCCTTCTTAAATTTGTCTGTTTAACAGTTAAAAACTAAATTGTAGAGATCCTAAAACTAGCTAAATCTGAAAATAATTATGGCCGTTACTGGGAGATTTTAAAATATGAGTTAAGAAAGATCCTAAGCAAAGCTAGTGCAAGTAAAATAAAAAATTAAAATAACTGCTTGGTCTCTGTATTGATTTCATTATCGTCTCCACTTCCTGAAAATCTATCTGAACAACAGAGAGCCAGTTACAAACCCTTCAGCTTAAACTCGATCAAATTTATATTAAGAAAGCAAAAGGAGCTTTTATACGTTCACGGGCCAAATGGTTCGAAGAGGGGGAACAAAACTTTAGTTACTTCTTCAAACTTGAAAAACAAAGACAAACAAAAAATTGTATTACTAAACTTAATTCAAATGGCACAATTATTGATGACCCCAAAATGATTGCAAATATATGTGAAACTTTTCACAAATCATTGTATGAGTCTAGACATTCTCCGGAGGAACATGAGTATTTCTTTAACTCCCTAAGTGACAATTTGTGACCAAAACAAATTTTTATGCGACTCTCCATTCACGAAATTAAAGAAGCTATTAATAGTCTTAAATCAAATACAGATGGTACAGATGGACCTACATCAGAACTTTACAAGATGTTCTAAGAAGAACTCACTCCATTTTTACATTCTGTATTTATTGAAAGCATTAGTAATGAAAGACTCCCCCCTTCACTTGGTGATTGGTTCTTGATATCTTAGACAGAAATGGTCTCAGCTAACAGCTTTATTTTATTTTTAGATTTTCTAAAGGCATTTGATTCAATAGAACATGAGTTCATCTTCAAAGCCCTCAGCTTATTT
>JAVLVB010000233.1:1130573-1150197 GCA_032876305.1 Orestias chungarensis | reverse complement strand
ATAGAACGTGGGATTCGTCAGGGATGCCCCATATCACCCTTTTTGTTTCTTCTCCCTTTGCAAATTCTAGCTACTTTTATTAAAAATAGTGATCTCAAAGGCATCTCAGTTGCAGGAAAAACTATACTCTTGAGTCAACTAGCTGATGATACAACTTTGTTCTTACAAGATAAGTGTCAAATTGATGTAGCACTTAAGCTTTTAAATACATTTTCTGTAGCCTCTGGTCTTAAACTTAACTTATCTAAATGTGAACGTCTTCCAATCAATAGCTTTAGTGAATTATCTGTGTTAGGAATTCCTGTGAAATCTGAAGTCAAATATCTTGGAGTAACTAAAGTTAAAGAGCAAACAGCAAGAATTAACAAAAACTTTGATTCAATGATACCCCCCTGTCAACAAAGATTTAATATATGGTTACAGAGAGACTTGACTATCACTGGTCGAGTCCTGCTGGCCAAAATTGAAGGTCTCTCTCGTCTTGTCTATGCCAGTTCAACCCTTAATGTCCCAAACAGTCTTTGCACTAAAATTGATCAAATACTCTTTGATTTCATTTGAAAAAAAAGCCCCATCTTATTAAGAAGAATGTTATGATCAATAGCATAAGTTCATTTGGTTTCAATGTTCAGGACTTTAATACCCTACATTCTACATTCAAAGTTAAGTGGATCCAAAGATACTTAAAAAATCCATCTCCAATGTGGCATTGGATTCCTACACAAGTCTTTAAATCCTTGGGTGGCCTAGACTTTTACTTAAGATGTAACTACAAAATAGAAAAACCTCCTGTTAATTTATCTAGCTTCCATAAACAACTACTTTTATCCTGGATATTGGTTTATAAACATAATTTTTCCCCTCATAAGTATTTTATTTGGAATAACCAAAATATTTGCTTCAAGCACAAATCCCTATTTCTTAAGAACTGGGTGGATAATGATATTCTATATGTAAAACAATTGTTTAATGAGAATGGACAGCTGTTTAATTATGGTGAATGTCTTCGTAAATATAACTTCCCTGTGACCCCTAAATAATTTGCTATTGTTTTTGATGCTATTCCAGCAGGTTTGAAATTTCTCATATCAACCTCAGATGGAGCCCATATCCAATATCCTAGATTTCCAGAATTATTTATTGGTAATTCAGATTTGGTCCTTAGTGTTAAAATAAACAGAAATAAACAGATCAGAGAAATAATCCAAAGGAATGCTATTAGCAAACCTGCTTCAATCTTTTTTTGGAACAATCTTTATTCAGATATTGATTGGGAACAAACATGGTTATTGCCAAGAAAAGTTTTTGTCTCAAATAAAGTATGGGAGGTGTCTCTTAAAATTTTACATAGGTGTTACCCTGTGAATTCAGTACTGAATAAATATATTCCAAATATTGATCATCTTTGTTCCTTTTGTTATATCGAACCAGAAACATTAACCCACCTTTTTTGGGAAGCTCTTTCATCAAAACTTTTTGGTGTGACTTCAATATTTTCTTCAGTCGGAAATGTAATTTATCTACTCCTTTCAATGTTAAACATGTTTTCTTTGGTATTTAAAGTAATAATATGTCTGGGAAAGAATATATTATAAACCTTCTTATTCTATTGGCTAAGTTTCACATACATGCCTGTAAATTTGCTAAAAATAAACCCAACCTCACTATCTTTAGAGCTTATGTAAGATGTTTTTTGGACTCTTTAAAAATGTGCACCAACTCTAAAGCTATGAAACTTATAACCTTAAGTGATGAATTTGATTTGTAATTTTTTTTTCTTTCAAGGAATCCTGTGGATTTGTTACCCCAGGAACTCGAGTACACTACTGTCTGCAATTGTATTTTTTATTTGTAAATAAACTTTATTAAAAAAATTTTTAAAAATTGAGAGAAAGAGTTCTGACACTCCCTTTTACGTCCATAGAAAGAAGGGAATGTGGAAGTGACGTGGACCATGGAGCTGCTAATAGCTCCAAACACCAGCAGTTCCAGCCTTAGACGTATTGCATTCTCTGTGTTTTCTACAGTAGGTTAATAAAAGTACAACTTTTTTTGCTGTTGAGAAGCGTTAGCTGACTGTTCCGTATCACAGTAATATTTTAATTAAATATGTTAATTAAGTATTTTAACTTGCTAACTTAACTTGCAAGTTGCGTTTAGCTGCCGCTAGCTCATTACAAGCTTGGCGGGTTTAGACGGGTCCGCCTGACTCAGTGTTTTAGAAATTTCCATCACAACTTCCATCATTCTGAACTTAAATAATTTCTACCAGTTTCTACCAGCAGCTGCGCCGGCTGGTCCATGTGGACGTGTTTGGCGTGCCTTCTGCGCCGCTCCCATGTAAATAGTTGTAGTATAGAAATAATATAGTAGTTGTAGTAAACAGTAAAAGTGGTTCTTTATTAAAGTTTTTTTTGAATTTTGCATATTTTACAATAAATAGGTCATTTTATTTTTGCACAGTTGAGTTATTTTGTCATGTAATTTCAACGAGAAATGTTTTTCAAACTACAAGCACAACTAAGTTTGCATGAAAGCAAAAATTATAATAATTATGTCTTCTAAAAAAGGTAAGCATTCATTCCAGGGCTCAATCAAAACATATACAGTAACATATTTTCCTTTTTATAATAGGTATTTTTACTTCTGTTAAGGTTTTTGTACGTTATGAAACACTGCAGACATTTATAATTATGAATTCCCCTGCTGCCTAAAATGCTTTGATAAAGTGAAAACTCAGTGAAGTAATAAGTAATCGGTTTGTTATGAATGAATAATCACCAAAACTTGTGCCGGAAAGTGAAAAAAGTCGTTCAAACGGACTTACCGGGCTGACATGTTTGGAAGTATTAGGAGCTACATGAACCACGTGACTGCCTATCGGCGAGTTCAAAGAGTGTCACAACTCTCTCTCTATGGCCCTGACTTTTAGGAAAGCCAACAACTACTGCAGGAACTTGACCGCTGTCCACAGTAGCTAGCAGCTAGCGATTACACCCCTAAACGATATGTATTCAATGACAACGTTTAAGGAAAGAGTAATGACGTGGGAAAATAAAAGTATAGAGCAATGCGAAATGTCCTTTTGTGTTGCCTGGGCCGGTGGGTGGTAAAGGATAAGAGTCAGTAACAGAATAAATTTGGTGCAGTGGGTGGACACGCTTTTATACTGATAAAGGAACATATTGTTTCGCTAAGCTGGTTTGTAAAGAACATGCCTATGTATGACTGCAATGTCGTTTCTTCCTATATAAAAATATTTAATATGGTACAGCACTCAAAAAACAGATTCAAGCACTTTATGTGAAACATTTTATTTTTGTTCAGTTTTCTCAAATCAATCAATTACAATAGTTATACATATACATTTAATTGAGGTAACCTATTAGTTCCACTTTGAGACATAAACCATAAAAGAAACAAGTTTCACTTGAACTCGGACAGCTCATTGTGCATGCGCGAGGCAACGCACACTCAGAAGAATTTCCTCCCGCTCTTGACTCTATGATTTTCAACGGCGCCACTGAGGCATTATACATTGCAGAGTGACGGAAAGTGACTGTTTTGTCAGGGTGAGTCTTCTGTTCAGTTCTCCAGGTGGCCACGGGGGGTCACCAGTGCTCTCTTCCAGGCTGGAGCTCCGTCCTGCCCAGGTGCTTCTGGTTGGCGCTGATCAGCTGAGCCAGTATAAGAGGGGTGGTGGATCAGCTACTCGTCGCCTGAGTGTTTGTTACCATTGGTAAAACTCCTTGTCTCAGTGCCACACTAGTTCCTAGTGCTTGCTCATAGTTCTAGTCGTTTTCCAAGTTTTTTCCTCGTAGTAAAAGTTTCCTATGTCTATGTATTTTGACCCAAGCCGTGTTCCTGTTTTTGTGCCTCGCGATTTTTCCCTCACCTCTAACAACACTTGTGTCTCACCTCAGGTTGTACTCACTTCTCCATCTCCAACTCCTCCAAGATTCTCTCCGGTTATCATCCCATCAGTTGATCTCCACTCCTCTTGGCTCTGCTCGATCTGCCTGCTCCAGCGTGCCTCATCAGCTGTTCAAACCCCCCGGACCACATCACTTCAATCGGACAGAAACTCACCCCGGACATTCCCCTGGCGACACGATAATCCACCACTCAAGTAAGATCGTTCCTTTTCATTACTCGCTCCGTCATCTGTTTCACTCACCTTGCCTGTCCTCACTCTCAGAGGTCCCCGGTCTCCCTCGTCGAAGTGTTCCTGATTCCGCCGTGTACTTCCGCCACTCATTGCTTTGTTCCCGTTCCCTGCCACTCGTTGCTGTCCCCGTTCCTCACCACTCTCTGCCGTTTGCTGCCCGCTGCAAGATCCCCGCCAGATTCCCCTTCTCACTTCACTTCCCTCAATAAATCATTGTAACCGTTCTCCTGAGAGTCTCTATTTTATGTGGGTCTGAAGTTTAAACCCCGACAATACAGTTTTCTTCTCCTTGGTGAGTACTGTATTCATTTTTATTAAAAAACGAAGATTTAAAGCTTATGGTAAAAGAACTGTAAAGTGTCCTTGTCCCGACAGGTCAGACATTGCGTGCAAGCTAGCTAACATACGAAGAAAAATTAAGTGTCTGTGGTTACTCTCTGACTAGTAATATAACATGAGTTTTTCTGGGGGGAAAAATTCTTTATATACTGTTGCTTTTTGATTTACAAATATTAAACTTTGCAAGGCTCACTCCCACTTACTGAAGCCATGCTTTTTGCTAACACGCAGCGGCATAGGCCTAAGAAGGGAGACCCCGACTCGTACCCACATTTCATTGCGTTTTGGTCAAGTGTTCAGTCAACGTCCATAGTTAGCTCAGGTTTTATTCTTCAGGCCGCTGGTTGCTCTGTGCTGCTCACACTGAGCTATCTGCCCCCATCAGCTTCACTAAGAATCCACACGGCTCTCCGGAATAAAAGCTAGAAATAGAGTTCTGACGGTACCAGGAAAAGCAGGTTATCAAATATTCCTTGAAAAACCCATGCGGGTCTCCATTAAAATAGACAACAAGGCTTCTCAGAATGCAGTCGCTTATGTTGATATCATCACACTAAAAGATGGGTGATAAAGACATCTGTATTTGATGAAATTGCAAAGATCACAGCACTCTGAACATCAGTGTGTTTAGGGTCTTTCAAAATATGTGAAAAAATAATTAAACAAGGGCTTGAGCTATTAAAGACTGTTCACAACCAGAATCGATTAAAGCGGAGAGGTTAAAGGTATTGGAATTATTTCTTATGGTGGTGTGAAGGAGAAGACGAGGCTGATCTGTGTTAATGGGTTGGCCCGCTTGTGGCCTCGAGTTCATAGACGGACCCGATCGGGGGGCTGAGAGTGGTGCTGAGACTTGGCTTTCATGGACGGACAGTGGGCGATGTAATGACCGGGAGTACCGCAGTACAGGCACTTCCGGGACTGCATCCTCTGCTGCCGTTCCTCCAGGGTTAGACGGGTTCGTCCGACCTGCATGGGTTCCGGTACCGGGGGTGATGACCTGTGAGACTCTGGTGGATTGATGGTGGGAGCGGGTGGAGGCTGAATGGCTATGGAGGCTCGGCTAGCAGTTACTCTGTGGAAGGTTCTTAAACGATCCCTTTCCCTCAGACGGCCATGGACTCGGTCCACTAATGAGATAAAGTCGTCTAAACAAGCAGGCTCATCAAATAAGGCTAGTTTGTATTGTAGCGCGTCGTTAGGATCCTGGCGAAATGAGCTCTTAAGGGCACAAGGGTCCCATTCTAAGCGTGCAGCAATGGTGCGGAACTCGATAGCAAACTCTGACACAGTTCTAGAACCCTGTTTAATTTTCTGAATCTTGCGGGACAGAGTTACATAATCTGTCTCGTGCCCAAAAACCTCCATGAACTCATCTTTGAATTCTTGATAGGAAATGCTAAACTCTGGATAGTGGAACCTAGATTTAGCCCATTGAAGCGCCTTACCGGACAGCTGGCCGATAATAAACGCTATTTTGGCATCATCTTTGGGAAAGGAGTGCGGGGAGTGAGTAAAAACCAAAGAGCACTGCATAATAAACCCCTCGCAACCGCCAGCCTCACCTGAATAGCGTTCCGGAACAGGAAGTGAAACGCCCCAATAAACAGGAACCGGAAGTGGGCGATGTGGAGGTGACGGGGGAAGGGAAGCAGTAGCGCCCTCATAGGGAGGAGGACCAATGTCGGCGGGTCTGGGGACCAGGTTTTGAAGAAGGTGAGTAATCTGTTTTGTTTGTTGTAGCCTGTTGTTTGGAGAGGGACCGAAGGACAGTCTCTTGGTAATAAAGCATGGTTGATTGGTCCGATATAAACCTCCTGAGAGCCTCTTGTGGGTCTGCCTGGCCTGAGTATTCTGTCATGTTGTTGTTTAGGCTTCTGACCCACATAAACACGAGGACTCTCAGGAGTACAACAATAAGGTTTATTGAAGGATTTGAGTTGTGGATCTTGAACCAGCTGGGGCAACAGACGAGGGGTAGGAACCAGAGATGATCGGCAGCGGAATTCAAACTCGTCAGACAACAAACTGCTTGAAGGGCAACTTGGAGGAAGGGAGGGACGACGCGGGAGAACGGGGACCACTGAGAGGTAAGCAGAAAGGGTGAGGTGATGCAGACGGAGTGTGATAAACTATTGTGAACGGTCTTACTTTGTTGACTCATAGTGGAGACGCCAGGAGGAGTGAGTGGAGAGTCTTTCCAGTTAGGCAGGTTGTCCGGGGGGTGGAGCACAGCGGATGATGAAGGCTGGAGCGGGCAGACCGAGCTGAATCAGTTGAGCGGTGAACCGGAGGATTAAAGGACATTTATTCTCTACAATGTTTCTTCTTCCTTTGTGTAACAAACCTCCTGTTTAGGCCTTTAGGTGAAAGCTTGTTGAACAAGACATGAAGGATTCTTACAAAGATGACCTCTCTAAGAATATGGATGTAATTTATCTAAACTAAGTCCTGAGAGTCTATTTAGACTATTTACAGTAGATCCATACTTGTGGAGAATCTCTACTGTCTAGTTAAAGTATTAATCGTGTTTAAGGTGCAATTTGTTTAAATATTGAACATCTGGATTTAATTTTACAACTTTCCTTTTATTAGGCCTAATTAGTCACACTAAAATTAATGTGTAGTTCATGTAAAATACTTACATTTTCTTAAATAAGAGAAATTTGAGCGAGACTCTAAACTTTCATTACCATGACGTTATCAGAATGTTTACATCTAGTCAGGTCACATGATCCAGTCTCAGATTTCCGTTTACAGTCGGACCAACTCTGAACTTTCAGCCAGAAACGACACGCTACATTACTGAGAATGTTACGATCGACAGATTTAGTCAATGTTTTGTTAACCTCATGGCTCCTCCTATGAACGCAACCTGCTTCCAGCAGCGATGGACCGGGAACGAGCAGCTTGGTGCTCACGGTGATGTAAGTACCCGAATCAGAGTTTGTTGTAGAAATTGTCGCGGCAAAAATATCAGTCAGGCTTTGAGACATGAAAACTTTCTGATGGATTAACCATAATTTACATTATTCCAAGTAATGTTTTGAGATGAGAAGTTATTTCTGCCTCATCTTCTTTACATTTCTGAGCTTTTTTACTATCTGGTATTTTTAAGTGATTTATTGTACAACGTATCCCACAGTACTGACATTTGTTGTTTTAACTAGTTAGTTACAGTATTGTAAATGATTGATAACCAGCAGTTCTAATTGTTGCATGTGATTATTGTGAACTATGATGTTGGGCAATCTGAGTTGTTAAGCAGGCGACTTACAAATAATGCCTGTAAAACATTAAATATAGTTAGTTACAGTATTATTAATGATTATCAGCAGTACCAAGAGTTGCATGTGATTATTGTGAGCCTGTTCTCTGAACATCTGTGCTTCACAGACTTCAGAGGACTGCACCAGAACAAGCAGCTCCAGCTGTGATTCCCGGATCCTGGAAATTGAAAAGGACCTGCGTGCGGACAGGATTGCTCTTATGGAGCGTATAGAGAGGGTGTGTGACTCTCTAACAGCCAAAAACAACGCTGTTCTGAGTAGACTGGGTGGGTCCGTCCAGCAGAACACCCTTCTGTCGCCTCATCCCCCAATTTCACCATCACCGACCTCCAAATCCTCCTGGAGGAAATCGAGGATCAGGCGCACCTGCCACCTCCCCACCATATATGAGGAGGAGAAAATCTCCTCCAATAACACCTTGCATGAGCTATTCTTTGAAATAAAGCTCCTTCTAGGGAGACAGATGGCAGTACTGTCCTATGAGATGGCCAAAGACTCAGACCAAGCCAGACGGCCAAGCCCCGACCCTTCCGTTAGATCTGTGGACGCCCTGAGCCCAGTGGACACCCACACTCCAACATAGCTGAGATTCATTTCACGGAGTCCAGATCTGGCCCCCATGCTGGCTCCTCACTCTCCTTCTCTTGTTCCTCCTTTGGTTCCAGGAAAAAGAGCATCTCGGATCCCAGTGAAAATCAAAGGAGCAGGTTAGTTATTGACATGATCACCAGCGGATGTGAGACGTTAAAGCAGACAGACAGGTAAACAACATATCAAAATGTAGAAGAATAAGCCAGACTGTTTTGCTTTCACCAGGACCAGACAAGGAAGTATCTGGATGTAAACTATATTCTCCTTCATCCAGAGTGAAGCAGTTGATGAGAAGACTGGAGCAGTTCCAGCTCGTCCAATGTCCTCCACCTAAACCTTCAGCAGCTGTCAGAAAGACATCTAAAGTTCCTGCACCGCCTCCCACACCTGCCCCTCCTACCAGGAGACAACCTCGCCGTGGAACAAGTATTCTCTTCCAAAACGCTCACAAATAGGGCAACTCTCTCTCTGTGGGACTCGACGTTTGCTGCTACAATTCAACAGGTAGCTGAAGAGAAACAGCATTTACTTTAACAGAGCTGGTTCTCTGTCTGTTACTAACCTAACAATTGTTTTTTATTGTTTGGGAGGTTTCCCTTAATAAAATGGTTACCTCCTCACATTTTTTCCATGTCTGTTGTGTGTTTATTGTTCTGCATTTGGGAAAAGGTCAAGTTAGGTTATTTTATTTACACCTGCATGTAGATTTGTGTTTATGTGATTCTAAAGGTTCATATCTGTGCAAACACACACTGTAAAAAAAGAAACACTGCACACTCTTATGTGGTTTGACCTTTAATTAAAGTTTCTTCATCCAGGTGACAATTTCCTCTTAAAATCAATCATCATATATTTGGTGGTTCTGTGTTTTAACTTTAAAATAGTTAAAATTTCCTTTTTTGAGAGAAATTCGAGCCAGTCTTTATACGTTACCATGACATTATCAGAATGTTGAGATCTAGTGAGGTCACGAGACCCAGGCTCAAATTTCCCTTTACAGTCGGACCAGCTCTGAAATTTCAGCAAGAAACGACATTTTACTACTGAGAAAGTTATTATTGTCATTTTTCCATGTCTGTTGTGTTTGTTGTTCTGCACTTTTAAATAAAAATTTAAAAAAGGTCAAGTTAGGTTACCTCCTCACATAGTAAACATGGAGAACACTTACATTTCTTTAAATAAATTATCTAGATTATCATGCAGCTCACTAAAAAAATATGCTTAAACAAAATAATCATTTCCAAATCTTTCTTTTTCAATTGTTTTTATTTATTTATGGTTGGCAGCATGTTGGAGTAGCTTTGTTACCTACATTCTGATAATTCAATTTTAAAAAATGTTTTTTGAAAATTATTCTTTCTAGTTTTGGATAGTGTGCAGCTGGAAGGATTCTCATTGATATTTTATCACTTTTTGACATTAGTTACAGTGCTTCACCATAGCAACAAAGTGGTTTACAACTAGGATCAGCTGATTAACATTGCAAAATCTGAAATATTACTTGAACTGAAGGCACAAATCCCATATGAATTCAAAAGGAGGTCTCATAGATGTAGAGCAGGAACAGAGAGAAGTGACAGAAGCAGAGGGTTGTGACCTATGGTATGTATGTTAGATCTAAAGCCAAAGAGTGATAATGCAGCTGGGAAAACTGCTCAAGGTACATTGGGTGTCAGCCCAAAAGTCCTAAAGGCCTGTGCAGAACAACTCTGTGGAATTCAACAGCACCTCCTTTACCTTGGCTGACATAAGAGAAGTTTTGGTTATGTGAAAGACATCCAACTTTGTTCTGGTACCAAATAAATCTCACAACCAGTGTTTAATGACTACAGCCTTATTTGCCTGACACCCAACATCATGAAGGTCCTGCAGGGACACCCTGTTAGCTCAGTTTCATAGGCAAACAACTAGGGGTGTGCGATATGACGATTTTAGATTGTGAATGATTAGAATGTGTTGACGATGTAAAAAAACAGAGATTTCGCAGATTCGTCTACGTAGCACATTTCATATGTTATAGAGCTATATGTCGCCCGAAGATGCATCAGATGTTTTGCGTCCACGTGATCTTAACCACCCAATCATATCAGGTACAGCGAGCCCCGACGCCATGTTTGTTTGTGCTGTAGCAACCTGGATGAACGCGAAAGGGAGGAGTTGGTCCCAAAAAATAATTTTACCTCCATAGTGAGGAATTAGTTTAGTTTTTCTTCACAAGACAAAGCACAAACCATTGTGATTTATAAGGTGTTCAAAAATACAGTACGCACATCGGACCGCAAGCGGGGTGATCAGCCAGCGTCAAGCCAAAACATATAACTTTATCACAATCATTTAATAATGGGACGGCTTATGAAAAGACAAGCACGCGATGGAAGGAGGTAACAGAGCCAGTGACATTTTACCTAGCTAAAGTTATGGTCCTGATAAAATGACCATTTCAAAACCCTGCAGAAGTAATTGACCTGCAGTACGAGCTGCCCAGCCGTAAATACGCCTCCAACACTGCGATTCCACGCTTGTACTCCGAATGCCGTGAAAAGATTGAACGCGGCGTTCAAAACGTTCAGTTTTATGCAACAACAAGCGATCTATGGTCAAGTCGCCCTATCTGAATCTGACCATTCATTATATGGACGACTGGAAGCTCTGCAGCGCAACTCTCCAAAAGATGTAGTTCCCAGAAGATCACACGGGTGAGCTGATAGCGGAAGGAATGAGGGATGCTCTTCAATGCTGGGGACTAAAAGAGGATACGATGACCTGCATGACTACAGACAGTGGGACCAACATGGTTAAGGTTTTGGAACTTAACAACTGGATTCGTCTGCCGTGCTTTGGGCTTAGACTGCACCAAGCCATCGATGAGTAAACTTTAAATTAATAAATAAAGAATAACAATCTGGCACAATATGCTTAACATAACTGGATCAGATGATATAAGCAAGAGCAATATGATGAAACAATAGACTGTGAAAATAATAAGTTATTAATGAGTTGCTGAATAGTAACAATATTGACTCTGAACAGCGAAATTGTTGTATTAGTCTATAATGAATATAATAAACAGTAAACAAATTCTTGAATAAACTCAAACAGAATAAAATAATGACTTTGCTCTGTATTTATTTTATGATTTCAAAATAAAAAAATAGTAAAGTACTTTTTATTCAGTTTATTAAAAATAATGGAATTATAGAAAACAAATAAAAACCTTTAAAAAAGTCAAACAGAATAAAACAATTACTTTACTCTGTATTTCATCTATGATTTCAAAATAAAAAAAAAATATTGAAGTACTTTTTATTCCCTTTGTTAATAATTATGGCATTAATCACTTTTGCTGAAATCCGTTAGATATGAACATTAGACAGTTACAGCTTCAAAACTGCTTGAATTTTGTTTAATCAATACATGTGATTAATATATCATGTTCTTGTTTTAGAAAAAAGTGCCAAAGACCCCTGACTTGAACGCATTACATCTGTTACCAAGAAAGTTGTGAGTGGATTCTCCTTCAGCTCAAACAGAACTACCTAAAAAAAAAATTCCTCAAAGAGTCACCAACCAGATGGGATCCAAACTTGCCATGATTGACAGAGTTAGCCAGCCACCTCGAAAAGATCTGTGCATTCCAGCAACAAGTTAGTATTTAGCACCGGTAGCAGTATTGTAACTTCCCAAAGGGCAACTCTCAAGCCAGATAAAGTGGACAAATTGGTTTTACTGGCTAAAAATCTGTGACTAATGTACCATAATGTGCCTCCTTTTTAGAAGGGCACTAAAGTTGTACTTTGCACTGACTGCACTATTGCCTTTGTTCATAATAAGAGTTGCAATTAATTTTCAAATTAGTTTTAAATAAGGCTTGAGTATTTTTTCTAGTTTTTTTTATACTTTGTTTCAATTTTTTTTTTTTACTTTTAATGTTTAATGTGAAGGTTACTTCAATAACTAAGGACTGTTTAGTTGATTTATTACAAGGGTCAACTTTATTTTATTAGTGTTATTGTTTACCGGGGTCTGTTCGAGGGACTACTTTTGAACTATATTGGTGCAAAGAATGATTCTTTAGAAAATCCAGAAAATTATGAGTTGCCCTGATCATCCTCTTCGTGGGACTCTATACAACAAGAGTGTTCAGTCAGAGGCCTATTTGCAACAACAACTCTTTGAACGAGCTTGAATAATAGAAGGTGTAACACATTTCATTTCCTATTGGGATTAATAAAGAATTTTCAAACTGAATACTACTTAAAGAGAAATTAAAAGTATCTAAAATTGATAATACAGGTTTGAACTCTATACGATCAAATCTCTGACTGTTGCCTTGAATCTAGAATAATCTGCAATGGAAAGCTAACACTTAAACACACCCAGTGATGAAAAATGTATCCTACAACCAAATCTCCAGAAAGATTAATGTGTTATTATGTCGAATGCTGACAGTGACGCATTAGCTTATCTCACTCTAGGTTGATAGAGAACTCTGGGTTTCTGATGAATGGACAGCTGTAAGACAGGAGGAAACAAACTGCAGCAGCCAGTCTATGTTTGGCACACAGGTATTTATGGTAAACACAGTCATGTGACCATCCAGCTGGATGTTTGCCTTTTCAGGGTGAAATATAATTAGAAACACCCTTGTCATATTACCAGGTTAGCTTTACTCAGAGAGACAGAGATGAAACTAACAAAAAACACATCTATATCCAGCCTAATCCTACCTAACATTTCATTCCCATTCAGATAAAAAGATACAGTAATACACTACAAATTATGCATCCAGAGCCATTACATTCACTGAGATGGAGGTTTTCATTCAAATTTCTGATTTAAATGAATGCTCTTAAGTTGAATGTCCTTTTGAGTGAGTTCAACTTTCACTATTGAGTTGCTGCTGAACTCCATGGTAAAAAACAATTATCCAGCTTTGATTTTCAATATTTGTACAGCCAAACAAAAAAATAATAACTACAATAGATCAGCCATTTCGCAAACTGCTACTTCATAGAGAGTGACAAAGAAATTAATTTTCCCCTCTGTGAACCTGTAACGTAGAAAGATTTTTTCTTTGTTTGTTTGTTTGTTTTTTCAGCAAAGAAACAATTGCAGCCAGACAAGAGTTCTGAAGCCAGGAGGAGATTTTATTCAATCTCAGGTTTAGTTTTTCAGTGACTCTAGAAAACTCTTACCAGACACATAAACAACTGTCATTAGCATACATTTGCACATTAAGATCTTGTCTTTGTCAGCAGACTTATAGGTCATTATTTGGCCACATATCGAGTATTTCCTCATTTTAAACGAAGAGTTTGACAAGACCGTTTTTACACGTTCTGAAACTGACCATGGAATGATTGATAATACGTGTCATAGGGGGCACCATGATTTGACAGTACCTTTTTAAAAAGGTAGCATCTCGGTTATATAGCTCAAAGGCAGTTGAGGTGCTTAGATTATTAATTGCTTTTAAAAAAAATTGTCTGTGTTGACTTTTGGGATTTAAAACAGATCAGCATAATTTGTTGGAGGTACAAATTGCATGTTGAAATAATGAAGTCATTAAATGTGGTGGCAACCTGATCATTTTCAGTTATAGATATTACCATTTATCTATTGCCCTTTAAATATTAGACATAAGTATGTTGAGCAAGTCCCTTATCCCATGTGTTAAGATCTCATCCCAATTAGCTTTTGTTAGCTTCATCTCAAATTGTTGTTAGCTGTTTCTCCCTTTACAAGCATAGCATTGAGCATCTGATTGGGATGCCTCCTGGACAACTCCCTAGGGAGGTTTTTCGGGCATGTCTCACTGGGAGGAGACCCAGAGAAAGACCCAGGACATTGAACACCGGACAAGCTGGCCCAAGCCGCTGGGGAGAAGAAAGTCGGTGTCTCCCTGCTTAGGCTGCTGCCCCCGCAACCCGATGCAAGATAAGCAGAAGATAATTAATGGATGGAAATGCATAGGGGATTCTGGGTACAATTTCATTTTTTCTTTTTTTTATTCATAATGTTACTCAATGTTTTAAGAATCTTTTAAAATTCACATTTTAATAAATTTTTATTGTTTAGTTTTCTTTTTTTGTCATATATTTTGGCTTTATAGTACTATTTCTAGAAAAAAATGTCATGAGTTTGTTTAAAAAATAGAACTTGTAGAAAAGATCTTACTGCAAGATTTGCTTCACATTCGCTATTGTTTGAGCTACATTGGCTACTTTGCCTTATTGGCAGTGACAGATTAAAGAAAATGGTTTTCTGTCCTGTAAATCTCCTAAATTAAACAATTTTTTTTACTGGAAATTAAAAAAAAAAATTTATTTTGCCATTGCTGTGCGAATGCACAAAAGTGTCTCTCATCTTGCCCCTCTCAGTCGACTCATTAATCACATTAGCTCACAGGACTTTCAGGAAAACGGCTTCATAAGGGAGAGTTGCAACCAATTCTTGTGGCCATAGTAGCAGCAGCACAATGACTGATGAGACTAAGACTACAGCTTCTGGTGTCCCAGTCCAGGGTTGCTACTGAAAGGAATCCCAAGGGGGCCCTGAAATATTCAAAAGGCAGAACAGATAATTCACCACAGGCTAGCTGCACCATGGCTGATTGTCTGTTACCCACTAAGTCGACCTTATAGCTATGAGAAAGGCTAATTAATGAACTGACTCAAAAAACTAAAGCAAAGTAAAGACAAAATCCATGTGGTGGTGTATTTACTAGTATTATGTTGTTTTGTTTAACTTCTATAAGGGGAGTTTCCATTTTGTGTAGACATGGTATGTGTTACTAAGTTAGTGTGAAGCATTACATGAAAAGTGTGATTTTTATTATAAACAGTTTAGGCAAACTACTGTCTAAATCTGATGTTAAATTTGGGTTTTAACTGGGTTTACACCCCAATTTAAGTACAGTATTAGGCCTCCTCCTTATCTCTCCTATCTACATTTATTGAAATAAAGGTTATTTAAGTGCAACTACATGAACCCAAAGTCAAGAAAGTCATAAGCCAAGTCAGGCAACTTTACCTCTCAGCACATAATGTTATGTCCGCTAAATGCAAGAAGATTTATACAACTGCGATAGTCACACCTAAAAAACAAGAAAACAATGAGATTTATTTATAGTAAAAGTGATCTAAAGTTTTTTTCTTTTAGAGCTGAAGACACAGTATGCCTGGAATTTAAAATAGGAAAAGCACAAAAACGAGGAATTAAAAATCACAAATTTTTTTAAATTGAAAAAAAAAATAAAAATAAGTATGATACCATTTAGAAGAATAAAACGGGAAAAAATTGTGGTGATGGAAAAAATCATTTCATTAGATTTGTGATTTATCTTTAAAACAAACAAAAGCACAAAAAAAGCTTCACAAAAACACGGAAGAATGTCCGCTTATCCTTGTGGGGTTGCAGGGGTCTGCTGGTGCCTATCTCCAGTTCACAATGGGCAAGAGGCAGGGGTCCATCGCTGGGATATTATATATATACATATCTTACTCAAATAGTCCAGTTTAAGTCTTATGCCTCTGCTTCACCAACAGGTGGACTCTAACTGGGCGACAGGATTAAACCCAAACGTGATGACATGATACTCGTGCGATAACAGATGTGACCCCATTAACTGTGATGATGTTGTATTCCACAATTAATGGACTTTGACCTGACTTCTGGTGGATTTTATACAATTCCCCTCTTTAGTGCAACATGAGCAACAACACAATGTGTCTTTGTACAGGAAAGCTTCCGGTTTGTTTACAACACTCACAACTTTAAACAAATACATTATGTGACAAAACAAAAAAGAACAGGAAAGAAAATCCAAATCAATCAATCATTATCATTTTATTGAGAAATACTGACAGTAACTGACTTAGTTACTAGGTAACAGTCTGAACAAAGGAAATACCACTGAGATTCATGTCATTTGTGTTTGAGTGATGTGTTATTGTGATGGTCTCCTCTTTTAGCGGTTCAAGTAACAGCCTTACAAACAACAGAGACAAAAACAACTGGTAATTATAAAGTGACATCTTTTTGTACACATTTCTTTGTGGAGGACTCAGTCTGTAGTTACTTTAGTGTATGTATATACACTAAAGAAATAAAACAAGAATCTTCTACATGACTTATTTAAATAAACGTCCAGTACAACAATTATTAGCAACTGATCCATTATGTTTGCCAACATAAGGCGCAGAGAGACGAGGAGGGAAGCATACGATCCAGCGGTGAGTGAATGAATTAACCAAGCTCAAA
Source organism: Orestias chungarensis (assembly GCA_032876305.1). Classification (NCBI taxonomy): domain Eukaryota; kingdom Metazoa; phylum Chordata; class Actinopteri; order Cyprinodontiformes; family Cyprinodontidae; genus Orestias; species Orestias chungarensis. The sequence goes on along the minus strand of JAVLVB010000233.1, from coordinate 1,133,547 downwards.
TACTGAGGAGCAGGAGGTGGAGTGGTGGAGATGATGATTAGAAGATTGAGAACAGATGTGAATGATGATTGAAAACAGATGAGGGAACACACACACACATAGGGAGAAAGAGAGAGCAGAGAGCGAAGGAAAAAACTAGAGAACACAAACAAAAACAAAGACTCGACCAAACTAGAAAATAACCTAAAGAAAACAATAACTAGTCATATAAATAACGATAATAATAATAAAACAAGACTATTATAATGAACTGAACGAAACAAAATACACAGATCATGACAAGCACAGAACCTTTTGCTTTCCTCTATCGCTGTTACCGGCACTAAGAAACTTTCAGGAGGGTGGCATGAACCCTGCCACAAAAATCAACTACAAATGTGCTGACTGCTTTAACGGCATACGTCACTTCCCCCGTTTCGGATTTTCAACATCGTCATATGATATTGTTTCACCACAATTAGATTCATCGCTATTACATTTTTAAACAGCCACTGGAAACAAAAATGTACTTTAATCCAACTGCAGGCGACCGGGAGATCAGGATTTTACGACGCTACCACTTTTGCCCACACTGGGCCGCCAAAATGGATCAAAACTGAAACTACTTTAGCGTTGATTTTACTTATTTTACTTGAATTCTTCTATTTTTTTTTACTCGTTAATTAAATTGTATGAATACAAAAGCAGGTGGAGAAAAATTCAAGAACCATCCATGTACAAGGAAGCTTGAAGAGAACATGTAAACTATTATTATAGCACCGGTAGACATACGAGAGCTAAGATGCTGCTTAAACATTCTGAATTAACACTGAGCAGTATCGTAATATCACCACTATACAAATCCCTCTTCATTTAAGCAACATTGTCCCTTGTTGTTCAAACGTGACTTTAAAAAGTTCACAGTCATTAAAGCATGAAGGACGAGCTAAAATGACTGTAGGCTGCCGTCTGCCATCAAAAGACCCATGTAACAAATGGCTCTCTGATTTACTTATCTATGACCCGCGATCCTGGGAATTACAAAAAGCAAAGGGTAATTGACCACGCTGTGTATCTCATTAGTTGTTTGAAATCACGCACAGAAGTTAATTTTGCCCATTTTGGCCGAGGAATCAGCAAGGAATACAAATCTGTTGTTGCACTAGAGACTCATAAATAGTGAATGTGTGTGTGTGTGTATCTCAGTTTCGGTGCTCCCTAAAGTAGCTTAGTGAAAAGGTCACTTTTTTTACATGAGTGTATAATGATGGCTGAACAGTGCAGCCAGGACACACGCACCAAGGCTTAAAATACCTCCACTCATTTTCTTTATCTGCTTCATCACTTCCAACACTGGATCCTAATCCACCAGTTAATGGGCAAGAGGAGGAATGTGTTACATCCTGGAGAGATCACCAGAACAACGCAACGGCATACATTCAGTCCTAAGATGATTTGTATTTAGTAATTGACGTCGATTTTTCAACTGGAATCCATGTTACACAGAGTAAACCAACATTTATAGAGACAAGATATGTAAGCCCTGCATTAAAACACCTGACAAGGACTACAAGCTTTCGCCTTTAACCGTGCAGGTAATGAACACGGTCTAATCATGTCTGATGGGACCAACAATTAAACCGTAAGAACAAAGTTAATGATTACTGTAATACAAGGGTTCAGCCTCTGTACCTGGTTACCAAGATGCTTTCTGTCTGCCCTCCTGTACTGTGTGTATACAAAAAGTTTATAAGGTACATTTTCAAACTTTTCTTTTGGCTGCAAGTTGTAAAGATACATCCGTCAACTACCAGATGTCACATAGAAAACAAGCATTTTTCACTTCACCCACAAACGTCAAGATTTGAAATTTAAACAGCTTCAACATTTTTATTATCTGTTTTTCTAAGAGTTTTTTGGGGTCATTTGGAAAACAGTTATTCATTCTCTTCAAGCACATTTTGAAGTATTTAGACATGTCCTAAATGTTCTATATAAAATATTGGCAATTCCCTTGCTGTCGGCCGATGTAAGTAATTTTTAAATTGTCCAAATTGTAAAAGACAATTTGGACAACTTAAGTTTTTACTTAACGATTTCCTATTATTTAGCCTGACAATACTTTAAAAAAAAACGTATATATAAAAAAATTACAAAACGAGAAACAAACACAAAGTGAACTGTACAGCGTCTGACATGAAAAACAATTCAACATGAACAGGACAAACGACAACAGACATGGGAGGTAACAGGACAACAATACAGTCTGACAAGGACTTATAGGAACTGATTGGCTTTTTACAGCACGGGAGGTGACTGAGTGGTATGAGGACCAGGAGGTACTAATCAGTGTAATGCAGTGCGGTTGGGGAGGACCTGAACAGAGATGGAAGGCCAAAAATACTAACACACAAACAAATTATAAATTTTTCATGAATCTAAACATATAGACAAAGAACAGGGCACAAGAAAGAACTAAAATACATATGTGACCTCTGACCCATGCCCTGTCACCAAGACTTTCCAAGTGTGGACAAAGCTTGGTTTGGCCACTCAAATGTATTTTGTTCATGTGTAGAAATAAATTCCTATCCCCATACAACCATAGTAGTTCATACCAAAGGAGCTTCAATAAAACATTAAGGCTACAAAAATATATCTGTTTAAAATTTATTTTTTCATGTTTTTTCTGGAATATTCAAACTTTCTGAGATACAAAATACTGGGTAATATAATTTATTTTATTTTTGGGACCCAAAAAGATTATAAATTTTGCTGTAATAATTAATAGGATACATTATTTTAGCAGCAGAAGGAGTTAATGTTGCATTTTTTATTTAAATCAAAGAGATTTGCATACTTTAGAGTTGTTTCTGTCATGATCTATGTTTTGATTTGGTTCAGTTTGTTGTTAATTTGTATTGGTTACGTTCTCTAGTTTGTTCCTCCACTCTCCTGTTCTCTGTTTTCTTCCAGTGTGTGTGTGTGTGTGTGT
>JAVLVB010000233.1:1117469-1127833 GCA_032876305.1 Orestias chungarensis | reverse complement strand
ATATATATATATATATATATATATATATATATATATATATATATATATTTATAATGCTTTGCATTTGAATTTACTTGGTATGAATACTATACAAAATGCTGTTTAAAATTATCTTAACTACAGTATGAGGGCACACAATCACCAGTACTTTGCAGATGTGCAGAAGAACGCAGTGTGAGATTAGATGCATCATCGGGTTGTCACTTAGAGGATAGGGTGCATCGGCTCTAGCAGGCCAGCTGCAGAGGCATCATGCGCTTTAGCTGACCCCATGATGCTCACTCAGACAGCCTCTCTGTCTGCTCTGCTTGTGAGCTTTTCAGCTTTGCTTTCTTCGAGCCTGAGTTGTGGCATCCTCTAGTGGTTAAAATGAGAACTGTTCGCAATGCAAAGTTTCTGATCCTTTTTTTTCACACCTGAAGTCTACATGTAAGATGCTGTTTTTCGATAGAAAGCAGACTGCCAGGAGGAAGTTGTAGGGCCTCAGTGTTTCACTGAAGGACACTTTGAGAAGTACAATCACGTCCAGCTAGCCAGATGATCACCTACTCAGCCATGTATTTGAATACCCTCTCTAGTTTTATGCCAGGCATAAGTAATTCCAGTCCATTTTTATGTTCCTGTTCTAATTGTCTTATACATTTTTTGACAACAAGAGAACCTTTTATATATCCATTTCCTCTCGCAAAATATTATTATTCGAAAAAACATTCCAAGTCAACTCGATCCTTCAATGTGGATTTCGTCTAACACTGATCTAACATTATCTTCACTTTTTGTTACACATTTGATTGTATTTAATTGTAATTTAACATCAAACATTTTACATTTAACCTTTGATCTAGTTTGCTCAAACAGTCTGGAACTCTTATTTGCTGCAAGTGTTATTCAAAACTTCATTCTTGTCTTTCAATGTGCTTGCGTGTCAACCGCCCACATGAGACATTGTACATAGAAAAGTGGCTTTGTATTACACCTCAGAGTAAAATTAAAACTGATCTTTATTCCTTTCTTTTTGTGTTGCAAAGCCCATAGTTCCCTCCAGTGCAACAATCTCTGATTGATGTGATTTTGTGCCATCGTGGACGGCTTAATTTGACGTCGACTATGGGCCCACTGAATGGAAAAAGGAACTTAAATAGAGCTAAATCCTTGACAAGCAGATGTGTGCCAGATGTTACAGCAACAGAGACCTCCAAGATGGATTTAGCAGTCCAACAGCTACAGCGGCTGCATGAGCTTGTGGTGCATGGTTGTTATCAAAGGCGAAACAGAATGGGCACAATTTTGTTCTATCAAGAAGGATAAGGTTTCCGTTTTGTCACGTCAACTCTGCAAATCCACCAGAGTATAAATTCAAAGGCTTGTGAATATTTGCATATAATGTGGAATAAAAAAAAAAAATATGGCTTGTTTTTTATCTTTCACTTAAGTCTAAATCTAGCTAAACCTTTCCTGTGAAGTCATTTAGGAGTAGTTTATTAAATTTTGAATTTTCCTAATATTATTTTGCCTTTAAACATGTGAAATTATGATAACTGCATTTGAATGCAATGGAGGCAAACCTATTAATGTATCAGTGTTAGAATGGCCTTAGCGGCTGGTTTAAGCAGGAGGCTTAACACAGAGAAAAGGTGCAGACCCAATGGGTGCTTATTCACCAACACTGAACTTATCCATTGAAGAAACCTTGTCACACATAGTCACAGCTACAGCAACAGCTCTATCAGTTGTGGAACCGGCCCTCTTTTATAGCCCCTCCCATTAACAGACCTACCATGATAGGCAAGGCAAGTTTATTTGTATTGCACGTTTTCGTGTACAAGACAATTCAAAGTGCTTTACATAAGAAAAAAGATCAGAAAATGAAACAATAAAATCAGCATTGAATTTAAAAGAAATAAAAAAATAAAAATAAAATAATAATAATAGTAATAATAGTACTCAGCTGGTATATGCACAGTTAAATAAGGCTGTTTTCAGCCTGGATTTAAACAACGGCAGAGTTGAAACCTGTCTGACCTCTTAAGGAAGACTGTTCCAGATTTTAGGAGCATAAAACTGGAAAGAAGCCTCCCCTTGTTTGGACCTGACTCTGGGCATCAGCAGGAGGCCACTACCTGAGGTTCTCAGAGTCCGGGCTGGTTCATATGGCTCTAACATGTCAGATATGTACTTTGGGGCTAAACCATGAAGAGATTTGTACACAAGCAAGGCTGTTTTAAAGTCTATTGTTTGAGTGACAGGAAGCCAGTGCAGAGACTTGAGCACTGGACCAATATGGTCATATTTCCTGGTTTTGGTCAGAACTCGAGCAGCAGCATTCTGGATGTTCTGATGCTGTGTTAAGGCCCGTTTAGAAAGCCCAGTGAGCAGGCCGTTACTGTAGTCTTACCTGCTAGAGATAAAAGCATGGATAAGTCTTTCTAGGTCTGGTTTAGAGACTATTCCTCTGATTCTGGCAATGTTTTTAAGATGGTAAAAGGCTGCTGATGTTACTGATTTATTGTGGCTGTTGAAGTTCAGGTCAGACTCGAGTATTACCCCAAGATTTTTGACCTGATGTTTAGGTTCCAGACAGAGCGTCAGAAGGTAACTAATGACACTTTCTCTTTGTTTCTGTGGGCCACAGACAATGATTTCAGTTTTGTCTGAGTTTAACTGGAGGAAGTTGTTCTGCATCCACAGACTGATCTGTTCAGTACAGTGACACAATAAATCAACAGGCCCATGTTCTCCTGCTGTCAGCGACACGTAGATCTGAGTGTCATCAGCGTAGTTGTGGTAGGACCCATCATGGCTGCGTATTAGCTGGCCCAGTGGAAGCATGTACAAATTGAATAAAAGGGGTCCCAGGATCGACCCCTGGGGAACCCCACAGGCAATGGTCTCTTCGAGAACCTTTAAAAGGTGCTCAGGCCCCCGGGGACTCTTTTAACCCGAACACCCTATATAGGAAAATAGAGGTAAGTTATTTGCTTAACACACTGGGAAACTATTTTAAAGATCAGTGACATTATTGTTATTTTATCAACCTGTCTGGTCTGTTAAACAGGACAGGACCTCATCAGCAACAGCCGAGAAGAAACTGCCCAAAACATCCAACAACTAAAAATAAAACACTAATCTCTTATACAGTGTCATTTATTCTTTTAAAACAGCCTTTTAAGTGTATTAGAAAAGGTAATGAAGAGCTTCATTACAATCAGGAAGGAATTTTTGAGATGTCAAAGTGCCTCAATGTGTGAAGGAAATAAGCAACAATCATATTTCTGGAATAAATAGTTGTTTTCTTGAGCAGAGAGTGTTTTGAAAGACAAAAAAAGCCCTTATAAACCACCTGTAAGCTGTAGTCATCATGGATTTTCCTAAGCCATGAACATCAAAATTACAATACATCAATGTAAAGTATAAAGGTTTAACATTCTGATTTATACAGAAACAGTTCAGTTTGATTTGATGACAGACAGCGAGAGTAAAAAACATGTCTTAATAAAGTCTGTGTTTCTGCCTGGATTCAGCTATTTATATTTCACTTTCTTTTATTGTGAATTCATCCGAAATGAATGAAAGATCGGTTAACCGCTTTTATTAAATCATAAATGTCAGCTGCAACAACATTGAAACCAGGAAGAGGCTGCGAGGGAAGCTTTATTGGACTCAGGTACAGAACAAAGTGCAATATTATTGACATTAGCACAGGCCTTGACATTTGTGACATGTTTGTAGCTGCTGAAAAAAATTTAAAAATGGGGGGAAAAAACAAACAAAATAAATGCATTTATTAAAAAAGATGTGTTGCAAGTTTATGAAAAGCTAAATAAATTGATAAAATGTTAACATTTTAAGCACGGAGAAAAAAATTACCATTCTCATGAGCATTGTTTATTGCTTCAGGTATTTGCTTGTAAAGTACAGACAGCATTTCTGTTTATTCAAATGTAATAATACAATACTTCTAAAAGAAAAAACAGGCATTAAATTACATGATGGTTTTCAGAAAACAAAGTTTCTTAAAAGCCTTGTTTGTATTTTTCGTAGCTATAGGTAATTACAATACATTATATCATTGAAGTAAATTTCATTTTTACAAAATAAAAATACATACAATAATTATAGTCTTTAAATAGATTGAAGGGAAACATGTGGGCAACTCAAAGAACTGTAGCAGATATGGAATAGATACGCCTTAAAAACAGTAAAACAAAAGTTTGGGTGTATTTTAATGTTTAAAATACACAAACATGAACATAAAAGGTCAGAAATTAACAAGTTGCAAACTCCAACCCTAGGTTTCTTTATTATTTTTAACATCTGAAATGTACTATATTGCCACAGGTATTGAGACACCCCATCATCTACTGAGCTCAGATATGGCCGTCACGTTCATGGCAACTTCCATAATGAAATTCAGCATATAGACATGCAGACTGCTTACCTAGGGACAGGTACTGTAATAGGATGTATAATGTACAATGAGATAATTCCTAAATTTTCTTCCTTAATACATTTTCTATGATAAGCTCTTAGTGGAAGAAATTCAGCAACCGCTACTGAGCCACAGAGGTAAGCCATGCAAATTCACAGAGCCGTGTCGGCGGATGGTAAGGTGCACTATTTGCCCAAGGTGCCATCTTTTGGCAGAGTCAACAGCTCCAGCTCCACACTTGTTGTGTCTTTCATGATGGTTAAAGTACAGCAACTAGAAATCCAAAGCCTGAACCACCCTCAACACAGCAAAATGGTGAATTTGATGTGATGGGTTCTCTAGAATGAAGATTAATGCTACAATGAACACTGAGATTGGTGCTTTACACATGAACTCTACTCAAACTGCCTCATCGAGTGTAAAGTTTAGTGAGGGAAGGGTCGTGGTGTACGGTTGATTTATTTATTTATTTTACGGATTGGGCAACTTTATTTTGGTGAAAGCAACTCTAAATGATTGAGCACACATAGACCTTAAACAACATTATAATCCCAACCATGTGGTGGCAGTTTGAGTCCTGAACTAAGTTCATTCAAATACCTTTAGGGGGAGGCATGTGTCGATACTGCAAGCCAGAACACGTCCAACATCAGTGCATGACGTCACGTTGGCTACACTTATGAACGGAGGAAAAATAGGGAGCGACTTCTCATCACAACCTGGACATTGAGAATAGGAGGCCATTAAAGTTCACATGTGTCTTATTACTATAGGAAAGGGTCAGGAATGAATGGTTTCAACTTAAATACATGTATTTTCACTACAGCTAAGGTTTTATTCAAACACAAACAGAATCTACTCAATTAGTATTTTTAAACTTGTAAGTAAAAACTATCCAGCTAAAAGTTTGGGTTTCTGGGTGAATAAAAAAAGAAGTAACTTTAGTCAAAAACATGACAAATCCAAATTCGCAGAGAAAAAATAAAATAAGCTGGCTAGCTGTTTTTCTTAATCTCTAAATATGCCATATAAGGCTAAGATAAGCTAAACAGAGCTAAAGTCATCATTAATAGTTTTTTTATAAATATTTTTAAATATTTATATTTGAACAATGGTAACATGAAATGATGTGCTCATGACTTTTTGTCTCTTGTCCAACCCAGCTAGCACACATCCAGCTAATTTCATGGCGAAACTGGGATTTTGCTCAAGTGTAATCGTTGAGAATGCTTAGAAAAGCTCAAAGAAACATTTTTTATGAAAAAACAGTCACGTTTTTCCAAGCATATAACTTTTTTATTTTTTTTAAGTAAAGTACTCTGCTCATTTTCTTTTAACAACTAATAGAAGCTAACAATGCAGTTGTATAAGCATTACATCGACATAAGTGTAAACTTTTCCAATCTAGTGGTGCTGTTTTATAAGCAGGGTACATGTACAAATGTCTTAAACTACTCTCATACTTCCTTATATACACAGTTTTGTAAGGTCATAAATCAGAAACACTCGGCTTTAGATTTAAGTGGTTTCTGTTTCCACCTACGAAAAAGCTACTATACATTGAAAATTTAAAAAAGTGAACCGATAGAGTCCACCGAAACGTTTTGAATCGGGTTTCAGAGTAAAATTGTTGCAGGAGTGCAGAGTTCAGTGCATTCATAATGAGTTATCACACTCTGAAGGCAACACATTTAGCATGGCTATTTCGCTGCTTTTAACAAGAAAGCAAAGTTACATTTATTTGCCTTGGTCCAATTTCACATTCGCGGACCTCAAGGTTAATATTTACTGTACAAAGACAAAGATAAAAGGCGGTTTTGAATGATACAGTACAAATTTTTGCTTTGCATAGCATTTGGCCTTGCTTTTCCACGTCCAACTAAAAACTAAATACAATACAAATGCCAAATGCTAACATTAAAAAAAAAAGAATTCTGTTTAACCAAGTCGTGAGTAACTTATAATACGTAATTCTTCTAGGTCGGTAATCATACGTGTACGAACTCAAGGCAAACATGGCAGCACTTACCCGAAGCAACACACATGCAATAATTTGTAAATATCTTAAAATAACACAATTATGATACAAGGACAAAGTGCTTAACATTACCATTTTTGATTACGTTCTCATCATCACTGGCCCTCATTCAGCTCCTTTAATTACCGGCTCCCTGTTGAGGTACGTAGCCCAGTAGACTAGGTTGAAGGTCCCAAAAAGGAGAGGGAACACAATCCTGGACATCTTGTCGATCTTGCTTACACTGTTGTAAGTCTTTTTGGGATCTGGCGCCTTACTTTCAGATGGTTTAAGATGAATAGTTGTGCTATTTGAAATGGTGGAGATGGATGCGTCCTTTGTGAGGTTGGCTGTATAATTTACACCGGTGGAGCAGGTGTTGTTAGGCTTCATCGACAGAGCTAAGGGGTCTTTCTTCTGCAGGGAAAGAAACAAGCATTTAAAAAGAAATCTGTACTGGTCATTACACAATAGTTTAAGTAATACAAGAAAAAAGTATAGCAAGTAAAACCTTGTTTCTTTAATTATCTAACACCGCCAGAGTACATGCACAATAAATTAGGACCTTATCCGCATTCGAATTTCTAAAGATAGGAAGGTTTAAAAAACTTGTTTCTGTTTCGGAACGAGTACATTTATGGAAATCCCAGAAAGCATCCTAATCAAGCAGCACATGCTGAGCCAAGTCTTTTTGTAGTTGGGACAACAAAACTGGTGAGAAGTATATAGTGCTAAATGTTAAATGGTGCTAGATGTTGAAGAGAAAAACCCCCTGTGAACATCCACCACAGCGGTTTAGATCAAAGTATATTAATGTGTTTAAAATGCTCAGTCAAGGTCCAGACCTTATTCCAATTAAGAGTTTGTGTCATACCTTAACTAATCCTTCTTTGCAGATACTCTCAATGCAATATCACTGAAAGTGAGCTGTTTTATAAAGAAAAACGTGTAAATATTTCTGTTTCTAGATGTGTGCAGCAGATTAAAAAAAGGGGGATTTCATGCTGCCATCACTGTAAAAAGTGTTCCTACAAAGTTCACACCCCATTTTATTGGGATCAATTAGATTTAAATTGCACTTCATAATTATGCATTTAGTAACTTGCTCTCCTTGCAAGTGGTTTAGAAAAAAAATACTCATTCTGTATTTTCTTCATGCTTTTCACATTTTAGTACGACACCCAGTTTACATACCTTCGGTTGTTGGGCCTCCATTGCTTTTTTCCCATCCCATGCCCAACTCCTTTTAGTAAAATAATTCACTGTGGCAAATTCAATCAGTGCTGAGAAGACGAAGGCATAGCACACTGCAATGAACCAGTCCATGGCAGTGGCATAAGCCACTTTAGGTAGGGAGTTCCTAGCACTGATGCTAAGAGTGGTCATGGTGAGCACTGTTGTCACACCTGGTGGTGAGAAAAAAACTGGGTCAGTCTCAGTTATCAGACTAGCAACTCTGTTTTTTACTACAAATATAGACTAAGGTAAGCAGAGTGTCATAAACAGATTACAGCAGCATCCAAGATAAAAAAAATGTCTAATACATATTAAGCCTCTGATCATACAAATAATGACTTAACATCCTCCTGAATCTATAGAAATGCTTCTACATACTGTAATGTTGCTGCTTTAGTATATTCAACCCTCACCAAACACAGTTCTTGCTGGCACAGACTCTCGGTTGAGCCAAAACGAAACCTGGGACAGGATCACAGTCATGAAGCATGGCATATAGGTCTGGATGACGAAGTATCCTATCTTCCTCTTCAGGTAAAAGTGAGCCATCATCACCGTATATTCACCTAGAGACGACAGAATAGAGGATTTTTTATGTCTAAATGTGCTAATTCATGCTGTTTATATAAAACAATAGAACGTAGATGAACTGTAAGGAGTCATCCAGCAGAGGAGCTGCTGGAAACATTATCTAAGGCGCAGACGGGAAGCTTGTTTTTCAGTTCTTTAGAAAATAATAGCTGAGATTACAGTGTTCAACTGTATAGATGCCAAAAAGGCTACAATTTGAATATGTGTTGAAACGTCAGGTGGTGCTGCACACTAATGGATATTGGTGTGGATTTGGATTTGCTTTATTGTTACTGTAACGGGTACAACGAAAATAAAAGGTAACGTAACTTAAAAAAATAGATAGCTCTAAGTATTCACAATGTAAAAACACAGTATAAGTACTGAGAGAAAAAGATATAAAACAGGATGAAAACCAAATTGCTGTAAAAGACTCTATTGCACTATTGAAAAACCCGAGCAATGCACAAAAATTCACCCTGAGGAGGCATTTATGGCTGTGACCGCATTTGGGAAGAAGCTGTCAACCATAAAAAAATTTATGAAATTAAAGTTTGAGTGTCAGTTCTTTCTTTTTCTTTTTTTTTTTTTACTTTCATTTGGAAATTTTCTCTCTTGTCTGTTTTTTGCTTTTTGTTAAACAATTCTTCACATTCTGACCTAAGAAAAGTGGTTTTCTGTAAAGGCGTACGTTTATGACATCAGCATTTTAAACTTTAACACGACATTTGATAACAAAAAACACTATTATTGCGTGTTCATTTTAAAGGAAGAATCTACTCAACTTCACTCATGTGTTTTTCTTCCTCTTATAAACCACCTGTGCGTTGCACGGCCCTCCCTTCATTAGGCCAGCTTTTTAAACCTTCTCTTTCTGGGTCATACAGCGGGTGAACTCCGGTGACTGAGACAGCGCTGGCAGCTTCACACTGCGCGCCCTCGCCGCACCGTAGCTGCTTTTTCATTCAAATGAAGCCCAGATTTAAAAAAAAGGGGATTTTGAAAAAAATTGGCAGATTTCATTCCTCATATAAAACCACAAATACTTTTAGTAACTTGTAGTAGGAATAAACATTAGAATGGCATTCACTCTTTATTGTCACAGCATTTTACATTCTAGATGTGTTATTTGTCTTATTTCATCACAGTTTCAAATAAAGGAATAATTAATAAGGCACTCATGGGCAAACCAGTGGGAACATAGAAAAAATATTGTATTTCGTTTCATTAGTTAAAATTCATAATGGACCAAAAGAAAACGATAAACAAGACTGATAACAGCTTAGAGCTTCTCTATTCAGCTGTTTTTCTTCTGAGCTGAAGCCCCTGAATGATTACCAGAGCCAATATTTTACCTTCTTTCAAACAGAGAAAGTCCCACTTGATCAATGTTTTCATGTTTAATTTGTTGTATATATATGTGTGTGTGTGTGTGTGTGTGTGTGTGTGTGTATAGGCTTCTTCTTCTTAAACTCCCAGTCGACCACAGCAGATAGACGCTCAGGTTTTGCTACAGGTTTCTGAGACCTGTAGCATAACCTGAGTCATGTTTTAAACAATACGAATAACAAACTCAATTTAACTGACTTGCTTGAATACCAGGGTGACATTGATACTTGGTAAAATGTAACTGATTGCCATGGAAATGACAGTCGTTGTAAATTGAAGCTTCATTAAGAAATTCAACTAAATCGGACTAACAATTTGCCCATCCCTAAATTCTATTTGTTATTATTTCAAAAAAACTTGTTTTTATACACAATTTTTTTTACCGGCACCACTTATTATGAAACTGCTGCAATTTGCAATTTGCAAAGCTTTCAAAATATTTCTTAGTTCCTGGAAGTGCCACAAAGACAAGAGCACTTTATTATCTCTTCTTTATTAAATTGTAATGCTGGGTCCACTTGCAGATAGACGACCTCTATTTTGTGTCACGTTCTCTGACACTGACCAGAGTTCTCCTTTAACTGTGTGATATATATATATATATATTTTGTAGAAAATCATCATATCCTGTTAATCAAGTGAAGATTTCATTTGAATGATTTCCTTGTTTTGTGAAATCCTGTCGAGCTGCGGAGTCTGATAAACTATAGAAAATCCACAGAT